>CM050215.1:18417967-18435467 GCA_027475355.1 Coilia nasus
CCATTTTTTGCTAAAATGTGAAGGGTGCACTCGCTTTTGGGAGATACTGTAAACCTGAATTCCGTGGCCATTAATCAATTAATAGTGTTGGATCGCCCCATCAGAAGTGGTACAGTTTATTTTAGTTTTTTCTTCCCTCTTCAGGTATTATTACATATTATTATTATTATTATATGTTATATTATTTTTATTATTATTATTATTATATTCTATATGGGCGTATTATATATATATTACTATATATATTACTATATATATTACTTTTCTCTTTATTGCACTCCCCAACCGAGTTCCATGGGGGTTCGCTTAGTTTTCTCAACATTCGCGCGTAGTCAAGTAAAAAGTTATTAGCACTTCAGGACCCTGGTCAGCGACCCAGTGCACTCTACATCCATTAAATCATCTCAGTTGCACAATGCGCTCTACATCAATTTAGTCATCTCAGTCGCACAATGCGCTCTACATCAGTTAAATCATCTCAGTCGCACAATGCGCTCTACATCAATTTAGTCATCTCAGTCGCACAATGCGCTCTACATCAGTTAAATCATCTCAGTCACACAATGCGCTCAACATCAGTTAAATCATCTCAGTCACACAATGCGCTCTACATCAGTTAAATCATCTCAGTCGCACATACATTAAACTCCCGCGAGATAGTTAAATAAAGCAGACATGACTATGCTCACTCGAGATCCATCACGAATGCTTTTGGGTGCTTGCGCGTCCTGTCCGTCTTCTGCTGCGCAGTCAGCCAGCCACGCAGACCCTGTGGATTCGCCTTCTGATCCGTCCTGCCAGTGCAGGCAGCTAGCCAAACAGTGCTCTCAAAACCTCACCTTTTCACGAATGCTTTATTTCCTCAAATTCCGGATTGTGAACTAGTGAAATGTGTGTGTACGCGTGTCTGTGTAATGTGTGTGTAATGTGTGCGTGTAGAATGTCTATGTGTGTAACGTGTGTGTGTTTTTTGCATCATTAGGAGAGCTGACAACGGCGGTGGAACTGGACCGAGAGACGAGGTCACACTACGATCTGGTTGCTACGGCGATGGATGGGGGCGGGCTCTCATGCAGTGCACGCCTGTCAATCACGCTTCTGGACGTCAATGACAATGCCCCTCAATTTAGCCAATCAGAGCTCACAGCCAGCGTCTATGAGAATACGCCCACAAAAGCGCTCATCACACGCATACAGGCCATCGACCCCGACCTGGGTAACACGCACACACACACACACACACACACACACACACACACACACACACACACACACACATGCTTATCACACGCATACACACACACACTCATCACACACACACATACACACTAGTGCCCATTTTTTACTGTTTGTCCCAGAAGGCTAACAATGGAAGTGGTAGGTGCCCTTAGACGAAGCATGAAGATTACGCTATTATTAAACCATTAAAACAGCTCGAAGAAACTCCACACTCCATCTGTAGTACAACAAAGGCCCTGGCATTCAAAATAAGGCACTAAGAACTTTGTAAATGTACTTTGTTGTGCTACTGATGTGTGGAGTTTCTTCGAGACACCAAAGTTTTCCTTTGTTTACGTGGGTGACGAACGTTCTGTTGTGAGAGGACCACGCAAACAACATTCCCTGAGATCTTCCCTCTCCCTGAATTACCATCGGAACACACCTTACAAAACATGATTGCAACACGACACACTGTTTTGTACATATATTTATATATGTATTGTTACGACCCCACTGGGCCCCCTTCAGGTACCAGTCTGTCAGTGCACGGGCAGGGCTGGGCCTGGTAGCTCTAATTAGATCATGGAGTGCACCTGGTAGGGGTGGTTTAAATGTGGCGTTCTCTCTCCCTCATTTAGGCACTTTCTTTCCTTGTGCATGGGCACGCTTTAGCTTTTCTCCTTGCCTCTTGATCTCTCTTACTCTCTCTCCCCTTTCTCACTCTCCCTCATTTTCTTTGCCTCTACATTGACCACTTACTGATACACACATACATCCACTCAGGCACGACACCATTTGTATTTGCACCCTAGACACTTTTAGTTTATTTGCAGCTTGTTGTACTGGTTAATAAAAGTCATTGTTGAACTGTGAACCTTTGTGTGGTGTCCCCTCCTTTATGTTGCGGCGTATAACGAGCCTGCGCCGTAACATAATTGGGGATCTCGCCCGGGATTTGAAACAGGTGGAGAAACGGGGCCATAGACTTCTGTGCATCCAGGTGAGCTTCGTTTGGTTGAGCAGCTAGCGTTTGTCTCTGGTTAGGAAGAGTGCTTCAGCTGGGTTTACCCTTCCTTCGGAGCACTGTTTGTTTTTTTGTCTTTTTTATTTTAGTTTGTTGTTTTGAGGGGTAATCCTGGTCTGGAGTTTCGCACTCCTGTCGGGGGCACGCTTCGTGCAGGTTTCTGTAGCGAGTTCAGCGTTAACCAGTCGCCCCGAGGCCGGCAAGCCCTGGAACACTAGCCAGGCTAATTAGTGTGTAATTGGTAGGATACCAGAGGACTGCGCAAGGAAGTATCAGCAGCCACCACCTGAAGTCTTACTGGATGTATGGGAAGTATTTTTGGCTCGGCCTGTGGATGGGTGAGTAGACTTGGGGTGTGAAAGTGTAGTGTTGTTTAGCGTTCGCTGTTGTAGCGGTTTTTCGCTTTGTTGTGTGGAACGCATGTGATCTATTTTTAGATCGATTCGCGTTCGGTGTTTTTTTGTGTGTTTTTTTGTGTGTAGCCTATCGGCAGCATTCTAGGTTGCACAAGCGAACGCGTAGGCTATTTAAATTTGGCCTACTTTGTTGTAGAGGGTATTTCTGTGTTCGACTACTGTGTTTGGCTGTGTGCTTTAGAGAATTTACGAGTAGAGAACAAATGGTGAGTTATGCTTAAACTGTAATGTTTATTGTATGCGTAGCATTGTGATTTGGGGGAGTAGTATTTCCAGCGTTGGTAGCTCATTGCTGGTGTTTGATGGCAGTTTTATATGCTGTTTAAGAGAATCATTTTGGCCTGTGTTGTGTGCCTGTACATATGGTTTTTTTGTTTCTTCCTTATCTCTTTCTATGTGCCTGATCTGTTTTGAGTTATTGAGTAGCCATTGGTAAGGTAGTGTTGGCACCTATTGGGGAGGATAGGTAGCATAGCATTTGGCTACTGTTGTACTTGTATCTGTGTGGTTGTGGGTTGTGCTTTTGTGTCTGCTTGGCTTGTGCTGAGTAGGTTAAGTTTATCTTTGTAAAATATGGCAACTCCTGATGAGTTTATTGCTAGCCCCTCTGAAGAGTGTCTCTTAAAGTTAACAAAAGATCAGCTTTGGGTGTTGGTTGAGCATTTTGAGTTACTGATAACAGCTCAGGAGAGGAAACTAAAAGAACCCTTGTTTCTGGCCATTAAGACACAACTGGAACAGAAAGGGGTGTTGAAACCACCAGTGGGATTGGCCAAAGGCGTGGCAACTGGGGAAGAAGTGTCTGCAGGTAATCTTGACAAGCAGTTGCAGCTGGAGGCACTAAAGGTTAAGGGACTGGAGATAGACTTACAGCGTCGTAAGTTTGAACAAGAGCTCGAATTTAAACGCTTAGAGTGCGAACAGGAGCGTGAGCGCCAGGCGCATGAGTTCGCCATCAAAAAGCTTGAGCTTGAGGTGGCAACGAAGCGAGCATTCGATGGACAGTCTCCCTTAGGGCCTTTAACTCCTGGTGTATTTGATGTGAGCCGAAATATTCGTTTGGTACCACCCTTCTCAGAGAAGGATGTTGACAGATATTTCTCTCACTTTGAGAGGGTGGCGACCACTTTGGACTGGCCCAAAGAAATGTGGCCTTTAATGTTGCAGAGTGTGTTCAGTGGAAAAGCACAGGAGGTTTTTTCTGCTTTGAGCAGTGATCAGGCTACGCAGTATGATGTTGTTAAAACCACTATCTTGCATGCATACGAGCTTGTTCCTGAGGCTTATCGCCAGAAGTTTAGAAATCTCAAGAAACCAGATCAGCAGACCTTCGTAGAGTTTGCTCGAGAGAAGGAGTGCCTCTTTGATAGGTGGTGCACAGCACAGAAAGCAGACTCTAGGGAGCAGATTAAACAGTTGGTTCTCTTGGAGGATTTTATGAACTGCCTCCCTGAGCCTGTTGCTGTGTACCTAAATGAACAAGAGGTAAAACACTTGGACGAGGCTGCTGTTCTGGCAGATAAGTATGTGCTGACGCACAAGCGTATTCCTGATGCCCGCCGAAGTAGCTATCAGAACTGGTTACGGGATCCACCTAGGATTAGGCCACACCCTGCAGGGGTAGATAATTCTCCACGGCAGTCTTCATTTAGTTATCCAAGTCATTCTCCTAATGGCAAGGTTGAGGTAAGGTGCTTTTATTGTAAGAAGACAGGGCATAAGGTGTCAGAGTGTGTAGCCCTTAGCAAAAAGGGGAAAACAATTAAACCTGTGGGTTTAGTCTCCTCTGGTAACACTAGCTTGCTTAGTATGAGGGGAGGTACCGTGGCTTCGTTGGCTGTTGATTTTGGTAAAGGTGACATGGATTACACTCCTTTTATTACAGATGGCTTTGTGTCTTTGCCAGGGCAGCAGCTAAGAGTGCCAGTTCGCATACTCCGTGACACTGGTGCTGCCCAGTCTTTCTTATTAGATGGAGTCTTGCCACTGTCTGATGGTACAGCCACAGGAACTCATGTCTTGGTCAGGGGTATTGAAATGACTCCTGTTAAAGTACCCTTACACAAAATCCGCCTAGCCTCTAAGCTGGTCTCTGATGTCGTTGTAGTTGGGGTGCGACCATCACTCCCTGTGTCTGGAGTTTCATTTATTCTAGGTAATGACCTAGCTGGGGGAGAGGTGTGGGGTAATGCTGACCTGGTGTCACCACCAATTGTAGTGTCTGTGCCAGAGTTACTACGGAAACCAGATCGGTGTTCCCAGAAACATCCTGACGTTTTTTCTGCATGTGCTGTCACTCGTGCCATGGCCAGGCGCGGAGACCCTGGTGCAGATGTAAGTTTGGAAGACACATTTTTTATTAAACCAGAGAGTGTAGACTGTAGTTCCTCAAAGCTACCCGTAGAGGGGAAACTTACCTGTGATGTTGACTGTGACTGTGTTCTTGATTGTGATGGTATTTCAGCGGTGACAGCTGAGACAAAGGTAGTTCCTTCTGTGGAACTGGTGAACCATATCAAGTTCCCAACCACAGATGTGGATTCTAATAAGACAGATGGTTTTTTCTCTGATTTGTTTAAAGTGACTCGAGACGAACTGATCAGGGAACAGGGCGCTGACTCCACTCTTCAACCTTTGTTTGATTTAGTAACAGGTAAGCACAAAGTTGGTGATTCAGTATCACGCTACTGCATGCAAGATGGTCTGTTGTGCAGACAATGGGTGCTTAAGTGTGATGCATTTACCAATACTGTGTTGCAGGTTGTAGTTCCCTGCAAATTTAGAAAGTCTGTCTTGGAGTTGGCTCATAATGGAGTAGCTGGACACACAGGGGTAAGGAAGACTTATGATCGGGTTGTGCGCCGTTTCTTCTGGCCAAAGTTGAAGCGAGATGTGTCATCTTTTGTAAGAGCTTGTCATGTATGTCAAGTAACTGGCAAACCTAACCAAAAGATTCCTGTAGCTCCTTTACGTCCTATTCCAGCTGTGTCTAGTCCATTTGAGCACTTAATTGTTGACTGTGTGGGACCATTGCCCCGATCCAAAGCTGGCCACTGTTACTTGTTGACCGTAATGTGTCAATCTACACGATATCCTGCAGCTTATCCTCTCAGGTCTATCACATCTAAATCTGTTTTAAAGGCTCTCACTACTTTTATGTCCATTTTTGGTATTCCCAAGGTCATACAAAGTGACCAAGGGTCTAATTTTATGTCGAAACAGTTTGCCAGGGCTTTACGTCAATTAAAAGCTAAACACAACATCTCTAGTGCGTATCATCCTCAAAGTCAGGGTGCCCTCGAACGCTTCCATCAGACCTTGAAGTCTCTCTTGAGGTCCTATTGTGTTGAGCTTGGGGCTGATTGGGAAGAGGGTTTACCCTGGTTACTTTTAGCTATTCGGGAGGTGGTACAGGAGAGCACTGGCTTCAGCCCTAACGAGCTTGTGTTTGGACATGTGGTGAGGGGACCAACAGCTGTTTTAGCAGATGAGTGGTGTGCTGCTGAAGCACCAGTAAATGTCTTGGATTATGTTTCAGGCTTCAGGTATCGTTTGTATGAGGCCAGGGCTGCAGCAAGACGTAGACTGGGGAAAGCTCAGTCTAAGATGCAGACTTTGTTTAACAGGAAAGCAGAGCACCGTCAGTTTCGGCCTGGTGACCAGGTGTTGGCACTGTTGCCCTTGTTGAGTAGTCCCTTTCAGGCCAAGTTCAGTGGTCCTTATGAAGTAGCAAAATGCTTGCCGGATCATAATTACTTGTTGAACACCCCTGATCGGCGTAAAAAGGTTCAGGTTTGTCATATTAATCTTTTAAAGCCATATTTTCCATCTGTACTACCTGTATCTGTTCTACCTGTATCTGTTGAGTTGAACCCTGCCATACTAGGTGAGTGCCCTAGTGAGTCTGTTGTTGCTGTGTCCACTGTGGTGAGTGAATGTGGTCTTGGTTCTGTCAGTCAGGAGTCGGAAGAGGGGGTGAGTGTGCCACCGCAAGAGATCGTGGTGGGGCGTCTTAAAAATTCAGAGGTTCTAGCAGATTTGCCTTCGTATCTTTCCCACCTTTCTGGTGAGGAGAGAAATGATATTATTGGGTTAATACAGTCTTTCCCTTCACTTTTTTCAGATGTTCCAACTCGTACATCCCTGGTTGAGCATGACATTGATGTGGCTGGGGCGACGCCCATTAAACAACATGCCTATCGTGTGAATCCCAGGAAGAGAGAGTTGTTGCGTAGGGAAGTGGATTACCTGTTGGCTAATAATCTTGCAGAACCCAGTTTTAGCGCCTGGAGCTCCCCCTGTCTGCTGGTTGATAAACCAGATGGTACATATCGCTTCTGTACTGATTATAGGAAGCTAAATGCTGTAACAAAGCCAGACTGTTTTCCTTTGCCACGGTGCGATGACTGTGTAGATCGTGTTGGGTCAGCAACATTTGTAAGTAAATTTGATCTCTTAAAAGGGTACTGGCAGGTTCCTCTAACAGCTAGGGCAAAAGAGTTGTCTGCATTTGTAACGCCTGACAATTTCTTGCAGTATCAAGTTATGCCTTTTGGGGTTAGAAACGCTCCTGCTACCTTCCAAAGACTTGTCAACCGTGTTTTGGCTGGTATGCAGGGGTGTGATGCTTACCTTGATGACCTGGTGCTCTATAGCGCCACCTGGATTAACCATGTAAACCAGATAAAAGAACTGTTTAGTCGTCTGTCCACTGCTAACTTGACAGTTAATCTAGCTAAGTGTGAGTTTGGCAAGGCTAGAGTAACCTATCTGGGTAAGGTTGTTGGGGGTGGAGAGGTTCGACCAGTTGAGGCCAAAGTTGAGGCCATATGTAATTTTCCTGTACCAGGAACCCGCCGGGAGCTTCGGAGGTTTCTCGGGATGGCCGGTTACTACAGAGCTTTCTGTAAGAATTTTGCTTCGGTTGTTGCACCTTTAACTAGGCTTCTTAGTCCTCACATTCAATTTCAGTGGTCCAGTAGTTGTCAGGAAGCCTTTGATAATGCAAAGTCTCTCTTGGCTACCTCTCCTGTGTTGCAAGCACCAAATTTTGACTACCCCTTTTGTCTTGCTGTTGATGCCAGTGAGAGTGGTGCTGGTGCTGTTTTGTTGCAGTCTGACGCTGATGGTATAGAGCACCCAGTGTGCTATTTCTCCAGGAAGTTTAACTGCCATCAGCAAGCCTACTCCACTGTAGAGCGGGAAGCTCTTGCGTTAATTCTTGCCCTTCAACATTTTGAAGTTTATTTGGGCTCCTCCTTAGTTCCTATTGTTGTTTATACTGATCATAACCCATTGGTTTTTATAGATCGTATGCGAAACCAGAACCAGCGCATCATGCGTTGGAGTTTAATTCTTCAGCGCTACCCGCTCCAAATTAGACATATTAGGGGCAAAGATAATATTATAGCTGATGCATTGTCGAGAGTTTAGTTTTTTCTCTCTTCTTTGTTTTGTTTTCCTTTTTCTAGCCCTGTCTTTCTTCTCCTAGGCGCCAGGATGAAGGTAGATGGGTGTATAGATTGGTGTATTTCTAACGGGACAAGACGTTTGTCTTTGGGTGGTTTGAAATTTGTCTTCAACAAATTTCTTTTTAAGGAGGGAGGTGTTACGACCCCACTGGGCCCCCTTCAGGTACCAGTCTGTCAGTGCACGGGCAGGGCTGGGCCTGGTAGCTCTAATTAGATCATGGAGTGCACCTGGTAGGGGTGGTTTAAATGTGGCGTTCTCTCTCCCTCATTTAGGCACTTTCTTTCCTTGTGCATGGGCACGCTTTAGCTTTTCTCCTTGCCTCTTGATCTCTCTTACTCTCTCTCCCCTTTCTCACTCTCCCTCATTTTCTTTGCCTCTACATTGACCACTTACTGATACACACATACATCCACTCAGGCACGACACCATTTGTATTTGCACCCTAGACACTTTTAGTTTATTTGCAGCTTGTTGTACTGGTTAATAAAAGTCATTGTTGAACTGTGAACCTTTGTGTGGTGTCCCCTCCTTTATGTTGCGGCGTATAACGAGCCTGCGCCGTAACAGTATTTGTAATACAATGTACTTGAATGTATGTGCTGGAAAACCATTTGTCGTTTATTGCCCTTTTATCGTTACACCACTAATACACACACTAATCACATGCATACACACACACACACTCATCACACACATATACACACACACACTCACATGCATACAGGCCACCGACCCCGACCTGGGTAACACACACTCACACACACACAAACACACACTCATCACACGCATACACACACACACACATGCACACTCATCACACGCATAAAGGCCACTGACCCCGACCTGGGTAACAGTGTGTGTGCATGTTTGTGTGTGTGTGTGTGTGTGTGTGCAGGATCGGGGGGGCGAGTGGTGTATTCTCTGCTGGACTCTGCGGGTGTGTTTTCCCTGGATGCCGAGTCGGGCGTGTTGTCCTTGGAGCGGGCGTTGGACCGCGAGCAACGCTCTGCGTGGCGCGTGTGTGTGTCAGCGCGAGACCTGGGTGCCCCCCCGCTCTCCTCCTCCGCTAACCTGACGGTCAGCGTCCTGGACGTCAACGACAACCCGCCCGTCTTCGCCCGCCGCGACTACCTGACCGCCCTGCGCGAGGACGTCGCCGTGGGAACAGAAGTGCTGCGCGTCCACGCCGCTAGCAAAGACATCGGCACCAACGCAGACATCTACTACAGCATTCGTCATGGCAACCAGCTAGGACACTTTAGCATACACATCAACACAGGTACACACACACACACACACACATCTACTACAGCATTCGTCATGGCAACCAGCTTGGACACTTTAGCATACACATCAACACAGGTACACACACACACACACACACACACACACACACACACACACACATCTACTACAGCATTCGTCATGGCAACCAGCTAGGACACTTTAGCATACACATCAACACAGGTAAACACACACACACACACACACACACACACACACACACATCTACTACAGCATTCGTCATGGCAACCAGCTAGGACACTTTAGCATACACATCAACACAGGTACACACACACACACACACACACACACACACATCTACTACAGCATTCTTCATGGCAACCAGCTAGGACACTTTAGCATACACATCAACACAGGTACACACACACACACACACACACACACACACACACATCTACTACAGCATTCGCCATGGCAACCAGCATGGCAGCCACCTTAGCATACACATTAACATAGGTACACACACACACACACACACACACATACACACACACACATCTACTACAGCTTTTGCCATGGCAACCAGCTAGGACACTTTAGCATACACATCAACACAGGAGAGTGTATTTCATAGCGTTGTTAGCATCTGTAAGTGAGTAAGATGCTTATGATGTTTAATAGCACTGGGCTAGGGTTAGCTGTTAGCATCTGTAAGTGAGTAAGATGCTTATGATGGTTGATAGTGCTGGGCTAGGGTTAGCTGTTAGCATCTGTAAGTCAGTAAGATGTTTGATGTTTAATAGTGCTGGGCTAGGGTTAGCTGTTAGCATCTGTAAGTCAGTAAGAAGTTTATGATGGTTGATAGCGCTGGGCTAGGATTAGCTGTTAGCATCTGTAAGTCAGTAAGATGTTT
Organism: Coilia nasus; assembly: GCA_027475355.1. Classification (NCBI taxonomy): domain Eukaryota; kingdom Metazoa; phylum Chordata; class Actinopteri; order Clupeiformes; family Engraulidae; genus Coilia; species Coilia nasus. Next base: position 18,428,259 of record CM050215.1, read on the forward strand.
GATGTTTGCTAATAGTAATAGTGAGTGTGTGTGTGTGTGTGTCTGCAGGTGCCATCTCGGTGTGGCGTGCTCTGGACTTTGAGGCGTGTTCTGCTTACTTCCTGACGGTGGAGGCGAGAGATGGCGGGACCCCGCCCCTCAGCGCGGTCGCCATGGTGAACATCAATGTGACGGACGTGAACGACAACGCACCCGTCTTCAGCCGCGATGCCTACAGCGCCTCCCTGAGGGAAGATGCCGCCATCGGGGACAGCGTGGTCAAGGTAATGTGTGTGTGTGTGTGTGTGAGAGTGTGTGAGTGTGTGTGTGTGTGTGTACAGCACCACCCTCAGTGAGGACACTGCGGTTGGAGCCAGTTTGGCCAAGGTCACGGCTCAGGTGTGTGTGTGTGTGTGTGTGTGTAAGTGTGTGTGTGGTCGTGGAAAATGCATTTATTGGTTCTTTGTCCATTTGGTTTCCTCCACTAATATGCAAATGCAAATGTCTGCCCACTCTGAGTAATCCTGACCACTAGGTGGTGCTACACTGAAAATAACATGTGTCTGAGGGAGCAGTTGGTTTGTGAGGGCATCAGATCTGTTCTGTGGGTTCCGTGAGATCAGGTGCAGTAACAGCAGCAGTCCACAGGGGGGTGCAGTAACATCACCAGTCCACAAGGGGTGCAACATCACCACTTTACATGATCACTGCTTTCACAACGCTTGGTCCATAGGTGGCGCTGTCATTTCACAAACAGTTCTGGCCAATTGCTGCTAAACTGTGACTTTTATAAATAAAATTGGATTTTCATTGAGAGAGATCACACATACACACACAGACACACACAAAATCTGATTTTCATTGAAAGCTCCTCCATCAAATCCTGGAAGAGACTTAAGAGAACTAGTCCCACACCAGCAACCTCAGCCCATGCCTGACTATGTGTGTGTGTGTTTATGTGTTTGTGTGTGTGTGTGTGTGTGTGCGTGTGCGTATGTGTGTGTTTGTGTGCGCGTGTGTGTGTGTTGTTCCCTAGGTGACAGCCGAGGACATGGACAGTCCTCTCAATGGTGCGGTGCAGTATTCCATTGCCGGGGGCGACCGCGAGCAGCACTTCTTCCTGGAGCCAATCACAGGCCTCCTGCGTGTCAACAAGCCACTCGACCGCGAGACAGTGAGTATCGCCATGGTGACCGCTAGTGGCGTGCGGTGTGTGTGTATGTGCGCGAGACTCAGGCTCTCCCCTCTGTCCTTGTGTGTGTGTATGTATATATGTGTGTGTGTGTGTGTGTATATATGTGTGTGTGTGCTGTCAACTAGGAATGCCTTCAAAATTTTTTATATTTTTACATTTTTAATTTTTAAAATATTCTGCACAAAGTTGTCTAGCAGCCAAGTACTATATATACTTGTTATATAGTACTTGGCTGCTAGACAACTTTGTGCAGAATATAGTATGGCTTGAGCATCTCTAATCAAGTAACCTTGCCATTTAGCTGCAGGTTCAAGGTATTTAAGGTCATTATGACACCATTTACCATAAATTTGTTTGCGAGTGTAAAACGGTACTTGATATTGCATTTTTGCCTGTATTTATTTCTGGAACACCCTGTATATCAAACAGACTTCCTTGAATATCTACCATAGGGTGTACCCCTGTGTGTGAACCGATGCTGGTTTGAAGGCACCTGCCTACATCTTTGGACAATACTGTATCTTTTTAGCCATCCACATGTTTACTGTTAAAACACCCATAAGGCTAAAAGGACTTAAGGCATAAGATGGGCATAAGTTGTTTTTTGACAAGTGTTAGGCAGGTGCACCAGAGTGTACACACACAGGGGTACACACAAAGTCAGGGATTTTGCAGGATTATAGTCAAGTGTATGATCAACCAACTACACCAAATTGGTTGTATATGTGAGGAAGCCTACATCCACAGAAGATCTGTGGTTAGTTCTTCAAGATGTTTGGCGCAAGCTACCAGCCACGTTCCTTCAAAACGCTATGCAATAAACCTAGCCCTAGACCTAACCCTATTGATTTGATTTAGGTTTCTCTTTTGTTCAGTCACTGCATTTTGTTAATTGATGAACATAAATGATTAACACTTCCATTTTTGAAGAAATTCCAAGTTCACAGCATTTTTCCACACCTGCCTAAGACTTTTGCACAGTACTGTATGTGTGTGTGTGTGTGTGTGTGTGTGGGTGTGTGTAGGTGATGGTGTACTCGTTGAGTGTGTGTGCGCGAGACTCAGGCTCTCCCCTCTGTCCTTGTGTGTGTGTGTGTGTGTGTGTGTGTGTGTGTGTGTGTGTGTGTGTGTGTGTGTGTGTGTGTGTGTGTGTGGGGGGGTGTGTGTAGGTGATGGCGTACTCGTTGAGTGTATGTGCGCGAGACTCGGGCTCTCCTCCCCTGTCTTCAACTGCTGTGGTGAACATCGAGATCTCTGACATCAACGACAACCCGCCCACCTTCAGCTCAGCCAATCACACCGCAGTCATTCAGGTATCAGCCAATCACAGGCAGTCACCCGCACACATTTACACACTTACACTTATACCACACACATCTACTAACACACACACACAGACATGCTTACACATATACCACACACATCTCCTAACACACACACACACACACACACACACACACACACATTTACACACTTACACTTATACCACACACATCGCCTAACACACACACACACACACACACACACACACACACACACATTTACACACATTTACACACTTACACTTAGGTAGATTCTAAAATCTACCAGCCACTCAACATTTTTACCAGCCACTTTTTCTTCAACCATTCCGTACATTATAATGCATAGAAATGTAAATATTTTCCAATTCAGAGTTTGTTACAGAGCTGATTATTCAGTTGTTGTGTTACCAATACATGAGATAGGCCTAAACTAATAATATCTCTTTTTGGTGATAATACATACTCTGTCCAAGTGTGACTGGCAAGGTTGCGAAACAGTAAATAAAGACAGAGTGATTCAGAATGATGGTTTGAAACTATATCTTCCTGTAACTACAGGAGCTTACAGTAATCCTGTTTCAACTTATCTGTTTAATTGAGCACTGGAGACACACAAAGGAAGTGAAAACTGCATTATTATGTGGTTAGAAATATATAGCGATATCTACCTGCAATTATAGAATGTACACACTCCATTGGCCAACTGCTCTGAACTGCTTCGGACTCACTCAAAGAAAATAGAAAATGTCACACCATCCAAGTTGCTTTATAGTAAAGCCTGCCCATCACCCCCACACACACTAGGGTACAAAGGGTGCTGAGCAGGCGCGGTTCGTCAATATGGGCAGGTGGGGCAGCGCCCTCCCAAAAAACATCCACCCCAAAACATAGTTCCTCCTAATAAATAATGTTACCTACATAACTGCTCTGCTTGCTACCTATTTAGCTACTCTGTCGTATATGGTTTGTGTCTGTGCTTTTAATAACTATTTATTTAGCACTGTGGAATTGAATCTCAAATACTTTTGTTGATTGCAGTTATGGGGCAGGACCGGTCACTGCCCACATTCATCTGTTGATTTTTCCTATTCACCTGGCGTCAGTTGTCGGAATTGCAAGCAGCGCTAATAGAGTCCAATATGGGCAGGATCAAGTCTGCCCCAGCCGGCTTTTTTTTTAACCTTCTAGCAGCTCACAGATCACTACTCCTCTAGTAATGTTAGACCTAACCCAATCGTGTCAAATGCAGTGATTGCCTGCAGCACAGAACCTGCCTTGTCAAACAGCATGGACTTTCTGTTAAAAATGCATTTGATGGGCTGAAATTAGAAGACAAGTTAGTAATCAAGCAGCTTGGCCCAGACAGACTAGACGTCAGTATAACACAGAAAACTAAGGACAAAGGGAAGATATATACAACCGAACATTTTCGCAAATATGGTATGATGAAAATTAAATGGCTGTGTGGTTGCTCTGTAAGGAATACAGTATTTTGCTTTCCATGTCTACTGTTCAGATCATGCTTAGGACAAGGGGACATAGGGATTACAGGAGTTAGTGACGTGAAATACTTTTTCGAAGTAGCAAAAAAGCACACTCTCAAGCAAAGGACATTTACAGTGTGCTATAAAACTACCCATGCTAGGTCAAGTTAATATCGCAGCACACCTCGATGAGAGCTATCATGTAAGCATTCGAAATCAATTGGAGAGGCAAAATGTGTCGTTGTGCTTTAAGTGCTTATTATATGAGGCTGTTGCATTGTTTGCTTTTAGTGAAGTGGGCATTTCATTGGTCTTTGTTAATCATAGTGCTACATAAATGTTAATATTTTAATATAAGAACTCTGAAACGCATGCTTTTATGGTGCTGCTTGCAGACAGATTTACTATAGACCTGCTTAGCCGAATTACTACATTAATTAGGTTTTTAATAGGCCTATCAGCATACATTATTCTATAACATTTGGTCAGGGTAGTGATTCAGGCAGGAGTCAGTGTCTGCCCCACCAATATTTATGCTCAGGAGCCGCTACTGGTGCTGAGCACCTTCTACTGAGCAGTAATAAGCCGTTTTTATTATTACTAGTTTCGCCATCTGAGCAATTTTAAAATATCACACAATGAAATTCATATCTGAATATAAACATATTAATGCATAAAAAATGGCTGATGTGTATTCAAAAGTCATTTTTATGTGGGCTACATTGTAAGGTCAAAGGTTAAAAAAAAACTATTGAGTCTAGCAGCTACCCCAAAGATTCTTGCTGCTCATAACGGAGCAGAAAAGAATGTAGCTTCTGGTTTTGTTGTGTACTGTTGGATTTTGGGATTCTACAGTGCGGTTATGTGCAAGCTTGGCCCATTATGGGCTAAAGTGTCAGAACGATGGGTTAATCTTCTAAGTCTATGTATTTCGTTACATGAGTGTCTGTGTATGCTACGTGTGTCAGTGTGTGGTCTTCTCATACCTAACATCAGTCATATAGGCACTCTCTTACGTTATGCCCTTGTGCAGATGTTATCCGTCTATGATAGATAGTTATAAACAATCGTTTAATGATGTAAAATCTTGAGTGGGTATATGTGCTTCGGAGATGGACCCGCCCTCCTCTGACATCGGTGTTGGTGGCAGGTGACAGGTTAGGTAGGTAGGTTAAGATAAAATCACATCATCAATCACATCAATCAACATTATTATCAACGTGATACTGGTCACACAAGGCAATACTGATGCATTCCCGCGTGGACAGGCTATAAATAATCATGACTGTGCTTTCATTACCGGAAAATCGGTGAACAGAAAGTTACCAAGATCATATTTGGAATAACCACACCATTTCAGGATATGTTAAAATGATAGTCAGTCTTTCCCTTCATCATAGTTGTATCATAGTCATAGAAAAATATCCACTTAAATTGCCCCAGGAATGAAACTTACTCAAAATATTCAGACATCGGTGGTCTCGCTATTAGCCTAATAAGCCAAAATCACGAGTTGGTTCTGGAATTGTGTGCGCATATGGCGTTAATATGGAACGTCGGTACCAATGGGCGGAATATCAAGTGCACTAAAACGACATTATGTATATAGGAAGAAATCCATGACTCAAATATGCAGCACCCCTAACCTAAAATATGTTCCACGCCCGAAGAAACGCTCTGAGCGTTGTTTATTAATAAATGCGCTTCTAAGCACCTGTGCTGTCTAACTGTTAGCTTCGATACATGCGTGACTCAGTGACTTTCATATACTATATGGAACTTGTGGCTAGATAGCATTTGCACACCCACCACAGTGGCAGGTAAAATGACAAAATTCACCTGCCAACGCTCATATTTACCCGCATTTGGCGGGTGGCTGGTGGTTAATTTCCATCCCTGACACACACATTTACACAGTTACACTTATACCACACACATCTACTAACACACTCACACACACATTTACACACTTACACTTATACCTCACACATCGCCTAACACACACACACACACACAGACACACTCTGATGTTTGACCCTGCCCCCACAGGAGAACACACCTACTGGCACCAGCATCCTGCAGCTGTCCGTTACAGACAGAGACTCCGCCCACAACGGCCCACCCTTCCTCTTCCACATCCTATCAGGGAACGAGGGGGCGGAATTTCATCTGGACAAGGAGGGGCTTCTGACATCCAATCAGATCTTCAAGAGAGAGGTAGCAACTCAGTACACCTTACAAGTCCAGGTGAGACACATGCACACACACAAATGCAAACACACATAAGCATAAAGGCAAGCACACACACACAAAGACACACACATACACTGACTCAGTTACGATTACAACTAAGAGAATGAGTCACAGCTGATAGTCACAGCTGATAGTCACAGCTGATAGTCACAGCTAATAGTCACACCTGATAGTCCCAGCTGATAGTCACAGCTGATAGAGTCACAGCTGATAGTCACAGCTGGTAGTCACAACTCCTAGTCACAGCTGATAGTCACAGCTGGTTGTCACAGCTGGTAGAGTCACAGCTGATAGAGTCACAGCTGATAGAGTCACAGCTGATAGTCACAGCTGATAGTCACAGCTGGTAGTCACAGCTGATAGTCACAGCTGGTAGTCACACCTGATAGTCACAGCTGATAGTCACAGCTAGTAGTCACAGCTGGTAGTCACAGCTGATAGAGTCCCAGCTGATAGTCCCAGCTGATACAGTCACAGCTGATACAGTCACAGCTGATACAGTCACAGCTGATAGTCACAGCTGATAGTCACAGCTGATAGTCACAGCTGATAGTCACAGCTGATAATCACAGCTGATAGTCACAACCACTGGCAGAATTAAGAGGAAAAGACCCTTTTGCACTCAAGTCACATTTCATAACCCTAGTTTCCTAACCCTAGTTTCCTAACCCTAGTTCCCTAACCCTAGCTTGACTAACCCTAGCTTGACTTACCCTAGTTCCCTAACCCTAGTTCCCTAACCCTAGCTTGGCTAACCCTAGCTTGACTTACCCTAGTTCCCTAACCCTAGTTCCCTAACCCTAGCTTGACTTACCCTAGTTTCCTAACCCTAGTTCCCTAACCCTAGTTCCCTAACCCTAGCTTGACTAACCCTAGCTTGACTTACCCTAGTTTCCTAACACACACACACACTCACACACACGCAGACACACACACAGACACACACACCCACACACACACACAGACATGCACACACATACACACACACATACAC
>CM050215.1:18437967-18447967 GCA_027475355.1 Coilia nasus
ATTAAATTGTTTATGTATTTGTCTTTATTCATGTGTGTGTGTGTGTGTCTGTGTGTGTTAATGATGATGTGTGTGTGTGTGTGCGTGTTGTGTAGGTCCACATTGTTGCCATGGAGGATGAGTTTCCGGGCGGTGTGATTGGTCAGATCCACGCGAGTGACATGGACACCTTCGATGTGCTCACCTTTGGACACACTCACCAGCAGAACAGCCTCTTTAAGGTAGGTGTGTGTGTGTGAGTGGGTGAGTGTGTGAGTGAGTGAGTGTGTGTGTGTGTGTGTGTGTGTGAGTGTGTGTGTGTGTGTGAGTGTGTGTGTGTGTCTGTGTGTGTGAGTGAGTGTGTGTGTGTCTGTGTGTATGTGTGTGTGTGAGTGAGTGTGTGTGTGAGTGTGTGTGAGTGTGTGTGTGTGTCTGTGTGTGTGTGTGCGTCTGTGTGTATGCGTGTGTGTGTCTGTGTGTATGTGTGTGTGTGAGAGTGTGTGTGAGTGTGTGTGTGTGTGAGTGTGTGTGTGTCTCTTTGTCTCTGAGTGTGTGTGTGTCTGTGTGTGTGTGAGAGTGTGAGTGTGTGTGTGTGTGTGTGTGTGTGTGTGTGTTTTAATGATGATTATGATGTGTGTGTGTGAGTGTGTGTGTGTCTGTGTGTGTTTTAATAATGACGATATTGTGTGTGTGTGTGTGAGTGTGTGTGTGTGTCTGTGTGTGAGTGTGTATGTATCTGTGTGTGTTAATGATGATGATGATGTGTGTGTGTGTGTCTGTGTGTGTGTGTTAATAATGATGATGATGATGATGTGTGTGTGTGTGTGTGTTAATGATATAGCAAACGTTTCATTACTTTGGCACTTTATTAAGCAATAAGCATCTTCTTCTCTCTTAGGTTTGGTGTTTCCTTTCTGTCTGCTTCAACCACCTGCAGAACATTCTGATAATAATCTTCTCCTCTTGCAGAGCTGATGTAGTGCTTAGCTTGACATTACGTTCTGCACTGTCATTTGTAACATTCAGGCATTCTAATGTGATCAGGACTTCCTGGTAGGCTTGGTGAGCAGGCCAGGTTGAAACATCAGTGGTGCGGAAAGTAGGGTCCAGCTGCAGAAGATGAAACATGTACCATGAATCAGGCCCCACCAGGTCTGTCAGTGTTGTTTCCTGGGTTATCCTTTCTGGAAACTTGGGTTTACCAAACTCCGAGCCATACCTGTCATTAGGATGTGTCAAGGGCAGCCGTGGCCTAGTGGTTAGGGAGTTGGTCTTGCAATTGCCGGTTTGAATCCCGCCCTTCCCATGTTTGAGATGCCCTTGAGCAAGGCATCTAACCCCACACTGCTCCAGATAACTGTCCTGTAACTGAAACCCTGTAAAATATCTGTAAGTCGCTCTGGATAAGAGCGTCAGCTAGGTGTAATGTAATGCAGGAGCCAGCTGGCTTTACAGCCAGCAAACTACAGTCGTGGGGCCGTCGTGGGCTAGCGGCTTGTGGCCACAGGCCATTCTGATAGGTGGATGGGGGAGTGAATGACCAGGTTTCATTGCAGGTTTGAATGGTCTGAAATGATCTTGAGCATCAGTGATTGCAGGCAGGTTCACTTTAAAAAGCGAGGTATCGTCCGTTGTCATGGCTGCCCCCTGCTCATGCGTGTGATGGGTTAAATGAGATGCAGAGGTGAATTTCGTTGTGTGCACTGTGTGCTGTGCATGTGGGATGTCTTGTGCTCTTGTGGTACCTTACCCTAAGTGGTACCTTACTGCTGACACATTCACAACACTGTTACATATCACTTCTGACAAACAGGAATACTGAAGTAAATTCATGAACTGCCACAAATGTGACAAAGTTGTCTAGTACACACTGTATGTCTCTCATCTCATCTTTGGCCTTTGTGGATATCACTCCAGCCAGCCAGCTTAGGTTGACCTGGTGGTGGCTATTGGATAATGAAAAAATACTCAAAATCTTGACAAAATTGTCATATCTTGGAAAGTTATAAAGATACAGATATAACACTGGTACCAAAAGATGCGCAATAGTGACATTTCTATTCAACTTTCATTTACAGTATAGCTCTAAATGCATTATTTTTAAAGTTATTTGAGAAAAACTGATTTTTCTGACAGGGCCAGGGACCTAACTTAAGAGGCTTGGTGGACCCAGTAGATATTATTCAATAGAGCTAATATTCCTCAGATTTTCTTTTAATTGGTATTGTCATATTTTAAAATTAGGTACACGTTGAATTTCTGACATTGGGGCAAATGATGCACCCTAGTGTGCATGTGTGTGCGCGCGTGTGTGTGTGCGTGTATGTATGTGTGTGTGTTAATGATGATGTGTGTGTGTGTGTGTATGCGTGTATGTGTGTTTGTGCGTGTATGTATGTGTGTGTGTTAATGATGATGTATGTGTGTGTGCGTGTATGTGTGTGTGTGTGTGTATGTATGTGTGTGTGTTAATGATGATGTGTGTGTGTGTGTGTGTGTGTAGGTGAGTCCCCAGGACGGGCGTGTGATGGCGCTGAGCGGGCTGGATGGGGGCGTGTACTCTCTGAACGTGACGGTGAGTGACGGGCGTTTTTCGGTGAGCGTGCCCGTGAGCGTGCACGTGGAGGGGGCGTCGCCCGAGATGCTGCTGCAGGCTGTGACGCTGCGCTTCGACCGCGTGGCCCCGCCCACTTTCCTGCAGCGGCTCCCGGAGCTGCGCCGACGCATGGGCATCGCCATGGCAACGCCCCGCCCGCAGCTACTGCACGTGCTCAGTCTGCAGCCCGTGGAGACCGGCCAGCTGGACCTGCTGGTTGCCGTGGAGACGCCCGACGGAGGATTCTACAAGGCCGCCTATGTCTCGCAGAAGCTGGCTGCCGCTCGCCGAACCCTCGACCAGGTGTGTGTGTGTGTGTGTGTGTGTGTGTGTGTGTGTGTGTAAGTGCAGCTGGTCAGGTGTCTGTAGTCTGTGCTAGGGCTTTGACATCGAACTTTGTTATTCGAATATAATTCTAATATTTAAAAAATCAGAGATATTCGAACGGCAGCCCTTAATACCCTGTTATGGGTATTATTGGGTAGGTACTGTGTGTATTGGGGGAGTTGGATAAGAACTGTGTGTGTATTCATAAGATCTGTGTGTGTGTGTGTGTGTGTAGGTACTGCGATTATTGGCGGTGTTGGATAAGAACTGTGTGTATTCATAAGATCTGTGTGTGTGTGTGTGTGTGTGTGTGTGTGTAGGTACTGTGTTTATTGCCGGTGTTGGATAAGAACTGTGTGTATTCATAAGATGTGTGTGTGTGTGTGTATGTGTGTGTGTATGTGTGTGTGTGTGTAGGTACTGCGCTAATCGGCGGTGTTGGATAAGAACTGTATGTATTCATAAGATCTGTGTGTGTGTGTGTGTGTGTGTAGGTGCTGCGTGTATCGGCGGTGCTGGATAAGAACTGTGTGTATTCATAAGATTTGTGTGTGTGTGTGTGTGTGTGTGTGTGTGTGTGGGTGGGTGTAGGTACTGCGTGTATCGGCGGTGCTGGATAAAAACTGCTCTGCACTGGACTGCAGGGAGTCAGCGTGTGAACAGCATTTGGAACTGGACTCACACAGCATGCAGACACACAGCACACACACACTCACACACACACTCTCCTACGTCACCCCGCGCTTCCTCAGACACACTCGCTGCGTCTGTACAGGTGAGCACACGCACACACTCACACACAGCATGTAGACACACAGCATGTAGACACACAACAACACACACATGCACACACACAAACATATACACACACGTAGGGTTGGGTCCTGGGTTTGAGGCCGAAATTCAACATTAATTTCAGTGCCTCATTTCAGTACCAAACATATGCACCGTGACATTAATACAGAACAAACTCCAAGCCGAACTAGTTTTACGAGCCAGGAACGTGAACACCTTGCTCCTTTATTTTCTCACTTCAAGTTGACAGGTAAAAGGCGAGTAAAACTAACAAAACAGTGCAAAAGAAACTTAGAGCCTGATTCATAAGTCCGGGAGATCGCTGGCTTAAACCAGCCAAATACAGTGACGCTAGCTTAGTTTTAACAGCCACACAATAACGTGCTAACTGAAAACCGCATAGCATAGCAGTCTAATCGCTAGCACTTATGATTCTATTATTATTTTCGAGGATGAAGCAACACTGGGCATTAATATTACATCTGCAGCAAGTGAATATGTGAACTAAAGACAGAGACAACTCATAGACTAACAAATATTGATGTCGAGGGCATAACAAAAGATACAAGAGGCTCGGAGCGACCTGTATATCGTGAGGGACACTGAAAAAAGACGTTGCTTCCACCTTCCACTGTGCATGGTAACCATAGAGATGCCGGGTGCGATAGCAAATGTAAACATTCACGCGTGTCAAAATAAAGGTTCACCTTTTGTTTCTATTACACTGAATATTAGCAAGAATTCATTTTAACTTAACAATTCACAAACATTTTCTTTTTAAATTCCCCTACTAAACCTTGTGACAGAACTACTACTACTACTACTATTACTACTACTACTACTACTACTACTAATAATAATAATAATAATAATAATAATAATAACAACAATAATACAAAATAAATTTAAAATGTCATAAGAATGTGTGTCCTGCAGACATGCAGCGTGTGTGTGTGTGTGTGTAACCTTGTTTCTCTCTTTCTGCAGAGGGTATGTGTGCGGGTGAAGGCGATGAGAGTGTGTGTGCAGGTGTGTGTCCGGTGGATATGCAGTGTGTCAGCTCCTTTGGCTCCAGTGGATACAGCTGCCAGTGCCCACCTGGCAAACTAGACTGCGCAGGTACATGTGTGTGTGTGTATGTGTGTATGTGTGTGTGTGTGTGTGTGTGTGTGTGTGCCCACCTGGCAAACTAGACTGCGCAGGTACGTGTGTGTGTGTGTGTGTGTGTGTGTGTGTGTGTGTGTGTGTGTGCCCACCTGGCAAGCTAGACTGCGCAGGTATGTGTGTGTGTGTGTGTGTGTGCCCACCTGGCAAACTAGACTGCGCAGGTACGTGTGTGTGTGTGTGTGTGTGTAGGTGAAGAAAGCTATGCTGTGGGGAATGGTGGGTATAGTGTTGTAACTGTGTGTGTGTGTGTGTAGGTGAAGAATGCTATGCTGTGGGGGATGGTGGGTATAGTGTTGTAACCATAGACATACTATACATAGACAGAGCATTGGTTGCTGGGACACGAGAAATACGGCCGCCATCTTGGAGCGGGGATCAGACTGTCTAAGCAATACAGCGAAGCCTATTTGTGATCATGAATGAGTCATTCAACTAACAATATTCAAATATTAATGTTGTTGGGTAAGATAGAATTTGTCTTTACTCTCTATGCATTGAAAGAGATTGGTGGTTTCAGCTGATATAAAAGCGCTCAGGTGTTTATGCCCAATTGGCTCAGAGCGGAGATAACGTAAGGGAGACCACACCGAATGTAATGTTAGCAATGAACATTTATTAAAACAAATTTCAAACGAGAACTAGGATGACATGATGCTACATACTGAACAACAGCACAATAGCAGTTTTGCTTGTTGTGCTAACTTCAATATGAAGCTATAATTATAGCAGGTGGATGGAATGCAGAAAGACAACACGAACGACGTCAAACGAACAAGGACTATTGCAACAATATCTACAAAACACTTCAGCCAGTGTTAGTTAGCAAACTAAAACGCAACGTAAAGTAGTTTAGCAACTCAATTGTAACCTTATGGAAAAGCAACGTTAGTCAACCAACGCTGCCCTCAAACTGTCAGAGAAGTTATGCATCCTATACCTGCGCAGTGTTTCCAAGCGCACAACTTCTTCCATTCTATCTGCCACTTTCTCTTTCCCTCTTGTCTTTTTTTAATACCATGAATGTGGCCCAGAACATTTTTTAATGATTTTTCCTCCATTATGACCATTATGACTGTAGCCTACATAAAACGAGTCGTTTGGCAGCCAGCGCGCCCAAGCCCGCCGTCTCAACTTTTCGAAACAGAACGTTGAACCGCTAACCAAAACTGTAGCCTACAAGAAGCCGTGAATCGCTGTCTAAATTCGTTTTAATACACACAGACTAATGACATAGCCATGTTTAACCAATAAATACAAAGGTAATATAAACAAACATGCATTTATCTGTCATTTGTCAGTCCCTCTATGCGCCGTAAGTTGCCCTTCTTTTGCACCACGGCCCTCTCTATAAGCTGAACACTAACAGCGCCTATGAATACAAAAAAAAAAAAACAGATTTGAATTGTATTTTGTTCTTAGTTTCACCTGGCGAAATAACATGCTAAAAATAATTTGGGCGACCAGAATCACTGATTCAGGCTACATTAAACAGGTATGTTGATTTTAGCAATAGGCTGTGTTGTCGTTTAGGTGGGTCGGATGCAGTGACAGATTTATTTAATAAGCATGACGAAAAGTCTTGTACGGAAGCCGAGAGAGGCCATGGTCTCAATCATTTTTTTCCACCTTGTTATCCCGAGATAACTGGATAATTAATTAGAGATCTCGAGAAAACAGGCACCAAGACGTGAATGCTGACTTCGGGCTATTTCTCATTCTTTGTAAACGCAACTTTAGTCAAGAATGTCTGGAATGATCGATCACCTAATAAGGCAATATTTTGATCAGGGTTTGACACAGGCAGAGATTGCATTAAGTCTTTTAATAAGGGATAATGTCAAAATCAGTCCGCGCCACCTCCGCAGAAGACTGGCCCGGCTTCGTCTCTACCGACGGAGATACAGTGATCCAGCTGAGGTTGTAGGTTTTATCTCTAAACTTATGAACGGGCCAGGAGAATCCGACTAAAGTTGCGTTTACAAAGAATGAGAAATAGCCCGAAGTCAGCATTCACGTCTTGGTGCCGCTACCTGAATGACCCATAATCAATCTCTACATCATGAAATAATAGTTTTGTTTTCTGGAGATCATGAAATAATTGTTTCGTTTTCTCAAGATCACTGAATAGTTGTTTTGTTTTCTCGAGATCATTAATTAATTGTGTTGTTTTCTCGAGATCTCTAATTAATTATCCAGTTATAACAAGGTGGAAAAAAATGATTGAGACCATGGCCTCTCTCGGCTTCCGTAGTCTTGGGCTGAACTAGCGATATATACAAAAAACTGCCTGTAGTTCAATGTCAGAAGGTAGAAACAGTTGCACCAAGCCTACACTGCAGGCGATTTATCCCACAACAACCTGATTGTAAAAGTTTGACGCTGTTGTGAGTGATGTCTTTAAATTAACCCACCAAGCTATAGCCTATACGGAGCAGAAAATGATAAAAAATAGAAGGGGCTGCAAATAAACTTGAGACAACTGCTTAATTATTCGCAGTTGTCACATGTCATATGTTTTTTATCAATGTGTGTTGTTACTGAGGGGATTTGGAAGCAGCGACAGTTGCTCTTTAATTAATTAAGAATAATGAAAGCCTTCAAGAAGCCTTTGTTATAGCCTACTATAACCTACTAGCGATACAGCCAGTTTAAAAATAGTGGTGTTTAGCGAGGTACTGTTAATAAAATGCGCTAACAGTTCATTTGTCCTGTCAAACGGATTAAGCTGAATGGAGCGTATCCCCGCTCCAAGATGGCGGCTCCGCGTCTCGTCAGCGCCTATTGGCAGTAACGCCGCATGCTCTGTCTATGTATAGTATGTCTATGGTTGTAACTGTGTGTGTGTGTGTGTGTGTGTGTGTGTGTGTGTGTGTGTGTAGGTGAAGAAAGCTATGCTGTGGGGGATGGTGGGTATAGTGTTGTAACTGTGTGTGTGTGTGTGTGTGTGTGTTAAACCTCAGATGTTTGCTCTGCATCAGACCTTGACTGTATTTTCTGATATAAATGCCACTAAACCAGATATTACCATCATTGATGAGACTAATAGAAATGTCTTTATTCTGGAAGTAGGCTGCTGTTTTGATCCTTATCTGGAAGAGACTTACTTAGAAAAACGTGTTAAGTATCAACCGCTTGTGCAAAAAAATCAGTGATCTTGGTTACAACTGCCAGTATTTCGTGTTTATATTTGGCAGCCTTGGCCATGTGCACAGGCTGGTCACCAGGGGGCTTAGGATGGTTGGCTTTTCAAAAGCAAATGCAAAACATCTAGCCAAATACTGTTCAGTGTCATCAATAATTGGAAGTCGCCATATTTGGCGTAGAAGGTGCTGTGTGTATCCATAAGATCCCATGAACTCTGTTATGAACTGCTACTTTTATCAGTGTTGTGGTCACTTAACTGAATCACGCCTGAGCAACTTTCGCAACTGCCAAATTTGTGTCTTTGTGTATATTATTATGAATTGTGGACACAAATAAAGAAGCAAAATGTGCCTGTTTGTGTGTGTGTGTGTAGGTGAAGAATGCTATGCTGTGGGGGATGGTGGGTATAGTGTTGTAACTGTGTGTGCCTGTGTGTGTGTGTGTGTGTGTGTGTGCCTGTGTGTGTGTGTGTGTGTGTGTGTGTGTGTGCCTGTGTGTGTGTGTGTGTGTGTGTGTGTGTGTAGGTCATTCCTCTCTGAGCTTCTCGGGCAGCAGCTTCATCAAGTACGGCGTGTCGGAGGGCCTGAGGGGCGGAGCTATGAGAGTCAGCCTGCGAATCAGAACGCTTCAGAGCTGGGGCATCATCATGTACACACACACACACGCCTGCACACAGCTCAAGGTACACACACACACACACACACACACACGCCTGCACACAGCTCAAGGTACACACACACACACACACACACACACACGCCTGCACACAGCTCAAGGTACACACACACACACACACACACGCCTGCACACAGCTCAAGGTACACACACACACACCTGGTTAGTATATGAAGTGAATTCTGCATGGCTGTAGTAGCAGCTTCATCGTTCTGAGTGAAGATTCGTTTGTGTGTGTGTGTGTGTATGTGTGTGTGTATGTGTGTGTGTATGTGTGTGTACAGCTGGAGCAGGGTGAGCTGTGGTTCCAGGTGGATTGTGGGAGTGGCCTGCCCAACCTGGGCATCTCCGGCCGGCCAATCAACGACGGCCGCTGGCACCATGTGACCGTGGAGCTCCGCCTCAACCATAGCAGCCTGTCATTGGACGACAGCTACGTGGAGCAGAGGCGTGGCCCACTGAGACCCCTCCCGCCGGGCCCTGATTGGCTGCTGGTGTTTGGGGCGGGGTCAGAGGTGGGCGTGGCCCATGCTCTGCAGGAGCGCCGTGACAGGCGGCCGGCGTTGGTCACGCCCCCAGGGGCGGGCTCTGTGCTGCAGGGGGCGGGGTTTCAGGGCTGCCTGGACGCACTGCAGCTGAATGGGCAAGAGCTCCCCCTGCAGGACAAACGCAGCGCACACGCACGCGTCCTCACACACGCCGGACTCACCCTCGGCTGCTCGCTTCACCCCGACGCCTGTCAATCAAAACCCTGCAGAAACGGAGGCACCTGCAGCAGCCAGCCCACCGGAGGTGTGTGTGTGTGTGTGTGTGTGTGTGTCACTGTTTACACTGGTTGTGTGTGTGTGTGTGTGTGTGTGTGTGGGTCACTGTTTACACTGGTTGTGTGTGTGTGTGTGTGTGTGTGTGTCACTGTTTACACTGGTTGTGTGTGTGTGTGTGTGTGTTTGTTTAAGGGGCGGTCTTATTATGGAATTCTTGTATCAAACTGCAAGCTCGTTATTGTGGTGTACTTAAATGTTTTTTCTCTCTCTCTGATGTGTGTGTGTGCGCGTGTGGCTGATGTGTGTGTTTGCATGTGGTGTGTGTGTGTGTGGTGTATATGTTTGTGTCTGGTGTGTGTGTGTGTTTGTGTCTGATGTGTGTGTGTGTGGTGTGTGTGTTTGTGTCTTGTGTGTGCGTGTTTGTGTCTGATGTGTGTGTCTCTGTGTGTGTCTGATCTGTATGTTTATGTCGGATGTGTGTGTGTGTGTGTGTGTGTTTGTATGTGTGTGTTTGTGTCTGATGTGTGTGTGTGTGTGCGTGTGTCTGATGTGT
>CM050215.1:18457967-18465467 GCA_027475355.1 Coilia nasus
CCACCCCCATTCACATTCACACACACACACACACCATTACATGACATACACCACCCCCATTCACACAAACACACACACACACCATTACACGACATACACCACCCCCATTCACACACACACACACACACCATTACATGACATACACCACCCCCATTCACACACACACACACCATTACATGACATACACCACCCCCATTCACACACACACACCATTACATCACATACACCACCCCCATTCCCTCTCTCTCACACACACACACTTACATGACATACACCACCCCCATTCACACACACACACACACACTTACATGACAGATATAAACCAACACATTCACTCTTTCTCTTTCACACACACACACTAGACACATTTCACAGCAAAACACACACACACCATGCCCACACACACCCTATGCCTACACACACCCCATGCCCACACATACTGTTTCTCACACACATACACTTTCTCACACACACACACATACACTTTCTCTCACACACACACTCTCTCTGTCACACGCACACACACTCTCACAAACACACCTGACAGCATGATGAAGCATGAGACCCTCATCCATCACTTCAGTGTGTCTCACTTCTGTGTAAATCTGCATCTGCGTCAGCCTTGGTGTGTGTGTGTGTGTGCGTGTGTGTGAGTACAGTGGGACAAATCTGAGCTGACTCTGGATTCCTGCCTGCTCACCTTAACTGTCAGCATGCTGCTGTCCACACGTGTGTGTGTGTGTGTGTAACGCCCTGTGTGTCTGTGCGTTTTGCAGTGTATCACTGGGACACTTCTGATTGGATGCCCAGCACACGCCTGCCGGACATCGAGGAGGTGTCGGCCTATGAGAGCGCAGACACGTCTGTCGCCATGACGATGGGGGTGGGGGCGGACCTAGAGACAGACTACTACCTGGGAGGGGCTTATGACATAGACAGCGAGACTCCGCCCCCACAGGGGGAGGAGCTACAGCTCTCCCCACCAATGAACTCAGAGCCCTATGACAGCCTGCCCGCCAGTCAGCCGGTGTCGGCCAATACCACGCTGAGCAGAGGCCAGAAGGCCCGCCCACAGTTCCACCCCAGCCAATACCTGCCCCCGCATCAGCCGCCACTCACCGACGGGCCCAGCACAGGGGAGGAGCTTTGCACGTTTGTGGGCGGGGCTTTTGGAAGACCGGAACTTGAGGATCAGCTGTCAATCAACACTAACTCCGTCTCTGACGTCTCGACTCCGTGTCGCTATGGCGACTCAGAGACTGACAGTCTGGAGGAGATGCAACAACAGACTGAAGTTTAAAACACTCACACACACACACACACACACTCTCTCACAAACACTCACACACACTAGACACATATCACAGGAACAATGCACACACACAATGCCCACCCACACACATATGTATTCATACACAACAAACACACACACACACACACATAGACTAATAAACTGCTGCCTGAGTTCCAGGCAAAATGGCCACTCCCTCTTCCTCCATAATAAAGGCCAAACAGGAAGTGGGTGTGGCCACCTGCAAAAGCACAGGAAGTTAGCTCGGTCATGTGATGTGGTCATGTGACTACTGGGCTGTGGACGGTCTGATCAGCAGTCCCCTGGATACAGAGTGTGTGTGTGTGTGTGTGAGAGAGAACGATCACTGCCATAATTCTTAACAGCTAATACAGCAATATGACTTTAGAGAAACAGAGAGCGAGGGAGAGAGAGGGAGGGAGAGAAGAGAAGGAGAAAGAGAGATAGAGAGAGGGAGGGAGAGAGAGGGAGAGAAAGAAGAGAAGGAGAAAGAGAGGGAGGGAGAGAGAGGGAGAAAGAGATGGAGAGAGAGGGAGGGAAAGAAGATAAGGAGAAAGAGAGAGAGAGGGAGGGGGGCAAAGAAAGAGGGAGGAGTGTGAAGCCTCATCTATTGAGGGGAGAAGACACGCAAAGAGTGTGTGTGTGTGTGAGTGTGTGTGTGTGCACGTGTGTGAAAGGGAGAGAAAGATGAGAAAGAGAAGCGGGAGAGAGAGAGAAGAAGAAAGAAAGAAGCAGGCAGGGGGAGCGAGAAAAGCTAAGTAAGTAAATACAGGCAGGGTGTGTGTGTGTGTGTGTGAGTGAGTGTGTGTGAGTGTGTGTGTGTGAAGGAGGCAGGGGGAGCGAGAAAAGCTAAGTAAGTAAATACAGGCAGGGTGTGTGAGTGAGTGAGTGTGTGTGTGTCTGTGAGTGTGTGTGTGAGAGAGTGTGTGTGTGTGCGTGTGTGAGTGAGTGTGTGTGTGTGAAGGAGGCAGGGGGAGCGAGAAAAGCTAAGTATGTAAATACAGGCAGGGTGTGTGAGTGTGTGTGTGTGTGTGTGTCTGTGTGTGAGTGTGTGTGTGTGTGTGTAAAGGAGGCAGGGGGAGCAAGAAAAGCTAAGTATGTAAATACAGGCAGGGTGGGTGAGTGAGTGTGTGTGTGTGTGTGAGAGTGTGTGTGCGACAGGGGCTGCTTTTGGAGGAGTGTATGTCGTGTGTCTTATGAGCTTGTACAGTGTAAATATCTTAATGCAACACAATGCTCCACTGCAGGAGACACACACACACACAGTCAGAGACTCATACCACATACACACACACACACTCACACACACTTTGTTATACAAATGAACACTTAAATACAAAGACAGACTCCATTCACCCCACACACACTTACAACAATACCCACTCATAAAAACACACAACACCAGCAGAGACTTTATACGACTCATCTGCAGAGACCGTCTACACACACACACACACACACACACACACACACACACACAGAACAAGCACACCTGTTCAGCGCCAAGTGCAGACCTAAGGAAACACACAAATATGCAACACACTTCTGCTCCTACCACACACACACACACACACTACCCCATGCTTTCAGTACATGTGTAATCTGTGGGGTGATGGGTGAATTATGGGATGGAGCAAATGTTTTTTAAACAACAATAAACACTTTAACTCCTCAAACAGTGTGTGTGTGTGTGTGTGTGTGTGACAAAATCATTAGTTCAGACAGAAATGAAGCATCTTGCCCCTAGAACAAACCATACACACATACACATGGACACACACAGACACACAAACCTACCACACCTCGGCAAACACTTATTTGTCTAAAGTCTAAAGTCATGATTAAAATGAATTTATTAATAACTTAGAACTCAGGCTCTAAAAGTATTATCAGAATCACTGACAACATTCCCAGTGTGTGTGTGTGTTTGTGTATGTATGTGTGTGTGTGTGTGTGCGCGTATGTGTTTGTGCCCATAAAAAGTTTGCTGAAGAAGTCCATGGAATGTGCTGGTTTGTGTGTTTGTGTATGTGTGTGTGTGTTTGTGTGTAAAGGCTTAGTTGAGTCACTGTGTGTGTGTGTGTGTATGTACTGGTATAAAAAGGTTTAGTTGAGTCACCGTGTGTGTGTGTGTGTGTGTGTGTAGAAGTTTGTGTGTGATAGGGGCTGTGTGTCTGTGTGTATTTATAAAGGTACAGTTTGTTTACTGTGTGTTTTGATTGGTGTGTGTGTGTTGGTCAGAGTGTGTGTGTGATATTGAAGAGGGTGTGTGTGGGCGTGTGTGTGTGTTGATCAGAGTGTGTGTGTGATATTGAAGAGCATATGTGTGGGTGTGTGTGTGTGTTGGTCAGAGTGTGTGTGTGACATTGAAGAGGGTGTGTGTGGGCGTGGCCGTGCTCCATGTTGTGGGCGTGGTCCATGTATCGTTGCCGTGACGATGGCTGTGGTCGTTGGGGGAGATGATCTCCTCCAGGGTCACGTACGTCCCCGTCAGGAATCCCAGAATTCCGAGCAGCACGATGGTGGCGTCCTTCAGCAGCACGGAGAGAGGGAGCGAGGGAGCGAGAGGCGGAGAGAGAGGGAGAGGAAGAGGGTGTGTGGCCGAACACAAGAGGAGGAGCTCCACCAGAGGAGGGAAGACCAATGCAAGCGCAGAACTGCTCACCGCACCGACCAATGAGATCACCAGATCCAATCGTGGCACCAAAATAGCCATTACGCCTACACACACACACACACACACACACACACACACACAACAATGAGATCACCAGATCCAATCTCTGGCACCAGGATGGCCGCACAAGTGTGTATGTGTCTGAGTTTGTGTGTGTGAGAGTATGTGATTCTGAGTGTTGAGTGTGTGTTGTTGAGTTTGTGTGTGTGAGAGTATGTGATTCTGAGTGTTGAGTGTGTGTTGTTGAGTTTGTGTGTGTGAGAGTATGTGATTCTGAGTGTTGAGTGTGTGTTGTTGAGTATGTGTGTGTGCTGGTGTTAATTTTGTCACCCTTTTTTAGATTTTGTGTTTGTCGTGACGAATGGCCTTTTAGTTTTTGTCATTGTAGTCATTTACATACTATTACATTCATTCACATATTATAGTCATTCACATACTATAGTCATTCACATATTATAGTCATTCACATATTATAGTCATTCACATACTATAGTCATTCACATATTATAGTCATTCACATATTATAGTCATTCACTTACTATAGTCATTCACATATTATAGTCATTCACTTACTATAGTCATTCACATATTATAGTCATTCACTTACTATAGTCATTCACATATTATAGTCATTCACTTACTATAGTCATTCACATATTATAGTCATTCACATACTATTATAGTCATTCACATATTATAGTCATTCACATACTATTATAGTCATTCACATATTATAGTCATTCACATATACACACACACACACACACACACGCACACGCGTTTTCAGCTCCTCCACATCTATATATCTGCCCAGTGTGCCATAAACAGCAGCCTGTATAGTGGGTCTGCCATAACACCACACACACACACTCACACACACACACACACACACACACACTCACACACACACACATAAACATTAGCGTATAACCAAAGGCCTGTATAATTGGTCTGCCATAACACCATAACTATGTGTTTGATTTTGGGTGTTGATCCCTAACATTAACATTAGCTTATAACCAAAACGTTAGCTGAAGTTAACTTAGCTCAGTGTGCTAGGTGTGTGTGTCTGTGAGTGTGTGTGTGTGAGTGTGTGTTGTGTGTGTGTGTGTGTGTGTGTGTGAGTGTGTGTTGTGTGTGTGTGAGTGTGTGTGTGTATAATGTGTGTAATGTGTGTTTTTGTTGATTTTGGGTGTTGATCCCTAACATTAACATTAGCTTATAACCAAAACGTTAGCTGAAGTTAACTTAGCTCAGTGTGCTAGGTGTGTGTGTCTGTGAGTGTGTGTGTGTGTGTGTGTGTGTGTGTGTGTGTGTGTTGTGTGCGGCCGTGACCAACATATTTCATCTCCTCTTGTTTGAGGACATGAACACTAGTGTGTCTGTGAGTGTGTGTTGTGTGTGTGTTGTGTGTGAGTGTGTGTTGTGTGTCTGTGTGTTGTGTGTGTGTGTATGTGTTTGTGTGCGTGTCTGTGTGTGTGTGTGTTGTGTGAGTGTGAGTGTGTGTTGTGTGTGTGTGTGTGTGAGAGTGTGTGTTGTGTGTGTGTTGTGTGGGTGTGTGTGTGTGTGTGTGTTGTGTGTGCGTGTTTGTGTGTTTGTTGTGTGTGTGTGAGTTGTGTGTGTGTGTGTGTGTGTGTGTGTGTGTGTTGTGTGTGTGTTTGTGTGTATGTGTGTGTGTTTGTTGTGTGTGTGTGTGAGTTGTGTGTGTGTGTGTGTGTTGTGGGTGTGTGAGTTGTGTGTATGCAGTACACACAGCTCTGTGCTACTCACAGGTGAGACAGACGAGCAGGGCTCGGAGAAGGAATTCTATTGGTCGCCTCCAGCTGTCCGTCACGTGTGCCAGGAGGGGCGGGAGCAGGATGTCTGCAGGGACGAAGAACTGCACCACGAAACTCACACACACACCCAGACAGTACAGCACCTTCACCAGCTGGTTGCTCCTACACACACACACACACACACACAGAATACAGCACCTTCACCAACTGCTTGGTTCTACACACACACACACACAGATATAGACGTGGCAGGTTGAGTGTGTGTGTGTGTGTGTGTGTGTGTGTGTGTGTGTGTGTGTGTGTGTATGCATGTGTGTACGTGCGTGTGTGTTGCCTCAGATGCGGCCATAGGCGTAGCCCCTTGTCAATCAATCAAGCCCAGCCAATCATAGGCATAGCCCCTTGTCAATCAATCAAGCCCAGCCAATCATAGGCGTAGCCCCTTGTCAATCAATCAAGCCCAGCCAATCATAGGCGTAGCCCCTTGTCACTCAAGCCCACCCAATCATAGGCGTAGCCCCTTGTCACTCAAGCCCAGCCAATCATAGGCGTAGCCCCTTGTCAATCAATCAAGCCCAGCCAATCATAGGCGTAGCCCCTTGTCACTCAAGCCCACCCAATCATAGGCGTAGCCCCTTGTCAATCAATCAAGCCCACCCAATCATAGGCGTAGCCCCTTGTCAATCAATCAAGCCCACCCAATCATAGGTGTAGCCCCTTGTCAATCAATCGAGCCCACACAATCATAGGCGTAGCCGCTTGTGAATCACTCAAGCCCACCCAATCATAGGCGTAGCCCCTTGTCAATCAAGCCCACCCAATCATAGACGTAGCCCCTTGTCAATCAATCAAGCCCACCCAATCATAGGCGTAGCCCCTTGTCAATCACTCAAGCCCACCCAATCATAGGCGTAGCCCTTTGTCAATCACTCAAGCCCACCCAATCATAGGCGTAGCCCCTTGTCAGAAGGCAACCATTGTTTGTGTGTGTACCAGCTGTGGTGGGGCAGGTTGAGTGTGTGTGTGTGTGTGTGTGTGTGTGTGTGCGCGTGCGTGCTAGGGGTGGGTATTGGCAAGGACTTTATGATACGATTCTATCACGATACATTGCGATACTGGGCATATTGCAATATATCGCAATATTCTACATAGTTCAGTGAAAATGTAAAAACAAAAGTGAATTATCAGTTGCTATTTACCAGCTGGGTAGGCTTCAATCTGATCAACACTTATTAAATCAACATAACTCACAGAGTGCATAGGATTTAGATTAGATTAGATTAGGATTAGATTAGGATGAGATGAGATTAGATTAGAATTAGATTAGATTAGATTAGGTTAGATTAGATGAGATGAGATGAGATGAGATTAGATTAGGATGTGATGAGATGAGATGAGATTAGGATTAAATTAGGTTAGGTTAGGTTAGGTTAGGTTAGATTAGATTACATTAGATTAGATTAGTTTAGATGAGATGACATGAGATTATATTAGATTAGATTAGGATTAGATTAGATTAGATTAGATTGGATTACGATTAGATGAGATGAGATTAGATTAGGATTAGATTATATTAGGTTAGGTTAGATTAGTTTAGATTAAATGAGATTAGATTAGATTAGTTTAGATGAGATGACATTAGATTAGGATTAGATTACATTAGGATTTAGAAAATAAACTACTGGAGTACAGAGCTGTAGTTTAAGTTTAAACAATGTCTGATATAAATCTAG
>CM050215.1:18475467-18507967 GCA_027475355.1 Coilia nasus
TGTGTGTGTGTGTGTGTGTGTGTGTGTGTGTGTGTGTGTGTGTGTGTGTGCGCGCGCGTGTGAGTGTGTGTGTGTGTGTGAGTGTGTGTGTGTGTTAATGCGTGTGTGTGTTTGTGTTTGTGTGTGTGCGTGTGAGTGTGTGTATATGTGTGCGTGTGAGTGTGTGTGTTTGTGTGTGGGCGTGTGTACCATGATGCCGGCGTTCTTGAGGGCGAGGGGGAGGGGTGTGTGTGTGTGCGTGCGTGCGTGTGAGTGTGTGTGTGTGTGTGTGCATGTGAGAGTGTGTGTGTGGGCACGTGTGAGTGTGTGTGTGCGTGTGTGTGTGTGTGTGTGTACCACGATGCCGGCGTTCTTGAGGGCGGGGGCGAGGGGTGTGTGTCTGAGAGTGTGTGTGTGTGTGTGTACCACGATGCCAGCGTTCTTGAGGGCGAGGGGGAGGCTGAGTAGTCCAGTGCCGATGTTCCCCTTCAGCAGGTGAAGCAACGTCTGCAGGAACCTGCACGCACACACACACACACATGCACATGCACACACACAAACACACGCGTCCCACATGGTTTCCAACACTGGAACACTACAGTGGAGAGTGTGTGTGTGTGCGTGTGTGCACCTGCTAAACTGCTCTGCGGGCACCTTGCTGCCATGGTGACCTCAAGTCATGTGACATGGAATGCGGAGGTGAAACCACGCCCACCCAGGTTGTCATGGACACATTTTACCCAGCATGCATCAGTGCTGTGATCATGGACACGCCCACTGACACACCACCACTGCTGACATCAGTCACTCAAATGTCACTCACGTGATGCCCTGCTCCCCATTTGCCGCTTCAGCTGTAGGCTCCGCCTCCTCTTCAGAGTTATCCTCTGGCCCCGCCTCCATCAAAGGCATCATGACCTCCATGTCTACCAAAGGTCAAGGGTCACTCACCACAACATCCACAGACAGAGAGAAGAGAGGAGGAGAGAGTTGGAGAGCAGAGGAGAGGAGAGGAGGAGAGGAGAAGAAAGTTGGAGAGGAGAGGAGAAAAGAGGAGGACAAGAGACTAGGAGAGGAGGAGAGGAGGGGAGGAGAGGAGGGGAGGAGAGGAGGAGAGGAGAGGAGGAGAGGAGAGAAGAGGAGGAGAGCAGACAGGAGAGGAGAGAGGAGGAGAGGAGGAGAGGAGAGAGGAGGAGAGGAGAGGAGAGAAGAGGAGGAGAGGAGAGGAGAGGAGGAGAGGAGAGGAGAGGAGGAGAGGAGAGGAGGAGAGAGGAGGAGAGAGGAGAGAAGGAGAGGAAAGGAGAGGAGAGGAGAGAGGAGGAGATGAGAGGAGAGGAGGAGAGAGGAGAGGAGAGGAGGAAAGGAGGAGAGGAAAGGAGAGGAGAGGAGAGGGGAAGGGGGGGGGAGGAGCGGAGAAAACAGAACTATACATACCTAACTGCTCTGCTGCTGTCATCTCTACACATCAGTCCTCACTTTGTGTGTGTGTGTGTGTGTGTGTGTGTGTGTGTGTGTGTGTGTGTGTGTGTGACAGAGTGAGTGAGTGTGTGTGTGATGGACAGAGTGAGTGTGCGTGTGCGTGTGTGTGTGTGTGTGTGTGTGTGTGTGTGTGTGTGTACAAAAGAAAGTAGGTGGGTGGAGCTGTCCTGTTTACGCTTCCAGCTGTGAATAAAAACACAGATTAGTGCAGAGAAAGCCTGTCAGGTAGCACAAGTACACCAGACACGAGATAAGACACACACTCAGTTCCACACACATACGGACAGCCCCTTAGGAAAACACATTACAGAGTACTATAAGAACTATAAGAACCTTGTAGTCATTTGGGACAATTTATTATAGAAATATTATCGGAATAATACAGATGCGATATAATCTTACAGTGTTTTGTGACATTTACTATAGCAATATAAGATTGCACTGCAGGAACACGATAGGGAGGAAAACATTATAGAAGTATTATATAGGGAAGGTAGCAGTACCATAGAACACCACAGAGGTATAATTACATACTACAGAGATCGCATAGGACTCCTATAGGAGCTTTTGGGTTCAAAAAGCGGGGCACAATCACGGGGAGGCTTGACGTGAGCTAGCCGGCTAGGCTAGTCGGGGGAAATCAGTGTCGCTGAGCTGACGTCAGAAGTCCAGAGATTCTAAGGGCTCATTCACACCGACTTGAGCGTGTACAGCGCGTATCCGTATACAATATGTTTGTATAGGGACAGAATACGCTCAGAATACGCTGAGAACACTGTTGCGGTGGGAATGGTCTCATCTGCTAACGTGCATTCTAAATGAATACGGACGGTGGCAGAGATGTGAGACGGGCGGGAGGACGCGAGCCAGGAGCCTAGATGAGGGTCTTACCATCACACTGCACGAAGAGCTTGGTCTGACAGGCGCGAGGGTCGAAACCTGATCCAGTCACTCAGCCCCTCGCCGTGTTTCTGTCGTCGGTCGAACGCGAGACTCAGTAGATTCCATCGAAATGGCACGTCGAACTGTCTCCCCCCGTCGGTCGGCGGGGATGTGGGTCAATCAGTCCACCATGGGTCGCGCTCCGCCTGTGGGTTTGAAGGGTGCAGCATATCCTCGACCGAGAAACACGTCACCGGGCCAATGTTCAGCCGCGAGCACTTTTTAAA
Source organism: Coilia nasus (assembly GCA_027475355.1). Taxonomy (NCBI): domain Eukaryota; kingdom Metazoa; phylum Chordata; class Actinopteri; order Clupeiformes; family Engraulidae; genus Coilia; species Coilia nasus. Next base: position 18,478,095 of record CM050215.1, read on the forward strand.
GGCGTCACGGCCCACCGGCACGAGCCAGCACACAACCCAAGGCACACACTCACACGCGACCCGAATGTCCTGATGAATATTCTCCCCGGTAATAGAAAAACACGCGCTGCTCCTCAGTGTAGGTGAGTTCTGAATAGGCAGGAGAGAGAGAGAGAGGGGGGGGGAGGGACAGAAAGAAAGAGAGAGAGGGAGGGAGAGAAGGAGCGCATTTCTACCACTAGACGGCGCTAAAGCACCAAGTGACAGATTGAGGTTTATAAGTAGGTGAGCTGAGGAGAGATGGAGATGTAGGCGTGTGTGTGTGTGTGTGTGTGTTAAGGGCGGAGGACAGACATTCAGGCCAATCTGTGAGTATAACAGCTTTTATTTTAGCCAATCATTTTTGAGTATAACAGCTTTTATTCACATCAGCATGTCAGGATTAAGGCACATTGGAACATTCAAGTCCTGCTAGAATGTTGTGTGTGTGTGTGTGCGCGCCAAAGAACTTATAATAACAATGTATATAGAACCTCTTTGGTGCGCGCTGGTTGAATGATTGTCTTCTTTATAGTGTTTCCTTCTAGTCTACCGTACATTAACTATTCACACATTCTTTCTATCCCTCTCTTACTCTCTCTCTCTCTCTCTCACACACACACACACACACCTTGCTCTTGTCTTGTCTTTGGGTGTTGAAGCTTCACTGGAGTCTCTGCGGTGGGCGTGGCCCCGCACAGGGGGCGTGTCTATACATGAGTGACATGTCTCCATTGGATGGTGTCAAGCGCATGGGCGTGTCCATGAGTGGGATAGGCCAATCGGGTGAAAAGTCCTGGGTGGGTGGGGCTTGTATGTCAGGTGGGTGTGGTCTGTTGAAAGGAGCCTGACCTGAGCAGAGGTTGTCCTGGCAACAACAGACAACCATGCCAACCAATCCAAATGCAGCAGAAGATTAAGAGAGGGAGAGAGAGAGAGAAAAAATGTGTATGTAGGCAGCATTACTGGGACGTGATACGTGTGTTACTCCATATCTCCTGTGTGTGCGTGCTACTCCATGTCCCCGGGCCGCGTGGCAGCGTAGACGAAGATGACGATGACGATGACGAGGAGGAGGAGGGTGGGCAGCACTACGGTGGGGACCTGCTGTCGCGCCTCCATCATCGCCTGCTTGCGCTCCCGTTTGTCCTTCCACGACTCCTTACGCGCCTTCCCCTTCAGCTGACGCATGCCTCACACACACACACACACACACAAACACACGCATGCCTGCAGGGAGAGGAGCACAGAAACATGTCTGTTACTTATCACACACACACACTCAGACACAAACACTGATTCCTGGTGCTCAGAAACATCAGTAAGTCGAGCTGCTTGTTTAAGATGATGTTGTCATGGATACGGGCCTTGTCTGCCTCATGTTTACATCTTTGCTAGTTTACTCACATGTGTCCCAGCGCTCCAGAGAAATATTAAAACACTTCTGATGGCTGGACAGAAATATTAAGAACACTGCTGACAGCTCGAGAGAAATATTAAAACACTTCTGACGGCTCCAGAGAAATATTAAAAACACTACTGACAGTTCAAAGAAATATGACAAACACTACTGAAAGCTCGTATGCGACAGCGTCCCAGAGCGTAAATGATAAAAGTAAAAGTAAACTAGTGCAGTAGCTTCTGAGGGGAGGTATGTGTCACTGTCATGCAACAGGTGGACACATGACAAAGTCTGGACTCCGCACGTTCATTTTTCACGCGACAGCTGCTGTCACTTTCAACTCTGAAACATCCCGTGCGCGCTTCAGCCTGGCGCGGCCATAAGCGAAACTTAAAAGTCTACAGACTCGAGGGAAAGTATAAAACTCGGGAAACACCAGGATTTTTGCCAATGAGTGTCGTTTAGCCACTTTCACCGTTCAAATGCGCCAGATGTCTGCACTTACACGGTGTGTTGGAAGTTTGAACTTGTCTAAAACGGAAACGCTCCCCTACACCCACACAACAGAGCGACTGCCGCCTCAGTCCACAGCTCGCACACTTACAAACTTCTGTACTTACAGAGAGTTCCGTGGGGGTGTTCGCCGGGATGGGCTAGCAAAATTCCGCACCACAGGTTTCAGAATTTGCGTTTGTTGTTCCCGGTGGCGTCTGCGAGATTAGTTGAGAGTATTGTAAGGGCTTCCACTCCGGATTACGTGGCAGAGGGGCAGCGTGGAGCTCGGGCACCGTGAAGAGGAAGACGCCAGAACACGAGCCGCGAGCGCGCTCTACAGGGCAGGAGCCGCCACGCACCGCCCTCGCGCCCAACAGGTATCTTAGCTTACAGTAGCTAACTCTTCTGTAAATAAGCACTGCAAATAACTCACTTGTCCTTTTCTTGTTAGGCACAGCCTCTGCTTCACATTTCTTGATCTTATTTCTCTTTTGTGTTTTTAATAGTTTTCTAATCTAACTAGTGAGTGCCAAATAAAGTCTATAAGTTTTCAAACTGGGTCAACTAGGATTTAGGCAAACTGCTGTGTGTGTGTGTGTGTGGGTGCTTGTGGCAAACTGTTGCTTCAGGTTAGTGGCTTCTGGAGTTTCTAGATTTCTGTATCTCTTTCTCTCTCACACACTCACACACACTTAAAGGAGAAATTCGGTGTACAATGAAAATTGGCATGTTGAAACATCATACCAAGTTGGTTTGTTTGCTGAGGAGCAAAACTGACTTAGACTGTTGCATTCAGAACTTTACTATTTTTTACCGTTTGTCCCAGAAGGCTAACAATGGAAGTGCATGGTAGGTGCCCTTAGACGAAGCATGAAGATTACACTATTATTAAACCATTAAAACAGCTCAAAGTAACTCCACACTCCATCAGTAGTAGGGCAAAGGCCCTGGCATTCAAAATAAGGCACTGATACTTTGTAAATGTACACAACGTTTATTTAAAAAACTGTTCTTACATGCAGTAGTTTGCAGTTTTCTCGTCGCTGCCATGATGAAAGTCCAAACAAGTCGATTGTACTACCTCTCCTCCTATTCTTCCTGCTGGTTTGTGTTCGTCAATCAACTCGTGCGGACTTTCATCATGGCGGCAACAAGAAACTACAACAAGGTACTGCCTGTCAAAACTTTTATTAATAAACATTGTGTACACTTACAAAGTTCTCAGTGCCTCGTTTTGAATGTCGTGGCCTTTGTTGTACTACCAACGGAGTGTGGAGTTTCTTCGAGCTGTTTTAATGGTTTAATAATAGCGTAATCTTCATGCTTCATCTAAGGGCACCTACCACTTCCATTGTTAGCCTTCTGGGCCAAACTCGGTATGATGTTTTAACATGCCATTTTTCATTTTACACCAGATTTCTCCTTTAATGGCAGCTGATCAGAAGCATCATACTTGTTGTGGATAGCTTCATTAACAGAAACATAATGCATCACCCCCCCCCCCCACACACACACACATACACACTTGCACCCGACACAGGTGATCATCTCACTCCCACCCACAGCGACATCACCAGAGAACACACACACACACCAGTGATCTCTGATTACACACACACACACACAGAATGTTTGTCTAAAACTTTAATAACATTTTTTAAAAATTAACTTTAATACAGAGAGCAGGGGCCAACGAAGGGCAGTGGAGATGTGTGCTGGGTGGAGGTGTGTGTGTGTGTGTGCTGTGTGGAGGTGTTGTGGTGAGGTGGAGGTTCTGATGGTCAGGGCTTGTGTGGGTTCTGATGGTCAGGGCTTGTAGTGGTTCTGATGGTCAGGGCTTGTGGAGGTTCTGGAGGTTCTGATGGTCAGGGCTTGTGGAGGTTCTGATGGTCAGGGCTTGTGTTTGGCACGGAGCTTCTGCAGGGTCTTCTGTGAGGGGAGAGTTAGGATGAGAGTGTGTGTAGTGATCAGTGAGAGCTACAAACACTCTGTACCTGCTGGAAGGTGTGTGTTGGGTGGCTGGTTGCTATACACACACACACACACACTCTCTGTACCTGCTGAAAGGTGTGTGTTGAGTGGCTGGTTGCTACACACACACACACACACACACACACACACACAATCTCTCTGTACCTGCTGGAAGGTGTGTGTTGGGTGGCTGGTTGCTACACACACACACACACACAATCTCTCTGTACCTGCTGGAAGGTGTGTGTTGGGTGGCTGGTTGCTACACACACACACACACACACACACACACACTCTCTCTGTACCTGCTGGAAGGTGTGTGTTGGGTGGCTGGTTGCTACACACACACACACACACACACACACACACACTCTCTGTACCTGCTGGAAGGTGTGTGTTGGGTGGCTGGTTGCTTGGCGACACTGCAGCTCCTTCTTCCATCTCACCTCCTCCAGCTGCTCACACAACCTACACACACACACACACATTATATACACACACAACCTACACACACACACACCCACATATCACACATACACACACACCCACATATTCAGTGTTTTCCCCAAAGCGTCTAAGCGTATAACGGCACCGATACGCTTCTTTTTTCGCCGAGACGCTTTCATAAAATGCCGATTTGGGCACCCCCTCTGAGGTTGTATAATAATGGACAAAATTATCTTGGTGGCATGTCCTTCATTTGCCCATAAGAGCCAAGTGTTAGCCTGATTTCCAAACACAGATGTTAAGTATTCATAGTATGCAATTGTATGAAATTAAATCAAATGTAAAAAATGGGCTGAGCAAAAATGTGGGAACCCTTGTCATTTTGTTGCTTTGATGGCCTGTGACTAATCATCAAAAGATATTTGGACACACAAAGTTGGTTTGGTGAGCTCTTTAAGCCTTGAACTTAAATTGACAGGTGCATCCAATAATGACAAAAGGTATTTAAGGTAGCCAAATGCCAGTTCTCATTCTGTTTGACTCTCCTCTGAAGAGCTGCAACATGGGAGCCTCAAAACAACTTTCTGATGACCTCAAAACCAAGATTATCCAGCATTATGGTTTAGGGGAAGGTTACATAAAGCTGTCCAAAAGATTTCAGCTGTCAGTTTCCACTGTCAGGAACATTGTGAGGAAATGGAAGGCCACGGGCACAGTTCTTGTTAAGCCCAGAAATGGTAGGCCAAGAAAAATTCCAGAGAGGCAAAGACGAAGGATGGTCAGAATGGTTAAAAACAACCCACAGACCACCTCCAAAGACTTGCTAGGATATCTTGCTGCAGACGGTGTCGCCGTGCATCGGTCAACAATACAGCGCAATTTGCACAAGGAAAGAATGTGTGGGATGACTTGAAGCAGGTTGTCCATGCTCGGAATTCTTCAAACATCACTGAATTGCAGAGGTTTTGCCAGGAGGAAAGGGCCAAAATACCATCATCCAGGATCCAGACACTCATTGGTGGCTACAGAAAGCGTCTACAGGCTGTTATTTTTGCAAAAGGAGGTTCTACTAAATACTAATATGATTTTTCTATTAAGGTGCCCAAATTTATGCACAGGCCTTTTTTTTGTTTTGGGGCATATTGCACATTTTCTGTTAACCCAATGGTAATTTCACTGATTTCACTGCTGAAATATGATTGTGTTCATCAGTTATTTGATATATCAAAATTAAGTTGTCAATTAAAACACCCAATGATTGGTGAATATAAATAATGCCAATTGTCAAGGGTGCCCAAACCTTCTCATACCACTGTACGTAGTGGTGACCCACATTGGACAGGCCATTAGGAATTCTCAAACCTGCTTTATATGAATGGTTTAACTCATGTTTCTGATCATGACGTGTTTGGCAACATGTTTTTCTTGAACATTCATTCTACATTAATTCAGAAAAATATTCATATTGTTATAACGACAGTATGACAAGGGTCACTTTTTCTGAGTTTATTTGAACACATATTGACCCGTCCCGATTTGTTTAAAATTGTCAGGTGCCAATTGGACGCTGGTTGTTATTGAAAGACTTTTGTCAGATGATGCTTTTCTATGTATTTATGAGGTAGTATAACTACACTTGTGCTAGAAGATAGTAGAATGAAATCCCAGACCAACGATATTTGCAAAGTACCTAGAGGCAAGTCTGTTTTTCTTGCGTCTATCAATAAAGATGGATTGACTATGCATAGCTTTTTCCAAATTTGTCACTGATAGAAAGCAATTTGAATGTCTACTTTTGTACATCTTCCTCATGTTCCTAGTTACTATCAGTGCTGCCTACTATAAGAGTCACCTGAAGTACTAACCAAGACATTTTTGTCCTATAGGTGGGGAAGGTGGAGGTCCTGCACAAACACCCTGGTGCAGATAGGCTGTCCAACATGGCTTCACCAGAGGACACTGTTGTGCATCAATCAATACCCTCCCAAAAAGGTAATGTAGTAGAGGACAGTGATTATGTAACAAATTATTAACGGAGTACTTCCACGGGAAACCGTTTAGTACTTGCTCTTTTGAAATATGATCGGTCACCCCCAGTTGCATATGCATGCTGCATGTGAGAGTGTTCTTCTACCCCGATTGCCTCCATTAGTCTGAGTGCTATTTTGGTGTCTGTCTCTTTCAAACACCACTGAAATTCTTTATTATATATTTTGCCAGGTGTTCGATGTAAGAGGTTTTTCCCTGGTCAGTTATTCTGACACTGATTCTGACAACAACGAAGTGGAAATTGAGGTTCCAAAATTAAGGAGAACAAAAAGTGTTCTGGTATGTCCTGAAATATTTTTTATAAATATTGGTGTGGCATGATTTTAATTTGCTGATATTCATAAGGGCTCATTTCCACCAAACTTTCTGCGTGTTCAGCGCGTGCTCGTGTTCTGTCTGTATTCTGTCCATATTCATTTAGAATGCACGTTAGATGCCTTACTCAAGGGCATTTCAGCCATGGGTAGGGCGGGATTCGTACCTGCGACTCTCACGATCCCAAGACCAACTCCCTAACCACTAGACCACAGCTCTTACAATATCAGAAAAAGAGACTAAGTGAAACCTGCTCTGAAGTTGATGATTTCTAAGATTTTTAAGTATATTCTTGTTAATTCTATTTGTTTGCCCATTGAACTGGCTAGAGATAAAGGGTATAGGCTAGTGGTTGCAAGATTGCTGATTGAATCCCACTGCCATCTGATTAGGTTAAAAAAGCCTTCAGCTTGATACTCTAAACTTCACACTATTTCTCCTGTGCAGTCTGGCATCTTGAGCATCTGTGTTTTTGAAAACGTTTTTGAAAAAAATTAAAATCAATATCAGTAAATTATTATTTTTTCTTCTGCTTATGTTTAATGGCCTAGATTCTTCAGACTCCGATGCCTCACCACTTCCTAGCAAATAGCAAGTAGCAAATAACTGCATACAACAGGTAAGTGACATAATTAATACAGCTTTGAGTGATCTATACTGCTGTACAGTATCTGTAGTAGTAAATAACTGCATACAACATGTTCTTGCCTTGAGCTTTAAAAGTTATACATTCTAATCACCCTGTCAGTTTCTCTACTCCATTTGTCTCCAAAATACGCTGATGTACCCATAAATGTTTGCTTATTTTATGTTGTAATCTATTTTGCATTTCCCTGTTATCCGTGGCCCAATCATCAAATGAATCAAATCATTGTGATATCAGAAGATGCCACCTCTACATCAAACCATGAAAGAGTCAAAATCAAGAAGTCACAAACAAGAGGTAAGTTTAATAGTTACTCAAACTTGGAGTTATCCATACTGCTGCACATTGTATTTGACTGCAGGGTTTCCGCTATGTACATTTTGTCGTGGTGGGCCGACACAGCTTAATTATTGCCGTCACACCTGCGGAATTTTGTAGCCTACAGCATGTATTTGTACTGACAACTGGCATTGCCCTCAGTTACTGTCTCTAACTCCATCAAGACCTCACACACAGGCCATGGTGTGTCTAACAACTCTTCCAACAGATATGCTAGCTCACTTTTAGCAGACTAGACAGAAGCATACAAAAGGGTCTGCAGCATGCCTTTAAGGTGTACGGAATATCAGTGACATGTAACGATAATAATGGCTTCAAAATAGAGCCATATTATTGCCATATGGCTGCAATTAAAGTTGAACTCAAAATAATTAGCTCCCCTTATGAAATTATATAAAATACTCGATTTCTCCATGGAAATGACCATTAACAACAAATGTTTACAGTGTTTGTTTCCAAATACTACACAAAATATCCACTAAGTTTGATTAGGATATTTTACTGATACACTGAGTTGAAACAAGAAAGGTCCAAAATGATTAGCACCCTGGCCATTAAGAGTCAATGGTTGACCCTTTCTGAGCTACAACCGACAACAACCTCTTAGAGTAGTTCTTTACTAGGTTGGCACAGGTCTCCTGATGGATTTTGGCCTATTTTCCATTGCTAATTGTTCCAGCTGGTCCAAATTGCATGGTTTCTTAGCATGGACATTCGCTTCGAGCACCTGCCACAGATTTTCAATAGGTTTTAGGTTTGGGTTCTGTGAGGGCAACTCCAGGACCTTGGTTTTGGTATCCTTCAGGAACAGTTGGACCAATTTCGATGTATGCTTTGGGTCACTGTCTTGTTGGAAGACCCAGGGATGACCTAAGGCTAGACTAAGGGCAGATTTATCCCTCAAAATTTCAACATGATTTTTTTTGGTCATGATACCATGCACCTGAACAAAGCTCCCTATGCCTGAGGCTGCAAAACAGCCCCCCACCATGATGCTCCACCACCATGCTTAACTTTAGAAACTGTGTTCTTCAGGTTGAAGGCCTCAGACATCCACATCCTGACATCCAGCCCCAGATGTCCAACATGATTGTTGCTGACCTGTCCTCTTCGGGCAGTTGTGAGGGCTCTTTATTGTGGTGTGCTCAAGGGCCATCACCCCCCAAAAAAACTGGCACATTACTGCCAGAATAAGGTTTGCCCGTGAACATTTGAAAGGTAAAGATGAGTTTTCAAAGTCTGTGCTTTGGTGTGATGAGACTAAACTGGAACTGTTTGGTCCAGTTGGATTTTGCTTATGTTTGGCAAAGAAAGGGGGAGGACTTCAACCCAAAGAACACATTTCCCAAAGTTCAACACCAGAATCATCATAACAAATGAACATTGCAAGACACCCCTCTTGCACAATCAAATAAGGATTTTCCTCCAGTTGTTTTATGAATATTTATTTGGTGTTGCCATAGGAAAGACTACAAATGAGTCTACATCTGCAGTAACCGTAGCCACACACAAAGTTAGAACATCAGTTTCTGTCATCTTAGGATTATCAGGAGAAAATTGTCAGGCACCTAATTAGACTTTAGACTTTAAGAACTTCTGCCTGCAAACATCAAATACAATATAGCCTGGTGCACACTTCTTTAATGATTTTTAAATAACACTTTATTGTGAATATTTATGAATTATTATTTGCACCATTCAGCCTAGACACAAATAAAGTGCACACGACATTCAAATAGTCTAAGTCTAGGCTAAGAAATTGTTGTGCACCTTCAGGCTCGGATCTGAGAATCTGTTGCTTTGAGAATCTAACCTTTTTACTTTTGTTGTCTATTCAGGAAAGCATACTTTGAAGAGACCATGGACAAGAGGGGAAGCAGATGCTGTGAGGAGACACATGAAGAGGTTTCTTCACATATCTAAAGTTCCTGGCAAAGCTGACTGCCAGAGGTGCATTGAGGCTGAACCACAGGCCCTAAAAAGGAGAGACTGGAAGGCCAGTAAGTTTTTCATTAAAAATCGAATATTTGCTCAAAGGAAGGAGGACTTGAATGCTGCACATGACTAGTGAACTTGTAAAATGTTTTGCCAGATCCTTATCATATTTTTCTTTTCTTTGGTATATTTTCTCCTGGCAGCCAGTAGGAATGGTTGGACATGCACTATAACAATTATCACATGGTTTGATGATGCCCCATGTACTGTTGGCTCAGTACTAGCCCAGTTCTTTAAGTCTACAGGACTGTTCCATGTATTACCATTTCAGTGTTTTATATGATGCCAGTTCTTTAAGGCCTCATTTCCACCGGCTTGAGCGTGTACAGCGCGTATCCGTGTACAATAGGTTTGTATAGGGGCAGAATACGCTCAGATCACGACTTCGGTGGAAATGGTCTCATCTGTTAATGTGCATTCTAAACGAATACGGACAGAAAACGGGCACGCGCTGGACACGCAGAGAGTTTGGTGGAAATGAGCCGTAAGTCTACAGGACTGTTCCATGTATTACCATTTCAGTGTTTTATATGATGCCATGCTAATGAGCACTTAATAAAACCGAAATAAGGGTAAAGTGTGTCATCCAGTTCATAGAAAGAATTCAAGTACAGTTTGATATTAGAATGCAGCTTTTAAAAATGAGTTTCAGAAACCATGCAAGTGTGTGTGAGGTCCCACACTGCTAATGTTAAAATGATTTGATATTAGAATGTATCCTTTAGATTTGGTAACATTCAAGCACATTTAGAAATTGACATGATCTGGGCAGTATAGTTACTGTAAGTGTGCCATATAAACAATTAAAAAGTTTCAGAGATCAAATGTTGACAAGTAGCATTGTCCCCACTAAGGCTTAAAAGTTAGAAAATGCATGCGTGTGAGGTCCCACAATGCCTGTAATGTTAGATCAGTTTGGTACTGTATTAGAATGTATCCTTGCTTATGCCTGCTACACGTGAAAATGTTCTTTTGCCCTGATTGCCTTCATTAGTCAATGAAAGAAAATGGCCAAAAAAATGAGCAAATAACAAAAAAAAGCAAACAATGAGACAAGTTTGTTCATTAGAAAAAAACCATGCCACGGTTGTGATTACCAGGGGGGTCTCGTTGCAGCATACATTAACTTATTATTAACTTAACGAATGGGCTTTGAATGATTGTATATAGTTATAGTATTGTATATAGTGTATATGTGTTTGTGTGTGTGTGTGTGTGTGTGTGTGTGTGTGTGTGTGTATATATATATATATATATATATATATATATATATATATATATATATATATATATATATTAAAAATTTTCACTTTTTTGAACATCAGCTGTGACACGTTAATTGACCAATACCTAATTATTTACCTGATTGTTTAGGATTGATTTGAGTAGAAATGCATTAATATAAATCAAAATTATGGTTTTAGAGGGTACTGAAAATAGTCACAGCTCAGAGCTGGGCAGTATAGCTAAGTGTGTCAGATAAACAATTAAAAACAAGTTTCAGATGTCTGCAAGTAGCATTGTTTCCACTAAGGCTTAAAAGTTGTAATATGCATGTGTGTGTGAGGTCCCACAATGCTGTAATGTCAGAACAGTTTTATATTAGAATGTAGCCTTTAGATTTGGTAACGTTCAAGCACATTTAGATGTTGACCTGATCTGGGCAGGATAGCTAAGTGTCAAACAATGAAAAACAAGTTTAAGAGATCAGATGTCGTACTGTCCCCACAAAGGGCTTATTTCCACTGGCTTGAGCGTGTACAGTACATACCCGTGTACAATGTGTGTGTATGTATGACAGAATATGCTCAGATCACATGTGCAGTGGAAATGGTCTAATCTATTAACGTGCATTCTAGATGAATATGGACAGAAAACGGGCACTTGCTGTCTACGCGCTGTACACAGACAGTGTTTCATGAAAATGGGCCCTAAGGCTTAAAGGTTAGAAAATGCATGCGTGTGTTTGAGGTCCCACAATGCTGTAATGTTAGAACAGTTTTATATTAGAATGTATCCTTTAAAGTTGGGAATGTTCAAGCACATTTACAACTTTACCTGATCTGGGCATTATAGTTTAGTGTGTCATAAGTTTCAGAGATCAAATGTTGACAAGTACCATTGTCCCCACTAAGGCTTAAAAGTTGTAATATGCATGTGTGTGAGGTCCCACAATGCTGTAATGTTAGAACTGTTTTATATTAATATAAAACTTTGCAGCCATTAAAGTTGGGAATGTTCAAGTACTTTTTGAAATTGACCTGATCTGTGCATTATAGCTAAGTGTGTCAGACAGTTAAACAAATGAACAATTAAAAACAAATAGCACTGTCCCCACTAAGGCTCAAAAGTTAGAAAATGCATGTGTGTGTGCATGGGTACCCACAATACTCCAATGTTAGAAACAGGGCCCATATGTCACTAAAATCTTGATGAGACCAAAACGTTTGAATTCTTTAAATTTGAAGTGATATTTGTAATTCTGGACTGCTTTTTATAATGCCTGATTTTTTGCAAAGTTGTACAACCATGGGAAATGGTGGTTCCCATGATGTGAGTGGGTGTATCGACCAAATCAACAACTGGATGTCACACAATTTACTTTAGCTGAACACAGATAAGACTGAAGTAATTGTATTTGGGAAAAAGGAAGACAGACGTAGGATCACCGCTGCTCTTGAGACTAAGAGGCTTAAAGCAAAAAATACTGTTAAAAATCTTGGTGTCTTTATTGACAGTGAACTAACATTCAACAGTCACTTGAAAGCAATCACTAAATCAGCATTCTATCACCTAAAAAACATTGCTAAACCTAGAGGTCTTATGTCAAAACAAGATCTAGAAAAACTTGTACATGCCTTTATTTCCAGTAGGGTTGATTACTGTAATGGCCTTTTCAAACAGCTTCAACTGATCCAAAATGCAGCAGCAAGGGTTCTTACAAGAACAAAAAGATCTGACCACATTACTCCAGTTTTAAGGTCCCTGCACTGGCTCCCAGTAAGTTATAGAATTGACTTTAAGGCATTGCTTCTTCTGTTTAAATCACTAAATGGGTTGGGACCCAATTACCTATTGGATATGTTTCAGTTATATGCACCAACTAGGTCTCTGAGATCGCCTCAGAAAAATCTGTTGGTAGAACGAAATGTGGTGAAGCAGCTTTCAGCTGCTATGCTGTAAAGCTCTGGAACCAACTTCCAGAAGACATCAAAAACGCTCCTACTGTTGGCAGTTTCAAATCTAGACTTAAGACCAAACTGTTTTCAGATGCTTTCTGTTAATGATTTCTACTAATGTTATACTTATTTTGTGTGTTTATGCTTTGATATCTTTTATCTACCACATACCGATTTTACTTTTATGTTTTTACACTAATTTTACCTTTTATGCTTCTACACTTACTTTATTTTCTATGCTTTTACATATTGTCCTTTGCTTTTATTTTTGTGAAGCACATTAAATTGCCGTTGTGTATGAAATGCACTATACAAATAAACTTGCCTTGCCTTGTGAGTGTGTTACCTGTGTGTGTTGGTCCATGTGTGTGTGTGTGTTACCTGTGTCTGTGCTGGTCCGTGTGTGTGTATGTGTGTGAGTGTGTTACCGGTGTGTGTTGGTCCGTGTGTGTGTGTGTGTGTGTGTGTGTGTGTGTGAGAGAGAGTGTGTTACCTGTGTGTGTTGGTTCATGTGTGTGTGTGTGTGTGTGTGTGTTACCTGTGTCTGTGCTGGTCCGTGTGTGTGTGTGTGTGTGTGTTACCTGTGTGTGTTGGTCCGTGTGTGTGTGTGTTACCTGTGTGTGTTGGTCCGTGTGTGTGTGTGTGTGTGTGTGTGTGTGTTACCTGTGTGTGTTGGTCCATGTGTGTGTGTGTATGTGTGTGAGTGTGTTACCTGTGTGTGTGCTGGTCCATGTGTGTGTGTTACCTGTGTGTGTGCTGGTCCGTGTGTGTGTGTGTGTGAGTGTGTTACCTGTGTGTGTTGGTCCATGTGTGTGTGTGTGTGTGTGAGTGTGTTACCTACGTGTGTGCTGGTCAATGTGTGTGTGTTACCTGTGTGTGTGCTGGTCCATGTGTGTGTGTGTATGTGTGTGAGTGTGTTACCTGTGTGTGTGCTGGTCCATGTGTGTGTGGGTGTATGTGTGTACGTGAGTGTGTTACCTGTGTGTGTGAGTGTGTTACCTGTGCGTGTGTTGGTCCGTGTGTTTGTGCTCAGGACTGATCTTCACCTCTTCTACCCTCTTCAGCGAACACTCTCCTGATGGGAAAAACACACACACACACACTCTTCAAAACGCTCTCCTTATGGGACACACACACACACACACTCTTCAAAACGCTCTCCTTATGGGACACACACACACACACACTTTTCTAAACAAACACACACACACACTCTTCAAAATGCTCTCCGTATGGGACATACACACACACACACACACACACACACACACTCTTCAAAACGCTCTCCTTATGGGACAAACACACACACACTATTCAAAACGGTCTCATGGGACACACGCACACACACACACACACACACACTCTCTTCAAAACGCTCTCCTTATGAGACACACACACACACACTCTTCAAAACGCTCTCCTTATGGGACACACACACACACTCTTCAAAATGCTCTCCATATGGGATATACACACACACACTCACTCTTGAAAACACTCTCCTGATGAAACACACACACACACACACACACACACACACACTCTTCAAAACGCTCTCCTGATGAAACACACACGCACACACACTCTTCAAACCGCTCTCCTGATGAAACACACACACACACTCACTCTTCAAAAACTTCTCCTTATAGGACACACACACACACTTGAAAACGCTCTCCTTATGGGACATAAACACACACACACACTCACTCTTGAAAACGCTCTCCTTATGGGACACACACACACACCCACACACTCTTCAAAATGCTCTCCATATGGGATATACACACACACACTCACTCTTGAAAACACTCTCCTGATGAAACACACACACACACCCACACACTCTTCAAAACACTCTCCTGATGAAACACACACACACACTCACTCTTCAAAAACTTCTCCTTATAGGACACACACACACACTTGAAAACGCTCTCCTTATGGGACATAAACACACACACACACTCACTCTTGAAAACGCTCTCCTTATGGGACACACACACACACCCACACACTCTTCAAAATGCTCTCCATATGGGATATACACACACACACTCACTCTTGAAAACACTCTCCTGATGAAACACACACACACCCACACACTCTTCAAAACACTCTCCTGATGAAACACACACACACACACACACTCTTCAAAACGCTCTCCTGATGAAACACACACTCTTCAAAACGCTCTCCTGATGAAACACACACACACACTCTTGAAAACGCTCTCCTGATGAAACACACACACACACACACACACACACACACACACACACACTCTTCAAAACGCTCTCCTGATGGAACACACTCACTCTTCAAAAAGCTCTCCTGATGAAACACACACACACACTCTTGAAAACGCTCTCCTGATGAAACACACACACACACTCTTGAAAACGCTCTCCTGATGAAACACACACACACACACACACACACACTCTTCAAAACGCTCTCCTGATGGAACACACTCACTCTTCAAAACGCTCTCCTGATGAAACACACACACTCTTCAAAACGCTCTCCTGATCAAACACACACACACACTCTTGAAAACGCTCTCCTGATGAAACACACACACACACACACACACTCTTCAAAACGCTCTCCTGATGGAACACACTCGCTCTTCAAAAAGCTCTCCTGATGAAACACACACACACACTCTTCAAAACGCTCTCCTGATGAAACACACACACACACTCACTCTTCAAAACGCTCTCCTGATGAAACACACTCACTCTTCAAAACGCTCTCCTCATGAAACACACACACACACACACTTCAAAACGCTCTCCTGATCAAACACACACACACACACACACTTCAAAACGTTCTCCTGATGAAACACACACACACACACACTCTTTAATACGCTATCCTGATGGAACACATACGCTCTTCACAACATTCTCCCGACTCTCCACATACATATGATTCAACACACACACATTCTCCTTATGTGTGTGTGTGTATGAGTGTGTGAGTGTATATGTATACATGAATAACACACACACACACACACACACACACACACACACACAGACCTGCGTGGGGTGGAAGGTCCTGGTGTTGTTTGCTCTGTAGATCTGATGGAGGAACCTAAAGAGAACACACACACCTCAATGAGACGAGGGGATTAGGGGTGTGTGTGTGTGTGTGTGTGTGTGTGTGTGGTGTCTTACCTGTGCCATTACGTCTTCCTCGTGTAGCTTCTCCTGTGTGTGAGTGCTGGAGTGTGTGTGTGAGGCGTGTGTGTGTGTGTCTGTTCCTTGCTCCCCTACGCCCGGATGTGTGTGCGTGTGTGTGCTGTGTGTGGTGTGTGTGTGTGGAGTGTTTGTGGGCGTGTCCTGTCGGTCCTCCTCCTCTTCCTCGTAGAGGCTCTGCAGTGTGACATCACTCACACTGACCAATGAGAGCATAGACTCCTCCAAGATGCCCCGCCCACTCTCCATGTCCTGTCCAATAACAACAGATATGTCCATCATTTCCCACTTTATAAACACACACACACACATCCATAATTTAACCACACACACACGTCCATCATTTAACACTTTACACACACATCCATCATTTAACACTTTACACACACTCCTACAAACACTCACACACATCCATCATTTAACACTTTACACATACTCCTACAAACACTCACACATCCTCCCCACACTCACACGTACCGCCCCATTCCCCTACACACACACACACACACACCAGGGATGGAAATTAACTTTTTTGCCCACCTGCCACTGTGGCAGGTAGATTCTAAAATCTACCAGCCACTCAACATTTTTACCAGCCACTTTATTTTCAACCGTTCCATACATTATAATGCCTAGAAATGCAAATATTTTCCAATTCATAGTTTGTTACAGAGCTGATTATTCAGTTGCTGTGTTACCAATACATGAGACAGGCCTCTTTTTTGGTCATAATACCTACTTTGTCATAATACATACTCTTTTGTTTGCGAAACAGAAAACAAAGACGAAGTGTTTCAAAACGATGTCTTTCTGTAACTACAGGAGTTTACCGTAACCCTGTTTCAACTTATCTGTGTAATTGAGCACTGGAGACACGCATTGGAAGTGAAAATGGCATCATTACAGTAGGTGGTTGGAAATATATAGTAATATCTACCTGCAACCATAGGATGCACTCCATTAACCTATTTCAAATGCATTTTCCTGCTCTGGGCTCACCCAAAGAAATTAGAAATTTGACCACCAGGGTACCAAGGGTGATGAGCACCCTCTACTGAGCAGTAATTACACGTTTTTATCATCACTATTTTTGCCATGTGAACAATTTTAAAATATCACAATGAAATTCGTATCCGAATATAAACATAATAATGCCTGAAAAATGACTGTGTGAAGTTGTTTTTTATGTAGGCTACATTATTCACCTTATTCTGACACGCCCATTTTCAAAGTTGCTCGTCTTCAGCGATTGTAACATTACTTCCGGTCGGTTTGCTACAGCAAGTCAGCTACGTTGGAAAACCTTGCAAATAAAGATGGATAGCTTACTCAGAAAGACACCTAAAAAGATTGGATGGAGAGATTGTGCCTCATCACTCGAGGTTAATGAACTCCACTGGGTGGCTGGATAGCATGCATAGCATGCAGCGGTGGGCTGAGGCAAGGGGCAATTTGTCAAAAAATAAATAAACGTGTGTGCAGAAAGGGATTTTTTTTTTATTCACGGAAATGGCCATTGTATTTTTAACTTCCCTAACTGTACAGACGTTGCTTAGGATACTATTTTTCCAGCAGCATCTTACGTTTAGCTTCTGCAAGCCACCAATACAATAATTTCACCTTAGGCAATGCTGATTAAGATGCTAGACAACACACACGCATACAACTGCACTTGACGACGCAGCTCTCTCCGCTTCACGTGAGCCAAGTTCCTACACGAAAATGTTACAATGTTTAATGTTGTGTTTGGTGACGTTCAGAAATATTAAATGTAGAAGCGTGGAGCAGTAGGGAGATTTGAGGAAAAAAATGAACGAACAGAAATGGGTTGTTTCTTTATTAATAAAACGTCCATTGTAATTTTTACTTCCCTAACTGCAGACCATGTTGCTTAAGCTACTGTTTTCCTAGCAACATCTCACGTTTAGCTTCTGCAAGCCACCAATAGATTAATTTCACTTTAGGTAATGCATAGCAGCCTGTCGCGCTGTTTCATAGATAACTACACCTGCACTTGACTGACCCGTCTGCGCCGACAGCAAGTCACTGACGACCCAGCTCTCTACATTTGGCAAAGCGCACGGATTCACTGCACTCTCCCAACATCATAATTTCCTGTGCTATCATTCTCATTTGTTAATCTAGTTGTTCTGTGTGCGGATCCTGTGGAATACGATGTTATTTTGCTCTAAGGCGTTGTATATTTAGTTCGGTCCCGGTTTGCCTATCCTCTGGCTGAGCCAAGTTCCCACACTAAAATGTTACAATGTTTTATATCGTGTTAGGTGACGTTCAGAAATATGACATTTAGAAGCATGGAGCAGTAGTCTAATTGCATAGCTTACTCCGATACTAGATGTATGGACCGGTATTTTAGATTAGATTTAGTTAGCTGATGTTACTTGAAATCTAACGAAATCTGAGTTGCATCCATAGACAGTAGAAGTTTGCATTAGGGCGCATAGTACCCGGAAATAGCGTTACAATACAGAAGCGCGTCACGCCGCCCATGGTCGGTTCCAGAATAAGGTGAATAAGGTCAAAGGTAAAACTATTGAGATGGCCTAGCAGCTATCCCTTGAGTTGCTGCTCATAACGGCGCAGAAAAGAATGCATGTTTTGTTCTTACCACATCGCACACATAGAAGACAAAATTACTTGATGTGCTGTAACATTCACTGGGACATACTTGAAGAAATTGACATCGGCAGAGTTTGTGCAGCGAAATGAGATGCACAGGCTGGCCGTCAGAAAGTTTTTGAATAGTAAGTTCGCTTTTTCTACTATAACTTAGCCAGCATATCGATTTATGTGTGGATACTTCCAAGTAGGCTACAGCACCACCCAGTGCTTTGTCGATGTGTTTACAATGTTTATCTCCAAAGTGCTATTAGTATTCACAAAGAAGTTGTGTGTAAGTGTGATTCTGTTGTGTGGACTACTGATGTTTTGGGGGCGTTGCGCAAGCTTGGCCTATCGGGCTGAAGTGTCAGAACGATCTGTGAATCTTTTGTATTTCGTTATGTGAGTGTCTGTGTATGCTACCTGTTTATTCAGTGGCTATGTGCTTTGGAAATGGACCCGTACTCCTCTGCTATCGGTGTTGGTGGCTATGTTGGTAGGTACATTGGTGGTGGTCGTGCTACTAGCCTAATAAGCCAAAATTACGGGTTGGTTCTGTGTGCGCATATGGCGTTGATATGGAACGTCAAGTACCAACGGGATGGTTATAAAGTGCATTAAAATGGCATTGTATATTTCAGCAGAAATCCATGAGTAATGTAGCACCCCTGACCTAAGATGCGTTTTGCGCGCCCGAAGAAACGCTCTGAGCGTTCTTTATGAATACATGTGAGCTTATAAGCACCTGCGCTGTCTAACTCTTACGCATACACACTACGATACAGCATGCGAATGAATGTGAATGTGAATACTTTCATATACTATATGGAACTTATGGCTGAATAGCATTTGCACACCTGCCACAGTGGCAGGTAAAATGACAAAATTCACCCGCCAGCGCTCATATTTACCCGCATTTGGCGGGTGGCGGGTGGTTAATTTCCATCCCTGACACACGCGCACACACACACACACACACCATGATGCGCTCCCAGAGGGGAAGGGTGGCATTTGGCTCCTGTGATTGGCTGAGCTGTGTGGTGTGGGTGGGGCTTTGGTGGGGGGTGTGGCCGGACAGGGCTAAGGGGCTGGCCGCCGCCCACGTCTGCAGGAAGGAATCCTGCACGGCCTGCTGGGATAGGTGGGCGTGGTCTGATCGGAAAGGGGAGGGGTCATCTCCATCAGCACTCAGGTGGCCCAGGGTTAGCTCCGCCTCCAAGGGATGGAAGGAGTCTACACACACACACACACACACACATTAATACACACACACATTAATACACACACACACATTAATACATACATACACATTAATACACACACACACACTAATACATACACACACATTTACACACAAACATTAATACACACACACATTAATACACACACACACATTAATACATACATACACATTAATACACACACACACACTAATACATACACACACATTTACACACAAACATTAATACACACACACACACACACACACACACACACACACACATTAATACACGCACATAAATTAATACACAGACACAAACGCATATAAATTAATACAAACACACATTAATACACACACACATCCATTAATACAAACACACACACACATTAATACACACGTGCACATACATTAAAACAAACACACACACACACACACATTAATACACATACATACATTAACACATATACACGCGGCCAAACAGACACACACGCGCACACACACATTAACACACACATGCGCATCCCCTCATGCAAACACTTCAACACACATCCCCTCATGCAAACACTTCAACACACATAAACACACATACATATTATACACACACATGTGGACACACACACACATTAACACATACACACTCACACTCATACAGTTCTAGACCTACCTGAACTCTGCTGTGTGTCGTCGGGGGGTGTGGTCTGTAGGGTAGCGCCCTGTCCAATCAGCAGGCTGCTCCCAGCATCCCTTCCCTCTAACAGCCAATAAGCTGCCCCCTGGTCAGCCGGCCGTCCAATGAGCTGTTGCCCTCCACACTCACTCTTGAGAGAGGCTGAGTCATCCAAACCCCGTCCACCAGCGGGAGACTGCGACGATTGGCTGAACTGCTGGCCAGTCAGCACACTCAGATCTGATTGGGTGTTGGTGGAAGTATGGTGGGGGAGGCTGAGATCTGATTGGATGGTGGTAGATTCATGATGGGGGATGCTGAGATTTAATTGGTTGCTGGTGGAGGCGTAATGTGGGAGGCTGAGATCTGATTGGGTGCTGCTGGACGTATGGTGGCGGATGCTGAGATTTGATTGGCTGGTAGTGGAGGAAAGGAGTGACAGCTGGCCAATGATCCGGCTCACAGTGACATCCCACTCCTGTCAACACACACACACAGGCACACATACAGGCACACATACAGGCACACAGGCACGCGCACACACACACACACAGGTTAAATGCGATGAACTTAAACGTGTCCTTGTGTACTGCCTATCCACGCATTTATTGCTAATAAAAAACTACCCTCCTGCCCTCATCTACCCCCCTCCCCTCCCCTCCTCTACCCCCCTCCTCTACCCCCCTCCCCTCCTCCCCTCATCTACCCCCCTCCCCTCATCCCCCTAACCTTTGGTAAGTATGAAGATGAGGAAAGGGAGGAGTCTGTCTGAGGCTGCAGCAGATCACACTAGATATGTGTGTGTGTGTGTGTGTGTGTGTGTGTGTGTGTGTGTGTGTGTGTGTGTGTGTGTGTGCGCGTGTACCTGGTCCTTTGGTAAGTATGAAGATGAGGAAAGGGAGGAGTCTGTCTGAGGCTGCAGTGGCAGGAAAATATCTGAGGAGGAAACACACACAATCATCAGTAACACACACACACACACACAATCATCAGTAACACACACACACACACAGAAACACACACACAATCATCAGTAACACACACACACAGTCATCAGTAACACACACACACAGTCATCAGTAACACACACACACAATCATCAGTAACACACACACACAATCATCAGTAACACACACACACAATCATCAGTAACACACACACACACAATCATCAGTAACACACACACACACAATCATCAGTAACACACACATACAATCATCAATAACACACACAATCATCAGTTAACACACACACACACACAATCATCAGTAACACACACACACAATCATCAGTAACACACACACACAATCATCAGTAACACACACACACACAATCATCAGTAACACACACACACAATCATCAGTAACACACACACACACAATCATCAGTAACACACACACACAATCATCAGTAACACACACACACAATCATCAGTAACACACACACACACACACAATCATCAGTAACACACACACACACGCACAATCATCAGTAACACACACACACGCAGAAACACACACAATCATCAGTAACACACACACACACAATCATCAGTAACACACACACAATCATCAGTAACACACACACAATCATCAGTAGCACACACACAGTCATCAGCAACACACACACACACACAGAAACACACACACAATCATCAGTAACACACACACACAATCACCAGTAACACACACAATCACCAGTAACACACACACAATCATCAGTAACACACACACACAGAAACACACACACACAGAAACACACACACAATCATCAGTAACACACACACACAGAAACACACACACACAGAAACACACACACACAGAAACACACACACACAGAAACACACACACACACACATACACACACACAGAAACACACACAGAAACACACACACAATCATCAGTAACACACACACACACAGAAACACACACACAATCATCAGTAACACACACACACAATCATCAGTAACACACAATCATCAGTAACACACACACACACACACACACAAACACACACACTATGACAAGGTGGGCTCTCTTCACTAACCTGTCCAATGTTTCTCAATACATTTTAACTCACCCGCCTCCCTTCACACACTTAAAATAACTGTTTAGCATAGGCTAGCTCCCGCCAGGTCCTTCAGCATAGGTTAGCTCCCGCCAGGTCCTTTAGCATAGGCTAGCTCCCGCCAGGTCCTTTAGCATAGGCTAGCTCCCGGCAGGTCCTTTAGCATAGGCTAGCTCCCGCCAGGTCCTTTAGCATTGGCTAGCTCCTAGCAGGGTCTTTAGCATAGGCTAGCTCCGTCCAGGTCCTTTAGCATAGGCTAGCTCCTAGCAGGGTCTTTAGCACAGGCTAGCTCCCGCCAGGTCCTTTAGCATAGGCTAGCTCCTAGCAGTGTCTTTAGCATAGGCTAGCTTCCGCCAGGTCCTTTAGCATAGGCTAGCTCCTAGCAGGGTCTTTAGCACAGGCTAGCTCCCGCCAGGTCCTTTAGCATAGGCTAGCTCCTAGCAGGGTCTTTAGCATAGGCTAGCTCCCAATGGGTATTTAGCATAGGCTAGCTCCCAATGGGTCTTTAGCATAGGCTAGCTCCTACCAGGGTATTCTAGCTCCCCAACCCACACACACATACACACACAAACATAGAGCACCTCACCTGATGACTGTGAGATGGAACTCGCTGCAGCTGCTCTGCTGTTAGGTGCTGGGCCATCCTCCTGTTCTCACACACACACACACACACACACACTCTGTAACTCCACATTGCTCCAAGGGAACTGTCCCTCTACCCCAGGGGTGCCCACTACATCGATCGCGATCGAAGACAGTGCTGGTAGATCGCAGGTTGTCTAAAACTTTTTGTTAGGTTACCATAACAACTAGAACAGCTACTGGAAAACCGCAGCAAAGAAGGAGTCCTAGCTAGTTCTCTAACTTGTATCTAGCCCATACTGTTCATACAAACAGTGACTTCCCCCCTGAAAAGGGAACTGAGAAATGTGACGGAATTAACCCTTTGGTGACGGCCCATTCAAATATGGTTTGATTTCGAACCATAGCTTCTTCGCCGTGTATCGCAGCAGTCCAACTACCAATTTCATATCCAAACACTTCCTCATAAAGGCCACATGATAAGCTATACAGTGATACCATTGCTTATGGGGTTTATGGTGTGAACTGCTTTTGCTACGTGAAGAGAAAACACGAACATGAAATATCACTCTTTTCATGCGTCGGGAGGAGGAGTGCCACTGAGATGCAGCGGTTATCTATTATTCTTCAACTTTACATCATTCAAGGGAAAAGACATCGGATCAACTGAGGTAAAAGAGTCTTTTGATTTCTTTGTGATATCATATATCTTGTTTATTACTTGAAAAACGGCATTTTTACTCATTTTTCATAGTTTGATTATATGACCGTCAGTGGTGATATCAGCAGGCTGTGTAGGTAAATAATCAAGCAGCAAACTGCAGTTGTCATTACTCATTTTCGTTTTTTTGTAGGCTTTTGTATGACTGACAAGTGTAGGACAGGTTATAGTTACCAATAGGAGAAATATTTTTGAGATTCCTTGATGTTTGTGCGAAATAGCCTGTTAGTAGTTTTATAGCAAACTAGCTTTGCCTACCAGATCTACTGCAGCTACACTACATACATGATAGGTTCTCCTAATTTGTCAACTTCGCTCTCAAACATATATTCACCTTCAGGTTTATAATATGTAATCTAAACGATTATATGTCAAAAATAATAAAGTAATTCAGTTCAAATGTGTCAGACAGTTGTGCCTTGACATGTCATATATGGTTAGCTTGATAGCTAATTTGTCAGTGAACCTGCTGACCAGTCGACCTGCTTTGAGCGCTAGTTGCCACGACTTCGAAAACTCCAAGCTGGTGAGAGCGCATATGCAAGTTGTTATTTACCATAGTTTGTCCATGTGAATGTAAGAATCACAGTAAATATTTTACAGTGGTGTCTAATGACTAGTTAGGTTGTATGTTGTCGATCTGCTTGCTAAAGTGATGGCTATTAGAGATCATTTATAGCTCACTAACATAATGCATCTCTCATCCTCCTTGCAGTCACTCAGCTGCACAATCTCATTTAGCCTATACAGTAGCACGAAAGTCCTATTTGGTTATATTGGGTATTTATGTAGTAGGTTTCTTAGGTCAAGTTTTTATCAGTCATGTTCGCTATCTTGTTTGTTCCTATACATACTTCATTGTTAACACAACACAAACAAGTGATAGCAAATGTTCAGTCCTTTAGTGCACCAACATTTTG
This sequence comes from Coilia nasus, assembly GCA_027475355.1. Classification (NCBI taxonomy): domain Eukaryota; kingdom Metazoa; phylum Chordata; class Actinopteri; order Clupeiformes; family Engraulidae; genus Coilia; species Coilia nasus. The sequence continues at coordinate 18,502,961 of CM050215.1, forward strand.
GTAAAGGTTGGTCTTGGCAAGTGATTGTCAATAAACGGATGTGATATGCAGAAACGCAAGACAGGTAAATCAAAGTTATGTGTGATGTGCAGAGAAGAAAGACAGATTAAGGTTGTGTGTTTTGTTTGTTTTTCTTAAATGCGCGGAGAGAGGAGCCAGTCTTCCAGTGCAGAAGTATGTGCTTGGTGTCTTTGGAAAGCTAAGATGAGAAATTTTGGCGATTTAAAAAAATATATCTCGCCGATACTTGAACACAAAAATAAGCAGGATGTCAAGTTGTAAAGCCCTGGTTCTGCTGTTTTGTTTGGTGCAAGTGCCATCTCGCTACGATGTATCGTTCCGGAGTAATTCAACAGAGAACAATGGGTGTAAATTTGTGCGTTAGTTAACTCTGATTAACTGCGGCGAGTTAGCTTGTGTGCGATATTTAGCTTTGATTAGCTGCGGCAAGTTAGCTTGTGTGCGTTATTTAGCTTTGATTAACTGCGGTGAGTTAGCTTGTGTGCGTTATTTAGCTTTGATTAGCTGCGGTGAGTTAGCTTGTGTGCGTTATTTAGCTTTGATTAGCTGTGGCAGCTAGCTCGTGTCCCGTAGTTCCTGTTCCACTTTCCGTGATGGGATTGTTGTGTGAGTGTGTGTATGTGTGTGTGTGTGCACATGTATGCTGAGCTACAGGGCAGTAACTGTATTACTTAGTGAAGCACTACAGACTGTGTGCATCCTGTGTGCTTTAACAATGTGTGTGTGTGTGTTTAATAGTGTGTGTGTGTGTGTGTGTGTTTGTGTGTGTTTATTAAACCAACCTGAGCATCAGGGTCACTGTGGAGCAGCTCAGCCCAGGAGCGCCCCCCTGTGTGTGTGTGTAAAAGAGTGTGTGAGTGTGTGTGTGAGTGTGTGTATTAAAACCATAGACATACTATACATAGACGGAGCATTGGTTGCTGGGAAACGAGAAATACGGCCGCCATCTTGGAGCGGGGATCAGACTGTCTCCGCAATACAGCGAAGCCTATTTGTGATCATGAATAAGTCATTCAAGTAACAATATTCAAATATTAATGTTGTTGGGTAAGATAGAATTTGTTTTTACTCTCTATGCATTGAAAGAGATTGTTGGTTTCAGCTGATATAAAAGCGCTCAGGTGTTTATATATAGCCTAGATAATGTATTGTTATGCCCAATTGGCTCAGAGCGGAGGTAAGGGAGACCACAACGAATGTAATGTTAACAATGAACATTTATTAAAACAAGTTTCAAACGAGAACTAGGATGACATGCTACATACTGAACAACAGCACAATAGCAGTTTTGCTTGTTGTGCTAACTTCAACATGAAGCTATAATTATAGCAGGTGGATGGAATGCAGAAAGACAACACGAACGACGTCAAACGTTTGAACAAGGACTATTGCAACAATATCTACAAAACACTTCAGCCAGTGTTAGTTAGCAAACTAAAACTCAATGTAAAGTAGTTTAGCAACTCAATTGTAACCTTATGGAAAAGCAACGTTAGTCAACCAATGCTGCCCTCAACCTGTCAGAGAAGTTATGCATCCTATACCTGCACGTGTTTCCAAGCGCACAACTTCTTCCTTCTATCTGCCACTTTCTCTTTCCCTCTTGTCTTTTTTTAATACCACGAATGTGGCCCAGAACATTTTCTTCATTTTTTTTTTCTCCATTGTGACTATGCGAGAGTGGAGAGCAGACTGTACATAAAACGAGTCGTTTGGCAGCCAGCGCGCCCAAGCCCACCGTCTCAACTTTTCAAAACAGAACGTTGAACCGCTAACCAAAACTGTAGCCTACAAGAAGCCGTGAATCGCTGTCTAAATTCATTTTAATACACACAGACTAATGACATAGCCACGTTTAACCAATGAACACAAAGGTAATATAAACAAACAGGCATTTATCTGTCATTTGTCAGTCTCTCTATGCGCCGTAAGTTGCCCTTCTTTTGCACCACGGCCCCCTCTATAAGCTGAACACTAACAGCGCCTATGAATACAAAAAAAAAAAAAAAAAAACAGATTTGAATTTTATTTTGTTCTTAGTTTCACCTGGCGAAATAACATGCTAAAAATAATTTGGCGACCAGAATCACTGATTCAGGCTACATTAAAGGAGAACTTCGGTGTAAAATGAAAATTTGCCTGTTAAAACATCATCCCGAGTTGGTATGTGTACCGAGGAGCAAAAATTATTCAGCCCGCTGCATTCAGAGTTGAACTATTTTTTATCGTTTGCCCCAGAAGGCTAACAATGGAAGTGGTAGGTGCCCTTAGACGAAGCACGACGACAAAGCTATTTTTAAACCATTAAAACAGCTCGAAGAAACTCCACACTCCATCGGTAGTACAACAAAGGCCCTGACATTAAAAACGAGGCACTGAGAACTTTGTAAGTGTACACAATGTCTATTAATAAAACAGGTTTGATAGGCAGTACCTTGCTGTAGTTTCTCGTCGCCGCCATGTTGGACGTCCACACTAGCCGATTGTCGAACACGGACAAGCGGTCAGAATAGGAGGAGAAGTAGTGCAATTTAATTCAGTGAAACTGGAGGGATTTCATCTGTTGGTGACAATATCCAGTCATTGTGCCCATTTAACAGAGCCATGGTCCCAGCAACGGCACCTAATCCACCAAAAAGGCTACATCTGAAGAGAGGTGCCATTCGGAAACCTGTGCGACTTGGTGGAGATGTATGTCCAACAACAAAGTCAAGAGAGAGCTGCAGCCATGGCGACAACAATCGGGAGATATTTCACAGGTTACCCATGCTTGATAAGGACACTTTGCAGCAGTAACTGGTCTTGCAAATCGTCATGAAGACGCGCCCACAGGCTGAAACAGAAAGATTATCGTGTCTGTAGCCTGGATTTCAACCAAGGTGATTACATTGTCCCAGCAACGGCACCTAACCCACAAAAAAGGCTACATCTGAAGAGAGGTCATTCGGAGATCTGGTGGAGATGTATGTCCAACAAGAAAGTCAAGAGAGAGCTGCAGCCATGGCAAAAGTCCATTTGCAACGACTTGTTGGTGACGATATCCTGCCATTTTGTACAAGAGACTGAAGAGGCCCATTTAAGTGTCGTTTCACTTAGGACTGAGTCTCGCGTGCTGTTGTTGACGGAAGTCGTGCTGTGCACGTGAACAGGGATAACACGATTTGGAAGACCAGCTTCTGCTGCAAAGTGTCCTTATCACGCATGGGTAACCTGTGAAATATCTTCCGATTATACCTTTTGTTGTCGCCATGGCTGCAGCTCTCTCTTGACTTTCTTGTTGGACATACATCTCCACCAAGTCGCACAGGTTTCCGAATGGCACCTCTCTTCAGATGTAGCCTTTTTTGTGGGTTAGGTGCCGTTGCTGGGACAATGTAATCATCTTGGTTGAAATGCAGGCTACAGACACGATAATCTTTCTGTTTCAGCCTGTGGATGGGCGTCTTCACGACGATTTGCAAGACCAGTTACTGCTGCAAAGTGTCCTTATCACGCATGGGTAACCTGTGAAATATCTCCCGATTGTTGTCGCCATGGCTGCAGCTCTCTCTTGACTTTGTTGTTGGACATACATCTCCACCAAGTCGCACAGGTTTCCGAATGGCACCTCTCTTCAGATGTAGCCTTTTTGGTGGATTAGGTGCCGTTGCTGGGACCATGGCTCTGTTAAATGGGCACAATGACTGGATATTGTCACCAACAGATGAAATCCCTCCAGTTTCACGGAATTAAATTGCACTACTTCTCCTCCTATTCTGACCGCTGGTCCCTGTTCGACTGATCGGCTAGTGTGGATGTCCAACATGGCGGCGACGAGAAACTACAGCAAGGTACTGCCTATCAAACCTGTTTTATTAATAGACGTTGTGTACACTTACAAAGTTCTCAGTGCCTCGTTTTTAATGTCAGGGCCTTTGTTGTACTACCGATAGAGTGTGGAGTTTCTTCGAGCTGTTTTAATGGTTTAAAAATAGCTTTGTCGTCGTGCTTCGTCTAAGGGCACCTACCACTTCCATTGTTAGCCTTCTGGGGCAAACGATAAAAAATAGTTTAACTCTGAATGCAGCGGGCTGAATAATTTTTGCTCCTCGGTACACATACCAACTCGGGATGATGTTTTAACAGGCAAATTTTCATTTTACACCGAAGTTCTCCTTTAAACAGGTGTATGTTGATTTTAGCAATAGGATGTGTTGTCGTTTAGGTGGGTCAGATGCAGTGACAGATTTATTTAATAAGCATGACGAAAAGTCTTGGGCTGAACTAGCGATATATATATTTAAAAAAAACAGCATGTAGTTCAATGTAAGAAGGTAGAAACAGTTGCACCAAGCCTACACTGCAGGCGATTTATCCCACTTGTAAAAGTTTGACGCTGTTGTGAGTCATGAATTAACCCACCAAGCTATACGGAGCAGAAAATTAAAAAAATTGAAGAGGCTGAAAATACACTTGAGGCAACGGCTCAATTATTCACAGTTGTCACATGTCATATGTTTATTTTATCAATGTGTGTTGTTACTGAGGGGATTTGGAAGCAGCGACAGTTGCTCTTTAATTAATTAAGAATAATGAAAGCCTTCAAGAAGCCTTTGTTATAGCCTACTATAACCTACTAGCGATACAGCCAGTTTAAAATTAGTGGTGTTTAGCGAGGTACTGTTAATAAAATGCGCTAACAGTTCATTTGTCCTGTCAAGCGGATTAAGCTGAATGGAGCGTATCCCCGCTCCAAGATGGCGGCTCCGCGTCTCGTCAGCGCCTATTGGCAGTAACGCCCCATGCTCCGTCTATGTATAGTATGTCTATGATTAAAACAACCTGAGCATCAGGGTCACTGTGGAGCAGCTCAGCCCAGGAGCGCCCCCCTGTGTGTGTGTGTGTGTTAAACCAACCTGAGCATCAGGGTCACTGTGGAGCAGCTCAGCACAGGAGCGCCGCCGTGTGTGTGTGTGTGTGTGTGTGTGTGTGTGTGTGTGTGTGTGT
>CM050215.1:18510467-18517967 GCA_027475355.1 Coilia nasus
TTTAACATATCCTGAAATTGTGTGGTTATTCCAAATATGATCTTGATAACTGTTACGTCCTTGTGGTATTCTGTCTGCTACTGTTGTCCTTTTGGGCTGTTGTTCTCCCTGTCGTCCTGTAGGTGGCTCTGGTAAGCAGAAGTTATGGTAGAGAAAGCGGATTTACTGTTTCTAAAACTGTGTGAAGACCTGCACATCTCATTTCGCTGCACAAACTCTTTGGCGATGTCAATTAATTCAAGTATGCCCCAGTGAATGTGACAGCACATCAGGTCATTACGCCTTCTTTGTGTGTGATGTGAAAAAAAAAAAAAAAAAAAACATTCTTTTCTGCGCCGTTATGAGCAGCAACTAAGCATCTTTAGGATAGCTGCTAGGCTCAATAGTTTCTTTTTACCTTTAACATTACAATGTAGCCCACATAAAAACGACGTTTAAATACACATCAGCCATTTTTCATGCATTATTATGTTTATATTCAGATATGAATTTCATTGTGTGATATTTAAAAAATGCTTAGATGGCGAAACTAGTAATTATAAAAATGTCTTATTACTGCTCAGTAGAGGGTGCACAGCACCCTTGGTACCCTAATGTGTGTGGGGGTGGGAGTGGGGGGTGATAGACAGGCTTTACTATAAAGCAGCTTGGATTGTGTGACATTTTCTATTTTCTTTAAGTGAGTCCGAAGCAGTCCAATGCAGTTGGAATAGGCTAATGGAGTGTGTACATTCTATAGTTGCAGGTATATATCGCTGTATATTTCTACCCACCTAATAATGCAGTTTTCACTTCCTTTGTGTGTCTCCAGTGCTCAATTAACCAGATAAGTTGAAACAGGATTACTGTAAACTCCTGTAGTTTCTGGACGATATAGCTTCAAACCATCATTTTGAATCACTGTCTTGATTTCCTGTTTCGTAACCTTGCCAATCACATTTGGACAGAGTATGTCTTATGACCAAAAGGAGACATTGTTAGGCTAGGCCTATCTCATGTATTGGTACCACAACAATTGAATAATCAGCTCTGTCACAAACTCTGAATTGGAAAATATTTACATTTCTATGCATTATAATGTACGGAACGGCTGAATAAAAAGTGGCTGGTAAAAATGTTGAGTGGCTGGTAGATTTCAAAATCTACCAGCCACAGTGGCAAGTGGACAAAAAAGTTAATTTCCATCCCTGACACACACACACACTCAGAGCTCAGTTCAAGTGTAGAATGCTTCATGAAACACAGTAAGGTGTGTATTCAGGAAGAAGATTTACATCATCGCTCAAAACACACACAACACACAGGGGTGCGCACACACACACACACAAACAGACAAGGGTGCACACACACACACACGCACACACGCACGCACGCACGCACGCACGCACGCACGCACGCACACGCACACACACAGCTTCTCTTGCGTAATCATGGGCGTCAGATTTGGCTAATTTTCATCACAGCCCCGCGAGAGGCGGGGCTCAGAGGATCCACGTGACCACGCCCATTTAGCAGAAGCAGCCAATAGGAGCAGAGGCAGAGGGACAGCCTTACCTCTGGGGCGGGGCTTGGAAAGTGGGAAGGGCCAGGAAGGGCAACTGTGGGAACAACAAAGACCAATGAAGCTTTCTTTATACTCCACACTCCAATCTCACACACACACACACCTTAAGCTTTCTTTATACTACACATCTCTCTCACACACACACACACGTTAAGCTTTCTTTATACTACACATCTCACACACACACACGTTAAGCTTTCTTTATACTACACATCTCACACACACACACACACGCAGATACACACACAGATACATACAAACACCTTAAACTTTCTTTATACTCAATGTAGCCCTGTTAGATTCAGTGCCACTATGCGCTGCGCATGCGCGAGAATCTCTCTCGTTTTTTTTTGTAGTCTTGAGCACCGAACGTCCCCCTGTTGAACTTGAGGAAAGAAATAGGATATGACTACGTACTTATAACAGTTAACAGTAGCCGGAGAGATAACCTTTGTAAATCTTAACTGTATCTTGCCTTTTTATTCACCAAAAGGATATTTTCTGTTGCATATTTTTTCGTTTGAACAAGCGAAGAGTTTCGGTAAGTTCATGAATGATATGAGTAGCCTAGTTTATGTTATGCTGAATGTGAGACCATGGAAGTCAGAAAAAAAACCAGTCGAAACATTGTACTGCATAAAATATAAGTTTATGTGATGAATATGAAGGGTATTTCCATGTTTCTTGTGATTGTTTAGTTTAAACTTTGAATGTACCAGACATGGATTTGCCTAGCTAATGTGTTCATTTCACACGTTGTGATATTAGCTTGTTAACATGGTTAAAAATAGATGTTAGCCCGACAGTTAGTCAACACTTTTAAGTAAGACATGCATTGTTATGCATTTTCTTTTGGGAATTACGGGGGTGTTGGCGAATTATTTTCATGTATACCATCATGTATATGGATGGTAGCCAGATTGGCTTATTGTTAAATTGTGCTGGCTATCAGTTACTGCAGCTGAGAGGTAGCCACTTTGCTTGGCAGTATTACGGTGTTATACCTGCTAAGAATTTGATGCTGTATCACAAATTTAGATGAGACCTCTTAGAAGAACAAATGTATGATTTGGTAACTGTTACACTGTTCCGTGTAGATTGGTTTTTTTTTCGGGATAGAAGAACGGATTTCTGAGGAACCCAGATGGCGAGCCAGTCCTTGGGAACTTCACGTGTTGACCACTCAGCCTGCAGCAGTCTGGCCAACTGCTGCACGGTTTAGAGTTCCTCACTTTCTGCGTGAACTTCATCACATCTCGCGTGGACACAGATAAGAGTTTCCTTTTCCCATACAGAGAAGGACCCATACCAGAACCTACCTTTGCAATTTTGTTAACTACCTTGAAGGACATTTGCATTTCTTATTGTTTGATACAAAGGACTTTTCTTATTTGAATAAGGAATTGAATTGAACTGTCAAAGGTGTTAGATTGTTAGAGCTGTCATTGGTGGTTATTATTTTGTTCATTTATTATTTTTTACATTCACACTGCCTTGCATACACCACATTCATACACATTCACTGCAACAACTTACTAATAGTTCCCAACGTCAATTTTCTTAATTCTTCTTAAATTGGGAAACTGTACAAATTAAAGTTGCTTACAGTTTACCATATCTCTGGGTTACATTGTACTTTATTACACAACTCAGTTGGACCAGTAAAAGCCACACTCTTTTAGCTTCTAGGTTCCTAACACAAGTGCTACATCAACATCACACACACACACACACACACACACACACACACACACACCTTAAGCTTTCTTTATACTACGCATTTCACACACACACACACACACACACACACCTTAAGCTTTCTTTATACTCAACGTCTTACTAGGGCTTTCACTTTCACTAATTTTTTAAAAATTAGAGATATTAGAATGGCCTTAATATTTGAACCTGTTATGGGTATTATTTTTTGTAAATATGTTTGCGTGTAAACGTTGTTTTCAATTCAGATTCCGGCTGGTGAAGTTGTGAATCGCGAGCTCATTACGGTATTGTTATCATCTGGGCTCCTGTAGGTAAGGTTAGCGTCCTGGTTCGCGTCTATTTTGCATACTAAAACAATGGCCAGCAACAAGCGCATCTGACGAGGAGTTTTAAATCTACACTCCTGACAAGCAAGAGTGCGGCGCTTGATACCACACTGTGTGGCGCTATTTTGGCTTCCCAAAGCAAGAGGGGAAAATCACGAGGGAGGACAAAGTGACATGTCTGACTGTTAATTAAAAAACAGTCATCACACGGAGTTGTTCTTTCAAAAACATCATTGACTAGGTGCACAAAAGATTCCTGTAAGCTCGTGTATTTCCGATGGAGCATTAACTGTGTCGTCATAACATCTTCTGTTATATTCCGCTCATTACATCTTCACTCTGACACTGAATATCTTGTTTTCTCAATAATAACAATGCATATTTAAAACGCATAAATATTTAGCCTTTTGTTCACGTAGTCTATTGACATTGACTGATACACTGCCAACGTAAGTTTGATACCAATATAGGTCTTATTGACGGCACGCAATAGTCAAAATATTAACAAATATTCAAATATTATTAAAAAATATGATTTTTGAGCAAAAGTCAAAGCCCTACGTCTCTCTCTCACACACACACACACACACAACCCTAAATGTTTCTGGTCAGTGCTTGTATTTATTGTTTGTCTCCAGTAATATTAGTCTATTTATGCCAATGTTCTGCTCTAAAAGACACTGTAAGTGATGGTAAGTAGGCAAAAAAGTTGGCCCAATAAACAAATGTTAAGTCTTCATCTATGTTGACTCGTGTATGTAACTGAGAGGCATGTTAGGCTGGTAATTACTGGGCTAACGGTAGCTTAACACACTCGTCTTTGCCTGTTGTCCTGAATAGGCCACTGTACTGAGGTCACAGGGGTTTGTGACGTCACAAAATGTGCTGAGTGCACGACCTCACAAACCCCTAAATCTGCCGCACGACCTCACAAACCCCTAAATCTGCTGCACGACCTCACAAACCCCTAAATCTGCCGCACGACCTCACAAACCCCTAAATCTGCCGCTCCATGGGGATCAACGTCATTCTTCCGTGTACTAACAAGGGCCTACAGGGGCTACTAGCCCGCGATTTCTGGCCCAGCCTAAACGATGGTCCTACAGGGGTACAGGCGGTGTCAAGGTCGGGGCGGCGTCAACATTTGGAAGCAAAATAAAGCGAAGATGGCAGAGTATTGTTTGCAGAAACAAGGAAGTCATGAAGCGGCACAGCAAGTTGGACATTCAGCGAAAAACAACCCGGCAAATTCGCGAGAAGCATAAAAAAACTACAGCTAAAAAGACATGGTATAACAAACCAATCCCCCTTCCCCACATAAAATAAATCTGAATTGCTTTAACTCAAGGGAGCTTAATTCTACATATGTCTCGTATTTGGCTGGTAACATTTCAATTGCCCACCGTGATGCTGTGGACTAAATGACTCCTTGTCAAGTTAATTGGAACAAACAAATGACTAGGCCTATAACATTGCCTTGTGTCATTTTAGGCTACGTTTTATGCAGTTTCGCAGTGCCGACATAAAATCACAACTTTACATGCATTGTGTATCGTAACGTGGTTCTCCACGGTGACTTCGCAGTTAACGGTTCTAAACGTGTCAAGCCAATAGGTCAAAATCACTTGGTTTTCTATTAAATTCATATATATTTGCTATTTCCGACCGTTTGGGCTGAAGGTAGTGCTACCGCTAGTTTAAAACAAGACTTTTCTTCCTTTAGCAACCGTTGCCATCGGTAAACAAAAATAATACAATATAGATGACGTAGCTCATTTTTGGCTGATAAAAATTGCAATTTGTAAAATGACCTGTTTCTGTCAGTTATACCTTAAAGTGGCAGTAAAATGTGTAATTTGGCTACGTTTTGTTGGCAGCACTGTGTGAAAATATCAGAATGTGAGATGCATTGCCTAAAAAGCATTTGACGCTCCGTGGCCGTCAGGCTTGTTTCATTAAAACATAAGGACGGTGTATTTTTGCTTTATAGCCTATAGTAATATATAGAAATATAGCTGCAAGCAGCGATGAGGGGCCAAGCAGCGAATAAGACCCAAGTTGCCATTCCAACAGAATGAACTCAGGCCACAGAGACGGTCATAAGCACCCAAAAGAAGTTTCACACCAATACAGCTGAGTCTGGCTGAGATATAAGGCTACATTCTGTTTGGCGGCTTTGCCTTCGAATTTGATTGGCTGAGTGCTGAACGGTTTGACAATAAAGTCACATAATCAAGTGTTAGGCATAGTCCGATGGTTTGTGTGTGGCTCGGTCGAAAGATCAAATATACGTTTTTTTATGAAAATTTGTCAAAAATTGTGACCTGTGAAAATGTAGTTTCGCTTTCGACATTTTTGAAAATGGCAGAAAATCTTTCCAGGCAAAAATTGACGTCATAGGGTGTGTTGAACTCGGCATGGTCCACGATTTCCAATATTTCAGGTTTTTGAAAATTGCATGTACGGTTCAAAACTTACATGCAGAAATGTACCTCCAACTTTGACCAGTTGGTGGCGCTAGAGAGATTGAGGTGGAAACATGAAACTTGTTGAAAAGAATCATGGAATTGTACAGAATCAGTGTGCCAAATTTCACAACTTTTTACCTTACTGTTCTATGGGCTGCCATAGACCTCCCATTCAAAATAACTTGTCAGATATGACAAAAAACAAATTTCTGCTAATTTTAGCGCCCCCTAGTGGCCAAATTGCACCAAATTCGGTGTGTCCACTTGGGAGGTGGTGTAGTGATATACTACTAAACTTAGTAGTGATACGTCAAAGGGCTGCGGAGATATGAGGTCACTGCCTGTTTGGCGTCTTCGACGCTGATTTCGATTGGCTGTCACGGTCAAACAATTACGAAAATCAAAAATCCATCTGATAACTTTTGTGCGGATCGGTCCAACTTTTTTCGCATTTTTGACATTTTTCAAAATGGCGGAAAATCTATCATGGCGGAAATTGACGTCATGGGGTGCGTTGAACTCGGCTTGGTCCAAGGATTCCAAGGATACCAAGTCATTGGATGTACGGTTCAAAAGTTACGTGCAGAAATGTACCTCCAACTTTGACCAGTTGGTGGCGCTAGAGGGGTTGAGGTGGCAACATGAAATTTGCTGAAAAGAATCATGGGACTGTCCAGAAGGAGTGTGCAAAATTTCACAACTTTTTACCATACGGTTCTATGGGCTGCCATAGAAACCCCATCCGGAAGAAAGATGTTGAAAAAACCATAGAAACACTAAAGGTGCCTGCGCAGCAGAGCTGCTTGGCCCCAAATATATTGGAACATGAACAACATGGAGGACGATCTGCGCCAGCAGAGGTTCCATGGCGTCTATTATCCTCCAAAGAAGTATTTGCAGTCAGAGGTATCGGCAGTAGTCTGGCAGTACTTGGTCATATAATCGTTTTCTACTTTCTTCTACTACTGCTACTGAATTGCCCGCCTATCCTGCTTGAAAATGGGCTGTATCAGTGACGTTTTTGCAAACGAGGGCGTAACCCAGAGGGGCTAGTAGTTGGGCAGTGTGGACACAACAGCTCTCAGGGCATGGGGCTAGTGCCCTGGGGCTACAAGCACCGAGGGTGCCCCCTAAAGGCCCAGCCCGGCCCGGCTCCGCAATGTGAATGAGGCTAATGTCACACACACTGACAGACACAACCAGTATAAACCAAGCATTACACTTTACACACACACACTCACCCAACCAGCCACTCACACACACACGCTCACCTAACCAGCCACTCACACACACACTCACCTAACCAGTCACTCACACACCTAACCAGCCACTCACACACACACACTCACCTAACCAGTCACTCACACACCTAACCAGCCACTCACACACACACACTCACCTAACCAGTCACTCACACACCTAA
>CM050215.1:18520467-18542967 GCA_027475355.1 Coilia nasus
ACAATGGCCACCTTCAACCTTCACACACATACACACACACACACCGTCACAAACACACAAACCCTCAGATGCTTGCACACACAAACACACAGGCAGGCAGGCAGCATGCACACACATATACACTGAAACACACAAACAAGCCTTAACACACATACACACACACACACACACTCAAACACAAACCCTCAGACTCACTCACTCACACACACGCTAAAGGGTTTTAGAGGAAGCGGTCCTGAAACCCACCATGGGCCGGAGGCGGGACTAAGGGGGCTCTCCGGGTGCTCTGATTGGCCAGCTGAACAGATGAAGCAGCGTGATTGGTTGCCTGAAGGAAGGAAGCGTTCTCATTGGCCAGCTGGGAGGAGCAAGTGCTCTCATCGGCTAGCTGAGAGGAGCAAGCGCTCTGATTGGCCGACTCCCTGGAATCCTGCATGGCTCGGAGCAGTGCTGACATCAGGGTGCTTTGCTGTGATTGGATGGAGTCACGCTCCTACACACACACACACACACCACCTCGTTCATTAAGATATGCCTTCACACAACTGAAGCACCAAGAAAATTCCATTAATAACCTCTCACTCACACACAGCCGCACGCATACACAGACAGTCACATAAAGACACACAAATGCAAACACAGACATACATATATACACAACGAATACACAAAGAAAAATCTATCGTTTTGGACCGAAAATCGTCATCTCAGAATACGGAATTTTGGGATCATCGAAGCTGCGGTTTTGCAGCGCTCCTAAAGTCAATCAACAATCAGAAGTAGTTTGCCTTAAGTAGGTCTTTACTTTGGTTCGTGAAACTGAAACACAATTAAAAAAAAAAAAAAAAAAGAAAAAAACACAAAAAAGACAAATAAGTTAGCTGTCAAACTTCATAGAAAGGCTATCATCGCTATCATCGCTATATTTAACATTTACTGTAAGTTGCATTCATTTTCCATAAGTTTGTTATAAAATACAATAAGAATACAAAGATTTACAATATACAAAGGTGTAACTCGTCAACGTGGATCATCTGCATTTTAAGAGAGGTTGTGAGAAGAGCAAACAATATAGGCAGAAAACTTCACCCCTCTTTTGTGGTCTCCAAGGCAACTACTTAGCTACGGCAAGCCTAGAGGGACACAACACAATTGTCACAGGGACAGAACAGTTCAGTATAGTCTGTCTTTGAAGCCCTTACAAACACAAGATGATAACAGATTGTCATCAATCGTACACTAGGAATACTGCAGTATGAGATGTAGCTTTCATTCCTGCATTAGAGTTATGGATTTTAGTGTTTGAATAGTATGATGTAGGTTTCTATATGTTTGCAAATGTTCATGTGCACTGAAACCTGATTTGAAAAAAATTGTGGATGAAATCAAAATCGCAATATCTGCCAGAAAAATCGCAATTCAAATTTTCCTTAAAATCGTTCAGCCCCAACACATACACACAGACATAAAGACACACACAGACAGACACACACACAAAGATACCCACACAGACACATACACACACAAAGACAGACAGACAGACAGACAGACAGACAGACAGACAGACACACACACACACGGAGCTCAGTTCAAGTGTAGGGGGCTTCATAAGGTCCACTTGTTATTAATGTAAACTTCAGCTGCAATAAGATTACATCATAGCTCTCTCTCACACACACACACAGACACATTGAGACACACACACACAGAGCTCAGTTCAAGTGTAGGGGGCTTCATAAGGTCCACTTGTTATTAATGTAAACTTCAGCTGCAATAAGATTACATCATAGCGCTCTCTCACACACACACACAGACGCATTGAGACACACACACAGAGCTCAGTTCAAGTGTAGGGGGCTTCATAAGGTCCACTTGTTATTAATGTAAACTTCAGCTGCAATAAGATTACATCATAGCTCTCTCTCTCACTCACACACACACACACACACACACACACACAGAGCTCAGTTCAAGTGTAGGGGGCTTCATAAGGTCCAACTGTTACCAGTGTAACCTTCAGCTGCAACAAGATTACATCATAGCTCTACACACACACACACACACACACATATATATATATATATATATATATATATATATATATATATATATGTGTGTGTGTGTGTCTGTTTATGTGTGTTGTGTGTATACACACACACACACACACACACACACACATACATACACATATATAAACACACACACACACACACACACACACACACACACACACCTGTTGTTGTCGGATCCTCAGCAGCTCCAGCACCACAGCAGGAGGAGGAAGAGACACTCCCCTCGCAGACCCCGCCCCCTGATCCTCCCCTGCTGAGAGGATCTGAGGGGGAGCAGGGGTGGGGCTATAGATGTGATTGACAGGGGAGGGTGAGGCATGGCCTTGTGTGTGTGTGTGCAGGATGCACTCTGTGGTCTGTGTGTCAGCCGGAGTGTGTGTGTCGGGCAGTGTGTGTGTGTCAGGCAGTGTGGGTATAGGTGTGTGGGGCTGAGAGGTGTGTGTGTGTGCATGCGAGTTCGCTGTGTGTGTAGGTGTGTGTGCTGCTGTGTTCATGGCTGTCCCAGCGGTTGCTATGGGAACGGGGGCGAGTGTTGCCATGACTCCTGCAGGAGGGGTGGCTGCCATGGAGGCTGCGGTTGTCATGGAGAATGCAGTTGCTATGGGAACTGGGGCGAGTGTTGCCATGGAGGCTGCGGTTGTCATGGAGGATGCGGTTGCTATGGGAACGGGGACGAGTGTTGCCATGGCTCCTGCAGGAGGGGTGGCTGCCATGGAGGCTGTGGTTGTCATGGAGGATGTGGTTGCTATGGGAACGAAGGGGCGTGTTGCCATGAAGGCTGCGTTTGCCATGGAGGATGCAGTTGCTATGGGAACGAGAGGGCGTGTTGCCATGGAGGCTTCGGTTGTTATGGCGACAGAGAGGTGGCGCAGTGTCAGGGTGCGCTGATAATCATCCAGACGACGCCGAGCCTCCTCCACACACCGCCTGTGACACCTACACACACACACACACAAAAATACACACATCAATAAACACACACACACACACACACACACATCAATACATATACACACACATCAATACACACACACACACACACAGCTAGCTGAAATGAAGCCCTGAGCTAGTAGCCTGAGCTAGTAGCCTGAGCTAGCTGAAATGAAGTCCCTGAGCTAGTAGCCTGAGCTAGTAGCCTGAGCTAGTAGCCTGAGCTAGCTGAAATGAAGCCCTGAGCTAGTAGCCTGAGCTAGCTGAATGAAGCCCTGAGCTAGCTGAATGAAGCCCTGAGCTAGTAGCCTGAGCTAGCTGAAATGAAGTCCTGAGCTAGTAGCCTGAGCTAGCTGAAATGAAGTCCTGAGCTAGTAGCCTGAGCTAGCTGAAATGAAGTCCCTGAGCTAGTAGCCTGAGCTAGCTGAAATGAAGTCCCTGAGCTAGTAGCCTGAGCTAGCTGAAATGAAGTCCCTGAGCTAGTAGCCTGAGCTAGTAGCCTGAGCTAGCTGAAATGAAGCCCTGAGCTAGTAGCCTGAGCTAGCTGAAATGAAGTCCCTGAGCTAGTAGGCTGAGCTAGCTGAAATGAAGTCCCTGAGCTAGTAGCCTGAGCTAGCTGAAATGAAGTCCCTGAGCTAGTAGCCTGAGCTAGCTGAAATGAAGTCCCTGAGCTAGTAGGCTGAGCTAGCTGAAATGAAGTCCCTGAGCTAGTAGGCTGAGCTAGCTGAAATGAAGTCCCTGAGCTAGTAGGCTGAGCTAGCTGAAATGAAGTCCCTTCAGGCCGTCTGCCGAAGATGAAGCCATGAGGATATAAAAAAAGATGAGGATGAAAGATTGGAAGATGAAGACAGGACAGGAGACATCAGGACACACACAGTGTGTTCCAAGATGTTAAAGGTCTATTTCCGTGAGAAAGTGTTTACTACTTGCTCTTTTTGAAATACGACAGGTCACTCTGAGGTGCATATGCACGCTGCACGTGAAAATGTTCTTCTACCCCAATTGCCTCCATTAGTCAATGAAAGAAAATAGGTGAAAAAAGGAGCCAATAAGGAAAAGGTAAATAATGTGAATAAAATAGAAAAAGCTATGCCACAGTTGTGATTACCGAAGGAGTGTCGTTGCAGCACACATTCACTTAGCGAAATACAGGTAAGTATGTGTGTTTGTATAGAACATTTAAATTTTCCATTTGGTGGGCCATAACCGAATGGGCATTGAACGTTTGTAGCCTGTGAGTAGCATAGCCCAGAACCGGTCATTCTCTCTGCTCCACCAAACTAGAACAGCCTGTAACAGAAGCACTAAAGCATTATTTTACCAAAACCGGCTCACGGGGCATTAATTATTACTAGAGACCACCGCAACACTAATGAAAACACGATGCAATGACACCTTTAATGAAGTGTGTCAACACCATATCACACTCCTTCCGACACCAATGCACACACGCGCGCACACACACACACACACACACACATATATATACAAACACACACACACAAGCCAGCACGCACACACACACAAGGTCATTGACTCCGAACTTCGTTATTCGAATATAATTCTGTAAAAAATTAGAGATATTCGAATGGCAACCCTTAATATTCAAACCTGTTATGGGTATTATTTTTTGTAAATATGTTTGCGTGTAAATGTTGTTTTCAATTCAGATTCCGGCTGGTGAAGTTGTGAATCGCGAGCTCATTACGATATTATCATCATCTGGGCTCCTGTAGGTGAGGTTAGCGTCCTGGTTCGCGCCTATTTTGCATACCAAAACAATGGCCAGCAGCAAGCACGCCTGACGAGAAGTTTTAAATCTACACTCCTGACAAGCAAGAGTGCGGCGCTTGATGTGTGGCGCTACTTTGGCTTCCCAAAGCAAGAGGGAAAAATCACGAGGGAGGACAAAGTGACATGTCCTGACTGTAATTACAAAACAGTCATCACAATCACATCACACATCACAAAAACATCATTGACTAGGTGCAAGAACGATTCCTGTAAGCTCGTGCATATCCGATGGAGCATTAACTGTGTCGTCATAACATCTTCTGTTATATTCCGCTCATTACATCTTCACTCCGACACTGAATATCTTGTTTGCTCAATAACAACAATGCATATTTAACACGCATAATGTATAGCCTTTCGTTCACGTAGTCTATTGACACTGAATGATACACTGCCAACGTAAGTTTGATACCAATATAGGTCTTACTGACGGCACTCAATGGTCAAAATATTAACAAATATTCAAATATTATTTGAATATTAATATTCATAAACAAATGAACTTCGAATATGACTTTGGACACACGCAAGCCAGCACGCACACACACACATACAAACACACACGCAAGCCAGCACGCGCACACGCACGCACACACACACACATACAGTGTATACAAACACACGGTCGCACACACACACACACACACACACATACAGTGTATACAAACACACACACACACACACACACACACGCACACACACACACACACAGTGTATACAAACACACACACACATACAGTGTATACAAACACACACACACACACGCACACATACAGTGTATACAAACACACACACACACGCACACATACAGTGTATACAAACACACACACACACGCACCTGTTTTGTTCCACTAGCTGCTGCTGGTACTGCTGGAGCCGAAGAATGTGAGAGTCCTCAGCTAAACAGCTCTGTGATCCCGCCTGCGCGCGCACACACACACACACACACACACACAGGCATAAACATGCATCCTCATGTGCGTATGTAATAAACACCACTTTACAAATAAGCTTCACTTGTTTTTTACACATCACTACCTCTTACTGTAAACTAATACACACATCTACCTCTTACTGTAAACTAATACACACATCTAACTGTTACTGTAAACTAATACACACATCTAACTTACTCTAAACTAACACACACATCTACCTCTTACTGTAAACTGATACACACATCTAACTATTACTGTAAACTGATACACACATCTACCTCTTACTGTAAACTAATACACACATGTAACTTACTGTAAACTAATATACACATCTAACTCTTACTGTAAACTAACCCCATATACTCATCTAACTCTTAATGTAAACTAATTGTTACCTCTTATACACATCTAACTATTACTGTATGCTGGCCTGACTTTGGACATTAACTCTGTTACACTCTCACACACAAATACACACACAAATACACACCTGTTGCACAGCCAAAACAGACTCCTGTCTCAGCCCTGCACAGAGAGAACAAACAACTTCATCACACACACACAGCAGTTCTTGGAACACAGTGGTGTGTGTGTGTGTGTTGTGTGTGTGTGTGTGTGTGCGCATGCGTACTTGCATTAAGACTGTCTGCACTCATCAGTAATCCTACGTCAAGGCTCATTCCACAAAACACGCAACATGCCTTGCTCCTCGCATCATGCCCCCCCCTCACACACACACACACAGGACACACACACACACAGGACACAGCCCTCACGGCTCAAGAGCCCCCACACACACAGGAAACAGGCCTCGTAGCTCAAGACACCCCCATACACATAGCCCTCACCCCCACACACATAGCATGCAGAATACGGTCCTTGCATCCCCCGAACTCATGCCCCCCTCACCACCTCCCCTCACACACACTGCACATAGCCTTGCTCCTCGCGTCATGCCCCCCCCCACACACACAGGACACAGGCCTCACCCCCCCCACACACACACACACGACACAGCCTTCATGTTTTAAACCCCCCCCCCCCCCCCCCCACAACACACACAGGACAGCCCTCACCCCACCGCCACACAGGACACAGCCCTCACCCCCCTCACACACAAAGGACACAGCCCTCACCCCTCCACACCCCCACACACACAGGACACAGCCCTCACCCCTCCACACCCCCACACACACAGGACACAGCCCTCACCCCCCCTCACACACAGGACACAGCCCTCACCTCACCCCCCCCCCCCCCCCCCCCACACACACACACACACACACACACACACACAGGACACAGCCCTCACCCCCCTCCCACACACACACACACACACACACACAGGACACAGCCCTCACCCCCCTCCCACACACACACAGGACACAGCCCTCACCCCCCTCACACAGGACACAGCCCTCACCCCTCCACACCCCCACACACACAGGACACAGCCCTCACCCCCTCTCACACACAGGACACAGCCCTCACCTCACCCTGCCCCCCCCACACACACACACAGGACACAGCCCTCACCCCCCCCCTCACACACAGGACACAGCCTTTACCCCCCCCCCCCCCCCCCCCACCACCACACACACACACACACAAGGACACAGTCCTCACCCCCTACCCACACACAGGACACAGCCCTCACCCCTCCACACACACACACACACAGGACACAGCCCTCACGGCTCAAGTGTGTACCTGTAGTCGTCAGTAGTTTGGTCTCAGGGCTCATTCCACTCATAGCCGCCTCATCTGCACTGGGTTGCGTTGTCATGGCTACCTCTTGATCGCTAGGCTGTGTCATCTCGGCAACCCCTTCATCGCTGGGCTGTGTCGTCATGGCTAACTCTTGATCGCTGGGCTGTGTCGTCATGGCTACCTCTCGATAGCTAGGCTGCTTCGTCATGGCTACCTCTCGATCGCTAGGCTGCTTCGTCATGGCTACCTCTCCATCACTGGGCTGTGCAGTCGTGGTAACCCCTTCATCGCGGGGCTGTGCAGTCGTGGTAACCCCTTCATCGCAGGGCTGTGTCGTCATGGCAACCCCTTCATCGATGGGCTGCATTGTCATGGTAATCCCTTCATGGATGGGCTGTGTTGTCATGGCAAGAGCTTGAGGACTTGAAGGACATGCTGAAGCAGAGTTCCAATGCTGCCTTTGAGTGCGGATACGCTCCAGCAGCTTTGTCAGACCTACACACACACACACACACACACACACACACATCAATACAGTCTGTGACGAGACCCAGACAACAAAAAATTGGCCTCGAGACCAGTTTTTTTTCGTGTGTGTATGTGTGTGTGTGTGTGTGTATAATGCCGTAGCACCAGTCACCAGGATGACATCGCACCGTGTGATTGGCCAGGAATATGAGCAGGCCCCGCCTCCTCCTGCTGTTCCACCCTATCCTGTTGCTCCTCCTCCAGCGTGACATCACTGGAGTCAAGGGTCAGCTCCAGGTCGTGGCCGTGGTGACGGGGGGAGGGTGGGAGGGTGAGCTCGAGGTCGTTGCTATGGCCACTGGGGGAGGGAGCTGGAAGGGGCTCAGGGACCAGCTGCAGCACCAGGTCACCTTTGACCCCTGCAACCGGCCAATCAGAAACAGCCTGAGACACTCAGACATACACACACTAACATAGATGCGCGCGCACACACACACACACACACACACACATAGATACACATACATGCGTGCACACACACACAGGTCTTGGAAGGCATGCAAGAGAGGAGAGGAGGAGAGGAGAGAGGATAGGAGTTTTGGAGGAGAGAAAAGAAGAGGAGGAGAGGAGGTGTGGGTACTTCTCTCGGTGGTGTAGAGGTCTTGGAAGGCATGTTCAAGCACTCTCTGCCTCTCCTCAGCCAGCTCCAGAGGGTGTGTGTGAGCGTGTGTGTGAGACAAGCTGACACCGTGTGTGTGTTTGTGGCTGGTGGGCGGGGCCTGATGCCTGGCCTGCCTCCTCCTCAGCAAATCAGCTGCCTGCATGCGCTCCAAATCAAACAACATACGTTGCCGCTCCTAAACACACACACACACATGCATACACACACAGACACACGCATGCACGCACACACACACACACACACAAACACACACATCATGCACAGATACACACACAATAGAAAACATACAAAATCCATCAAATACATTATAACAAGTGGCTGGTCATCACGTCATATGATAAGAAGGGCAGCAGGCCCGCACATACACACACACACACACAGACCTGTATTTGCTGTTCCTTCTTGAGGGCGTGTTCTCCTCTAAGCCGCGCCTTCTCCAGCTGTTCCAGCCTATCACGCCTCACTTCCTGCTGCAGCTCCTCCAATCGCATCCCTTCTTCCTGCGCCACCCTCTGGGCATCGGCCTATGGGGTCACAGTGCAGTGTGTGTGTGTGTGAGTGTGTGTGTGTACCCATCTGGGCATCAGCCTATGGGGTCACAGGGAAGTGGTACAAAGGAGTGTGTGTGTGTGTACATTCCAAAAGCAGTGTCCAATGTAGCTATGTTTGAGAGGCTCGTCTAAATGTAGCTATGTTTGAGAGGCTCGTTTAAATGTAGCTATGTTTGAGAGGCTAGTTTAAATGTAGCTATGTTTGAGAGGCTAGTTTAAATGTAGCTATGTTTGAGAGGCTAGTTTAAATGTAGCTATGTTTGAGAGGCTAGTTTAAATGTAGCTTTGTTTGAGAGGCTAGTTTAAATGTAGCTTTGTTTGAGAGGTTAGTTTAAATGTAGCTATGTTTGAGAGGTTAGTTTAAATGTAGCTATGTTTGAGAGGTTAGTTTAAATGTAGCTATGTTTGAGAGGCTAGTTTAAATGTAGCTATGTTTGAGAGGCTAGTTTAAATGTAGCTATGTTTGAGAGGCTAGTTTAAATATAGCTTTGTTTGAGAGGCTAGTTTAAATGTAGCTTTGTTTGAGAGGCTAGTTTAAATGTAGCTTTGTTTGAGAGGCTAGTTTAAATGTAGCTTTGTTTGAGAGGCTAGTTTAAATGTAGCTATGTTTTAGAGGCTAGTTTAAATGTAGCTATGTTTGAGAGGCTCGTCTAAATGCAGCTATGTTTTAGAGGCTAGTTTAAATGTAGCTTTGTTTTAGAGGCTAGTCTAAATTTAGTTATGTTTGAGAGGTTAGTTTAAATGTAATATTTGAGAGGCTAGTTTAAATGTAGCTATGTTTTAGAGGCTAGTTTAAATGTACTTATGTTTTAGAGGCTAGTCGAAAGACAAATTCAGACTAGAAAACTAACTTAGCAAACTAGCAGTTGTATCTTCCTTGGTGTGTGTGTGTATACACATGTAGAGTGTGTGTCCTGTTGAAAAACACTAGATATAGACCATACTAATGCTAATGCTGGAAACACAATAAGTAGTAACACTGACCAGAAACGTGGATTTATCCAATTTGATCCACAAATCTAGACAGACTCCAGCCTGCAATTCAGTCATGTTACACTGCTCTGAAACAGAAGTTGTTCTCGTCTCTCCTCTCGCGTAGAACAGAGAACAGAGACTGCTGAAGACTGAGAAGATCTGAGATCTTTGGGAATTCTTTTATTAAATCATTTGCGTTCGAGCGGAATTCCTGATCTGGGAATTGTTTTAGGTAGTTGTTTGTAATTGCTATGCAGAAAATGCCCTGTAATTGAATGGATAAATGTGTTGCCCTGTAACTAAATGGATAAATGTGTTGCCCTGTAACTAAATGGATAAATGTGTTGCCCTGTAACTGAATGGATAAATGTGTTTTTCATGGAAACGAAACGAAAATGCAATGAAACACTGCAATAAATATTAATAAGCATTTTTTGGGAGGGGGGGGGGGGGGTGTAGAGAGAGTCCACAGTGGTTGTATGATGGTGGTGTGTGTGTATACCTGTAGAGTGTGTGTGTATGTGTACCTGTAGAGTGTGTATGTATGTATGTATGTATGTATGTATGTATGTATGTATGTATGTATGTATGTATGTATGTATGTATGTATGTATGTATTTATGTGTGTGTGTGTATACCTCTAGAGCAGGGGTGTCAAACTAATTTTCACCGAGGGCCACATCAGTATAATGACTGCCCTCAAAGGGCCAAATAAAACTGTAAGACAGTATAAATGCAGCGGAAAGTAACTAAATGTACAGTGGTCCCTCGTTATTCGCAATTAAAAATAACCCGCAATAGGCGAAATCCGCAAAGTAGTCAGCTTTATTTTTTTTACAATTATTATAGATGTTTTAAGGCTGTAAAACCCCTCACTACACTTATACACTTTTCTCAGACAGGCAAGTTCACACTTGCAAACATACAGCACTTCAGAGTCACACAGCTAGCGGTGGAAGATTTATGTAAATTTTACAAGCTGAGCGCATTCTGTACTGCACAGGAGATTGCATGCACTAAAAAATCAGCGAAACAGCGAGGCCGCGAAACAGCGAGGCCGCGAAAGGTGAACCGCGATATAGTGAGGGACCACTGTCATGTAAAATAAATGCAACTAATCCTTAATGTTAAATGTAAAATGTTTGCCATGTCCATAGTCCTTTATCTTCAGTCGGTAACTCCTGAAGTAAAGCAAGTTATTGATGAAAGTTCGTTTCTGTGTTTGTTGCAGATGCTGTACTTCCGTAACAGCCAGATGCATGCTCACGTTCGGTGGTAAAAATAAATAAATAAAAGGGCTGTGTTTAAAAACGTGTGTCTGCTTGGTGTTTGTTAGCACAGTAGCGTGGTGCACCGTTACAAAGGAAAAACAAGTTATGACAATGCAATGACTATGGTCAATGCACCTTTTTGAGTTATTATAAGAAAATCAGACCTTTTAAGGCTTAAAATTTAAGCTCTCGGGCACCACATAAAATGATGTGGGGGGCCACATTTGGCCCGCGGGCCTTGAGTTTGACACATGCTCTAGAGTATGCATCTCCACAGTGGTTGCAGGATGGTGGTGTGTGTGTGTGTGTGTGTGTGTGTGTGTGTGTGTGTGTGTGTGTGTGTGTGTACCTGTAGAGTGTGTATCTCCACAGTGGTTGCAGGATGGTGGTGTGTGTGTACATCTCCACAGTGGTTGTATGATGGTGGTGTGTGTGGGTGTGTGTGTGTGTGTGTGTACCTGTAGAGTGTGTATCTCCACAGTGGTTGCAGGAGGGTGATGTAAGGAGAACTGTTCCACCACAACTGGCTTCTTCTTATGGGGCTGTAACACACACTACACACACACAAACTTCAGATGTTATTTGCGCTCCAGCACAGCACGTGTACACACTTTAGATGTGATTGACCTCAGCTATCTTCAGGGTGCACACACACACTGCAACACACCATCCAGAAGATCTGGGGTGCGTTTCCCAAACAACGCCGGATGCTAGCATTAAACCACTGTTGTACCACACAGGTTCTAACTACCCAGCACCCCGAATCCAACTGTGTCCCAAAAATGTTCAACCACCAAAGTACGATGGAAGTCTGAACTGTGTTAGTTTTGACTTCTGTGGTTCAAACTGCAAAGTACCCAGATGTTTCGGAAGTGTGCGGAAGCATTCGTTGTGGATAACGACAGAAACGATTGAACTACATTCTCATTTTATTTAAGTCGGTATGACAGCTGTAGAACACAACTATGTGCCTTACTCATTAAAAGCAACAACCGAATGTCCATTTGGTCATATGTCTGTGTATTTCATTTATACTACATGGAACTACGGCTATAAATATGACCACTCCCTCCATGTAGGTAAGTGGTGTGGTGGTGGCATGCAAAGGAAGTGTGCTACCTGTTTCGGTGTGATATGGGTTTGAATCCTGAAGAAAGGAAGTGTGCTACCTGTTTCTGTGTGATATGGGTTAGAATCCTGCAGAATGTTAATAAATTTGAAACAGGTGGAAGTGATCTGTGGGACAATGGAATAATCTGAGCGTATTCTGTCCCTATACAAACATATTGTATACTGATACGCGCTGTACCTGCTCAAGTTGGTGTGAATGAGCCCTTATCCACATTTTTCCTCGCTCATCGCAGTGGCACTTTTTGACCATGCTGTTTCAGGAAAAAAAACACGACTACGAGACAAGAGATGGCGCAACCAAATACGATACTGTGACATGATTGGCTATTAGCGTGTCACTCCCCATACGTTGCTAGGCTACAGAGGACGAGTGCCTTTGCTCATGCAACCAAGCTTGCTTCGCAACAAAGATTTAAAGCGGCGCTAAAACAGAGAGGGCTCTGAAAAAACATTCTATCGAACGCATTTTCTATTGTTATCGAGTAGGTGTCTATTGAGATACATATCGTTATCGTTTTATCGCCCAGCCCTAGTGTGTTACCTGTAATGGGTCAGGTGGGGGAGGGGCATGTAGGTAGTGAGTGAGTGTGTGTGTGTGTGTGTGTGTGTTACCTGTATGGGGTCAGGTGGGAGAGGGGGCATATAGGTAGTGTGTGTGTGTGTGTGTGTGTGTGTTACCTGTAATGGGTCAGGTGGGGGAGGGGCATGTACAGTAGGTAGTGTGTGTGTGTGTGTGTGTTACCTGTAATGGGTCAGGTGGGGGAGGGGGCATGTGCGCTACTTTGGCAGCTCTCTCCTTCTCTACTTCCAGCGCCTTTCTCCTCGCCTCAATGTGCCTAAAACACACACACACACAAACACACACACACGCACGCACGCACACACACGCACACACACACACAATAAGCTTACTATAGCTCCTGTGTGTGACCGTGTCATCACTACAGTAATAGGCTCTATCTGGGTTTACACTATATAAGTGGGTGTGTGTACTGTGTGTGTGTGTACCGTGTGTGTTGCTGCTTGTGTGTGTGTGTGTGTGTGTACCGTGTGTTGCTGCTTGTGTGTGTACCGTGTGTGTGTACCGTGTGTGTGTGTGTGTACTGTGTGTGTTGTTGCTCCTGTGTGTGTATGTGTGCCGTGTGTGTTGTTGCTCCTGTGTGTGTGTGTGGGTGTGTTGTTCCTCCTGTGTGTGTGTGTGTGTACCGTGTGTGTTGCTGCTTGTGTGTGTATGTGTGTGTGTACCGTGTGTGTTGTTGCTCCTGTGTGTGTGTGTGTGTGTGTGTGTGTTGTTGCTCCTGTGTGTGTGTGTGTGTGTACCGTGTGTTGTTGCTCCTGTGTGTGTGTGTGTGTACCGTGTGTGTTGTTGCTCCTGTGTGTGTGTGTGTGTACCGTGTGTGTTGTTGCTCCTGTGTGTGTGTGTGTACCGTGTGTGTTGTTGCTCCTGTGCGTGTGTGTGTGTGTGTGTGTTGTTGCTCCTGTGTGTGTGTGTGTGTGTGTTGTTGCTCCTGTGTGTGTGTGTGTGTATCGTGTGTGTTGTTGCTCCTGTGTGTGTGTGTGTACCGTGTGTGTTGTTGCTCCTGTGCGTGTGTGTGTGTTGTTGCTCCTGTGTGTGTGTGTGTGTGTTGTTGTTGTTGCTCCTGTGTGTGTGTGTGTGTGTGTGTGTGTTGTTGCTCCTGTGTGTGTGTGTGTGTTGTTGCTCCTGTGTGTGTGTGTGTACCGTGTGTGTTGTTGCTCCTGTGTGTGTGTGTGTGTTCTCAGCTCCTTGAGAGCGTGGGCGTGTCTCTGTGCTGCCCTCCTCTTCTGCTCCGCCTTCTTCTGGGCAAGTCCCTCCCAGTCAGGCTCCTGCACACACACACAGATGACACGTGGCTGAGTGCAAGTGAGTGAGTGTGTGTGTGACAGTGAGTGAGTGTGCGTGTGTGTGTATCTTATGTTCTCCTTGGCGCTGGTGTGCGCTTGTCCCACACGGCTGTGTGTGTGAGCATCTGGGAGAGTGTGTGTGTGAGCCTTACAGATAAACCCAGTGACGTTTTTAGCAGAAAAGAGAGTGTTACAGGGGCAGAAGAAGGCCCTCACTAAGCAAACAACTATCTCTGCACAGGCGCAGAAGGCTTCATGTGAGGTGGGATATTTAATTGCACAGACAATAAAGCCACACACGATTGGGGAAACTTTAATAAAACTAGCAGCAATAGCAAGTGGGATTATGCAGGGGGATACACTAGCCGCGGAGCTGGAGCAAGTGGCGCTCTCTGGGACTGTCTCCCGCCGCATCTCCCACCATCTTCTAACATTAAGCCTAATTAAACAGCGCCCATCCATCACATTACGTTTTTTCTGCACACATAACTTTATAACTGTTCCAGGGTACTTGCTTGTTCGTAATATGTCCGCATGCTCAGCATTTTATATAAGTTATGATGGGATGTTGCCTATTTGTTTTCGCTCGTGAGTTTGGTAATAAAATACACTAGCTCAGAGACTGTGTTCAGTTTTGTTTTTGCTCTACTGCCCTGCGTGCGTAAAACAGCCACATTATGAGAGAGAAAGAGAGAGAGAGGGAGGGAGGGAGATGGAGAGAGAGAGGGGGGGGGGAGGGAGGGAGAGAGGGGGAGAGAGAGAGGGAGAGGGAGGGAGAGAGGGAGAGAGGGAGAGAGGGGGAGAGAGAGAGGGAGAGATAGCGCAAGAGAGCGAGAACGCACGTGCGCGTGACAGAGTGGGTGTGTGGGTCGTGGGTAATCAGCAGCCTAAAACTGGGGGTCGCGGTCTGAAACGTTTGGGAACCCCTGTCCTAGATCGTGGAGTGTGAGCATCGAGGACAGTGTGTGTGTGAGCGTCGATGAGAGTGTGTGTGTGTGTGTGTGTGTGTGTGCGCGTGTGTGAGAGACTTACGTTCTCCTTGGCACCGGTGTGTGCGTGTCCTAGATGGTGGAGAGTGTGTGTGAGCGTCTGGGCGAGTGTGTGTGTGTGTGTGTGAGACTTACGTTCTCCTTGGCGCTGGTGTGTGCGTGTCCTAGATGGTGGAGAGTGTGTGTGAGCGTCTGGGCGAGTGTGTGTGCGAGTGTGTGTGCGAGTGTGTGTGTGTGTGTGAGCGTCTGGGCGAGTGTGTGTGTGTGAGACTTACGTTCTCCTTGGCGCTGGTGTGTGCGTGTCCTAGATGGTGGAGAGTGTGTGTGAGCGTCTGGGCGATTGTGTGTGCAAGTGTGTGTGCGAGTGTGTGTGTGTGACTTACGTTCTCCTTGGCGCTGGTGTGTGCGTGTCCTAGATGGTGGAGAGTGTGTGTGAGCGTCTGGGCGAGTGTGTGTGTGCGTTGCTGCTGCAGCTGCAGCCACTCCTCCCGCAGCTGCTGTTTAAGCCCCGCCTCCTCCTCGCCCCGACGCTTCTGCACGCGCTCACGCACACACACCGCCAGGTAGCGCTGTTGCTCCCGCACCTACACACACACACACACACATTTAATACGCTTCTGCACGCGCTCACGCACACACACCGCCAGGTAGCGCTGTCGCTGTTGCTCCCGCACCTACACACACACACACATTTAATACGCATCTGCACGCGGTCACGCACACACACCGCCAGGTAGCGCTGTCGCTCCCGCACCTACACACACACACACTTAATACGCTTCCGCACGCGCTCACGCACACACACCGCCAGGTAGCGTTGTTGCTCCCGCACCTACACACACACACACACACTTAATACGCTTCTGCACGCGCTCACGCACACACACCGCCAGGTAGCGTTGTTGTACCAGCACCTACACACACACAGGTAACACTACACACACACACACAGGTAACACTACACACACACACACACAGGTAAAACTACACACACACACACACACTTAATACGCTTCTGCACGCGCTCACGCACACACACCGCCAGGTAGCGTTGTTGTACCAGCACCTACACACACACAGGTAACACTACACACACACACACACAGGTAACATTACACACACACACAGGTAAAACTACACGCACACACAGGTAAAACTACACACACACACAGGTAAAACTACACACACACACAGGTAACGCTACACACACACACACAAGTAACGCTACACACACACACAGGTAACGCTACACACACACACAGGTAACGCTACACACACACACAGGTAACGCTACACACACACACAGGTAACACACACACACACACACACAGGTAACACACACACACACACACAGGTAACACACACACACACACACAGGTAACACACACACACACACACACAGGTAACACACACACACACACACACAGGTAACACACACACACACAGGTAACACACACACACACAGGTAACACACACACACACACACCTGTTGCAGTCTCAGCCTCCTCCTCCTCTCCAGCTCCTGTTGTGCCAACTGCTGCTCCTCGTTGGGGCTCAGCTGCACCCGACGCCCCCTGGTGGCCACCCTACGCCCCGCCACACAACCAAGCACCGCGGCGTCAGGACTACACACACCCACGGAGTCAGGGCCACACACACCCACGGAGTCAGGGCTGTCTGAGAGGGGCCGCACCACCTGGGGGTACACACACACACACACATACACACACACACACACGGAGTCAGGGCTGTCTGAGAGCGGCCAGCAGTGAGCACAGACAACCAGTTCATGTTTTGGGCCAGCACTTTGCCCCTTACAAAGTCTCATTATCCGGGCCAAAGTCAGGAACTGCAATGGCTACAACGGTTTCTTAACAACTCTATGCCGTCCACACATCCATACTCGACCAGCATCTGTCCACCTATCCATAGTCGACCAGCATCAGAGTACCGACACCCAAGTTTTAGGAGTAAACACCCTATGCCGTCTGTTGCACCTGCGCATTGCACATACAACTGAATGCTCTCACTAATGAGCTGATTAGCTTTCTGAACCGGAGCAAATATGTAACGGCTCTTTGGTCTCCGAAACTTTCCCACTTCAGGCTAGCGTTAACTATCCTGGCAGACGCAGGTTAGATGCAAAGACACAACATAGATACAAAGTTAACAAGTTAACAATTGGATGCAATTTCAGCTATTTCATTTGTATCTTGGTATAGGCATACATAGATACAACACAGATACATAGCTACATAAAGTTAGCAAGGTAGCTAACAACTGAATGTAACTTTAGCCAAGACAACTTACCAAAGTCACACAGCTTCCATGGTTTTCCATGGTCAGCCGTCAGCTGTTACAAACCGTGTGAATAAATAAAACAGCTCTGCAAAAACTCTGGTGAAGGACCGCTACAGCCCGATTGTTAGAAAGTGTTGGGGCGCGATGTCCATATCAACCAGGCATCAACACTACCCGCTGCAGCTTCAAACGGCTGATTCAGACTTTTTAAAACGTCACTTCCTGTTTAAATTGCCCTGCACAACTGGTTAAAATATTAAGACAATTTAGGTATCGCGACATATTGTAAAATGAAAACGCAAAATGCACAACGCAAATGCAAATGCATTTTTATAATGATTTTATAATTTTAAATTCAGAACAGATATTTGCAGCCTTAACACCCATGCTAACACCGCGATATGTTCACTTCCTTTGTTTTGATGTCACTTCCTGCGATATTTCCCCCATACAGGCGATTGTTGTTATCCTATCCCGAATAAGCCGCCGCTTTCTTGGAGTGAGAAAAGGTAACTTTGCATTGAAAACATTTTTTAGATATCTAAAGTTATTTTCATGAAAACAGTGGCCTTTTTTATTCGTTGGAATTATTAGCCTGGTTTATCCATGAAAGTTGGCTGGTAGTTGGCGCTACATGTATTCTGCCAGGAGCCCTCTTTCTCTGGAGCGCTCCTAGCGTATTTAACATAAAGAAAGATGATTATTATTAAAGATCGGCGAGACCGCGTGGCTAGGTTGATTATTAACACCTTCTAACATCAGTGCACTAAACGTACAAATGCAAGAAACAAAGCACGTTCTAGAGGTCTCTTTGGTGTGTGTGTGTGTGAGAGAGAGAGAGAGAGAGAGAGAGAGAGTGTGAGTGTGAGTGATGCTTTCATTAGTGTGTGTGTCCACACCATATTTGGAGAAGAAGATGCTGTGTATCCATGAACTCTCTGCTATGGAGTGTGTGTGTGTGTGTGTATCCATAGGAACTTCTGAACTCTTTGGTATGGACTGTTACTTTGATCAGTGTCGTGGTCATACAACTGAATCAGGTCTGAGCAACCTTTGCAACTGCCAAATTAGTGTCCTTGTGTGTGTGTGTCTTTCCCTCTGTGTGTGTTTGTGTGTATATGTGTGTGTGTAGATGTCAGGTGGGCCAGCGGTGCGTGTGAGCATAGAGTCTTCGTGTGAGAAGCAGGTTCAGGAGGTCTCTTTGGACGGTGTGGAGACCTATGTCCCGCCCCTCTCTATGTCCCAAAGTCTTGCCCGATTGGCTCAGAGGATCGACTTCAACCAATCAGACGAGTCCAATGATGAGGAGGCCTCCAGCAGCGAAACTCCATGGAAGCAAGAACAGGAGGAGGAGGAAGGTCTGAACACTCACACATACAAACACAAACACACACACACACATGCATATTTAGACACACACACTCATATTCACACACATACACATATTCAAACACACACACACTCATATACCCACACACACAAACACACACACACACACACACACCATTAGTTTTATCACCTACCTCTCTCACACACACACTGTTACTTTCACATGCCCTGAATCACCTACCTCCTACACACACACACACACGTTACACACGTACGTGTATTTACGCACTTAAAGGTCCAGTTTGTGTTCAGTTTGTGTGTTTATATATAGTTATATATAGTTTGTGTGTGTGTGTGTGTTCATATATATATATATATATGTGTGTGTGTGTGTGTAGGCGTGGTGCGGTTCCAGCCGTCTCTGTGGCCGTGGGACTCTGTGCGTACGGCGCTGCGCGGCGCTCTGACGGAGATGTGTGTGCTGCACGACGTGTTGGCGGTCGTCAAGGAGAAGAAGTACATGGCGCTCGACCCCGTCTCCCAGGACAACAGCAGCACCAAGGTAACACACCTGTGTGTGTGTGTGTGTGTGTGTGTGTGTGTGTAGAAGTACATGGCGCTCGACCCCGTCTCCCAGGACAACAGCAGCACCAAGGTAACACACCTGTGTGTGTGTGTGTAGAAGTACATGGCGCTCAACCCCGTCTCCCAGGACAACAGCAGCACCAAAGTAACACACCTGTGTGTGTGTGCGCGTGTGCGTGTGTGTGTGCGTTTGTGTGTGTGTGTGTAGAAATACATGGCGCTCGACCCCGTCTCCCAGGACAACAGCAGCACCAAGGTAACACACCTGTGCGTGTCTGTGTGTGTGTGTGTGTGTGTGTAGAAGTACATGGTGTTCGACCCCGTCTCCCAGGACAACAGCAGCACCAAGGTAACACACCTGTGCGTATGTGTGTGTGTGTGTGTGTGTGTGTGTATAGAAGTACATGCGCTCGACCCCGTCTTCCAGGACAACAGCAACACCAAGGTGTGTCCCTGTACTTAGTTCCCTTAGGGGACTGTCCCTGTAGTTAGTTCCCTTAGGGGACTGTTACTGTACTTAGTTCACCTTAGGGCAGTGATTCTTAAAGGAGAACTTCAGTGTAAAACTAGATGTACCGCATAGCGGTACATGGTATGACCGCCGCAGTATATTGAAATGTGGGAACTGTTGGTGTGATGAGTGTGTGGTAGAGCAGTGTTGTGAGGTGAGAATTCCTGTGGAAATGATTTCCTGGAAGTGGGCATGGATGTGGGTTTTGAATGTGTAGTGTGTAGGACTGATTTGTGAAGGCAAGGAATAGGCAAAATGAGATTTTGTACAATTACAGCGCCCCCTATGGACCAAATTTTATGGCATGTTCTGTGGTGTTAGAGGTCTTTGTGGTGATCGTGCATGTTGTATTTTGTGCAGTTCCCACCTTCTCGGTCCAAGATATTGGCAACTCAAAATCCCAATTTTTACATTTACCCATATAACTAGGTGGCGCTATGCTTCAAGTGAGAGTTTATGGGCTGAGTCGATACATCTCTGTAACACCGACATACTAACACAAAATCGTTGTCTTGGGCAAAATTGTTGACAAGTTTTTTAACAAAAACTGTTTTTTGACACCTAGCTTCGCCAATAAACATCGCCCCCTATGACGAAATGTCACAAAATTTAGTACACATGAAAAGAAAGCTGTTTAGAGATGGCATGTCAACTTTGATCAAATTTGAGCAATTAAAAGCCAAGATACGGCCATTTGAAGAATTTTAAACTACGTGTTAAATGTTCATTGACGTGTAACTTCGGAACGGTTTATCTCAAGATAAATCCTTTGATAACTTTTTGTCAGCATTGTCTGTAGATGACATATACCAAATTTGGTGAGATTCACATGAACGGCCTATGACGAGTTCGTTCAGATTCGTTTTCGCAATATTAAAATTTCACGGAAATTGTTTTCGTTGGAAGTGGGCGTCGACCAGTGTTTTCAATGCGTGAGGGTCAACAGATTTCACGATAAAAAAAAATTGTTGTAAACGTAAGCATTCTCTAGATAATAGGCAAAATTACATTTTCTACAATTACAGCGCCCCCTATGGACCAAATTTTATGGCACGTTCTGTGGTGTTAGAGGTCTTTGTTGTGATCGTGCATGACGTATTTTGTGCAGTTCCCACCTTCTCGGTCCAAGATATTGGCAACTCAATTTATTGCAATTTTTGCATTTACCCATATCACTAGGTGGCGCTATGCTTCAAGTGAGCGTTTATTGCCTGGGTCGATACGTCTCTGTAACACCGACATATCACAAAAATTTTATGTTGTTGGGGGAAAACTTTTGCCGGTCTCCCCCTCTTTGACGTATGCTGGCACAGCGGGGGGGTGGCCCCGGGGGACCAAAAGCTTCTATTTGCTCGAAATGTTCTAGGGCTACATGCCTACAAAGATTCATGTCCCCCCGAGTTTCAGTGTCCCGGGAATCGTTGACGGACATTCACTGAAAAAAAAGAAAAAAAAAAAGGGGGAAAAAAGTTGCGGCAACTCTATAATGACCGCTTTCGCTAGCTTTGCTAGCGGCGGTCATAATGAAAATTGGCATGTTAAAACATCATACCGAGTTGGTATGTATGTGTAATGGTGTGTGTGTGTGTGTGTGTGTGTGTATAGGTGCCCCAGGTGCTGCAGCTGATGAGTAAGAAGCGGGCCCTAGCGCAGGCGGGGGGTGTGTTGCTGAGGGGGGCGGATCGTCTGAGCCGCAGTGTGTGTGAGACTGCAGACAGGGGGCGCCAGCGAGACTTCAACAGCGAACTGCTCCGGCTGCGCTCCCAGTGGAAGCTACGCAAGATCGGAGACAAGATACTAGGAGACCTCAGCTACCGCAGCTCAGGTACACACGCACACACACACACACACACACACACACACACCTCCACTCCCAGTGGAAGCTACGCAAGATCGGAGACAAGATACTAGGAGACCTCAGCTACCGCAGCTCAGGTACACACACACACACACACACATACACACACACACACACACACACACACACACCTCCACTCCCAGTGGAAGCTACGCAAGATCATAGACAAGACACTGGGAGACCTCAGCTACCGCAGCTCAGGTACACACACACACACGCGCGCACACACACACACACACACACACACACACACACACACCTGCGCTCCCAGTGGAAGCTACGCAAGATCGGAGACAAGATACTAGGAGACCTCAGGTACCGCAGCTCAGGTACACACACACACACACACACACACACACACACACACACACACACACACACACACCTCCGCTCCCAGTGGAAGCTACGCAAGATCGGAGACAAGATACTAGGAGACCTCAGGTACCGCAGCTCAGGTACACACACACACACACACACGCACGCACACACACGCACTGACTATCTGTGTTTAGGCTTGCTGTTCCCCCATCACGGCAGGTTTT
>CM050215.1:18560467-18572967 GCA_027475355.1 Coilia nasus
TACACACGCACACGCACGCACGCACGCACGCACGCGTATGTGTGCGTGTGTGTCAAAAGGAATACCAGGAGACAGATCTGTACAAACAGCATTTATTTATTTACAGAACAGCTGAGCATTACCCAGCACTAAACACACAGCACAAGCACAAGTGTGTGTGTGTGTGTGTGTGTGTGTGTGTGTGTGTGTGTGTGTGTGTGTGTGTGTTAAGCAGAGCTGAGTGCGGTAGCTTGTTGGTGAGTTTGAAGGGCTGTGTGTGTGTGTGTGTGTGTGTGTGTGTGTGTGTGTGTGTGTGTGTGTGTGTGTGTGTGTGTTAAGCAGAGCTGAGTGCGTAGCTTGTTGGTGAGTTTGAAGGGCTGTGTGTGTGTGTGTTAAGCAGAGCTGAGTGCGGTAGCTTGTTGGTGAGTTTGAAGGGCTGTGTGTGTGTGTGTGTGTGTGTGTGTGTGTTAAGCAGAGCTGAGTGCGGTAGCTTGTTGGTGAGTTTGAAGAGCTGTGTGTGTGTGTGTGTGTGTGTGTGTGTGTGTGTGTGTGTTAAGCACAGCTGAGTGCGGTAGCTTGTTGGTGAGTTTGAAGGGCTGTGTGTGTGTGTGTGTGTGTGTGTGTGTGTTAAGCAGAGCTGAGTGCGGCAGGTTGTTGGTGAGTTTGAAGGGCTGTGTGTGTGTGTGTGTGTGTGTGTGTGTGTGTGTGTGTGTGTGTGTGTGTGTGTTAAGCACAGCTGAGTGCGGTAGCTTGTTGGTGAGTTTGAAGGGCCAACTCAATCAGCCCTCTCTGCTGGGAATCACACTGGCAGTACAGCTGATGGAGGGATAGATAGAGAGAGGGAGGGGGGATAGAGTGAGGGCGAGAGAGAGAGGGGAGAGGGAGGGAGGGAAAGAGAGTGTTAAGAAAATACATACATGAAGCAACTCATTTCTTTGATTAAAAGGTGTGTGTGTGCGTGTGCCTTGATCAGGTCCAATCCGGAGGTGTGTGTGTGTGTGTGTGTACCTTAATCAGATCCAGTCCAGAGGTGTGTGTGTTGCTGGCCTGCTGTGTGTGTGTGTGTGTGTGTACCTTAATCAGATCCAGTCCAGAGGTGTGTGTGTTGCTGGCCTGCTGTGCAGAGTCACTTTGGGGATGAAGCAGGTGGAAGAGACGCACCAGGCACACGGCGTCCTCAACCCTACACACACACACACACACACACACCTCTTAGCAACAAAACACACAACGTTCTGAAGCGAGGTGCCAGACCAGGGGTCCGTTTCAAACAACTGACTGAAGTTACTATTAAACCACCGCTACCATTACACCACCGCTACCATTGCACCACCGTTACCATTACACCACCATTAGCATTACACCACCGTCACCATTACACCACCGTCACCATCACACCACCATTAGCATTAAACCACCGCTACCATTAAACCACCGCTACCATTAAACCACCGTTAGCATTACACCACCGTCACCATTACACCACCGCTACCATTACACCACCGTCACCATCACACCACCGCTACCATTACACCACCATTAGCATTAAACCACCGCTACCATTAAACCACCGTTAGCATTACACCACCATTAGCATTACACCACCGTCACCATTACACCACCGTCACCATTACACCACCGCTACCATTACACCACCGTCACCATCACACCACCGCTACCATTAAACCACCGTTAGCATTACACCACCATTAGCATTACACCACCATTAGCATTACACCACTGTCACCATCACACCACCGCTACCATTACACCACCATTAGCATTAAACCACCGCTACCATTAAACCACCGTTAGCATTACACCACCATTAGCATTACACCACCGCTACCATTACACCACCGCTACCATTACACCACCATTAGCATTAAACCACCGCTACCATTACACCACCGCGATGATGTACAAACGCATGTAGCCTGCGTGTGGGTATTAGCTTATGTAGCTATGTTAGCTATCTGCTTTGCTTTAATGACACAGCTTGTGTGTTAATGCATTTGTATCTTTTCTTTTCTTGTAAAAGTTTTCAACCTGACTCATTCTGATTCCTGATTCTGACTATTTTCAACTTGATTGTAACTAATTGGAATTGCAATTAAAAAACAAGAAAGAAGATTGATGTCCGAGTTGATCCATTTCACACTGATATTGGCTTAGGCCTTTTTCAAGTTTGGGAAGACTTCAAATAACAAAAAACCCAGAATAACCTGACAGTTACCATTAAGCCACCGTTAGCATTAAACCACCATTAGCATTAAACCACCGTTAGCATTAGACCACCGTTATCATTAGACCACCGTTACCATTAAGCCACCGTTAGCATTAGGCCACCGTTAGCATTAAACCACTGTTAGCATTAAGCCACTGTTAGCATTAAACCACCGTTAGCATTAAGCCACCGTTAGCATTAAGCCACTATTGTACCATGAGGTTCGAACGACCCAGCAGCCCGAGTCCGACTGTTTCCCAGAAATCTCCAGCACCAAAGTACGATGGAAGTCTGAACTCTAGTTAGAAATCTCCAGCACCAAAGTACGATGGAAGTCTGAACTCTAGTTAGAACTCTCCAGCACCAAAGTACGATGGAAGTCTGAACTATAGTTAGAAATCTCCAGCACCAAAGTACGATGGAAGTCTGAACTATAGTTATTTTGGACTGCCGCCATTCAAACTGCAAAGTATCAGAAGCATTTGGAAATCAACACAATTATGTGCCTTACTTATTAAAATACTACATGGAACTACGGTTGTAAATATAACTACCGCCTCCATGTACACACACACACACACATTCACAGGTCTCTGTGCAGCATGTCCAACAGGAACCAGACCAGTCCTCTCTCTCACACTCACACACACACTCACTCACAGACACACACACACTCTCACAGGTCTCTGTGCAGACCAGTCCTCCCACACACACTCACTCACTCTCTCACACACACACTCTCACATTCACAGATCTCTGTGCAGCATGTCCAGCAGGAGTGCGTCGATGCGTTTGGCATTGGTGAGGTTCCAGACCAGCCCTCACACACACACACACACACACACACACACTCACAGATCTCTGTGCAGCATGTCCAGCAGGAGTGCGTCGATGCGTTTGCCGTTGGTCAGAAACCAGACCAGCCCTCACACACACACACACACACACACACACACACTCACAGATCTCTGTGCAGCATGTCCAGCAGGAGTGCATCAATGCGTTTGCCGTTGGTCAGAAATCAGACCAGCCCTCACACACACACACACACACACACTCACAGATCTCTGTGCAGCATGTCGAGCAGGAGTGCGTCGATGCGTTTGCCGTTGGTCAGAAACCAGACCAGCCCTCACACACACACTCACAGATCTCTGTGCAGCATGTCCAGCAGGAGTGCGTCGATGCGTTTGGCGTTGGTCAGAAACCAGACCAGCCCTCACACACACACACACACACACACACACACACACACACACAGACACACACACACAGACACACACACACACACTCACAGATCTCTGTGCAGCATGTCCAGCAGGAGTGCGTCGATGCGTTTGCCGTTGGTCAGAAACCAGACCAGCCCTCACACATACACACACACACACACACACACACACACACACACACACACACACTCAGATCTCTGTGCAGCATGTCCAGCAGGAGTGCGTCGATGCGTTTGCCATTGGTGAGGTTCCAGACCAGCCCTCACACACACACACACACACACACACTCACAGATCTCTGTGCAGCATGTCCAGCAGGAGTGCGTCGATGCGTTTGCCGTTGGTCAGAAACCAGACCAGCCCTCACACACACACACACACACACACACACACACACTCACAGATCTCTGTGCAGCATGTCCAGCAGGAGTGTGTCGATGCGTTTGCCATTGGTGAGGTTCCAGACCAGCCCTCTCACACACACACACACACACACTCACAGATCTCTGTGCAGCATGTCCAGCAGGAGTGCGTCGATGCGTTTGCCGTTGGTCAGAAACCAGACCAGCCCTCCGAAGAAACGCGTGGATCGCAGCAGATCAAAGCTCCCTCTCCTCTCCACGTCCTCATACACCAGCCTCTGCACCTACACACACACACACAGACACACGTATAAACACACACACACACGTACATACACACAGACACACGTATAAACACACACGCACATATACACACACACGTATAAATACACACATACACACACACACACACACACACACACACACAGGCAGGGCTAGTTACTTTTGAAGTACTTCACTTGCGGCTACAAATATTTGTTTTAAACTAGGCCCTTTATATAGCATCCAGTCTGTGTGTGTGTGTGTGTGTGTGTGTGTGTGTTCCTCACCCTCTTGTACTCTGCTGCGTCAGGCTCAAACTGTACCAGGCTTCTCCTCAGCACCTCCTCATGCCTCCCCTCAGACAGCGCCACCTGTGGACACCCGAGGAATTACACTCTTACACACACACACACACACACACATACACCTCCTCATGCCTCCCCTCAGACAGCGCCATCTGAGGACACCCGAGGAATTACACTCTTACTCACACACACACCTCCTCATGCCTCCCCTCAGACAGCGCCACCTGTGGACACCCGAGGAATTACACTCTTACTCTCTCTCACACACACACACACACACACTCACACACACACTCCTCTTCATGCCTCCCCTCAGACAGAGCCACCTGTGGACACCTGAGGAATTACACTCTTACACACACACACACACACACACACACACACACACACACACACACACACACACACACACACACCTCCTCATGCCTCTCCCCAGACAGCGCCACCTGTGGACACCAGAGGTATTACACTCTTACTCTTACTCTCTCACACACACACACACCTCCTCATGCCTCTCCTCAGACAGCGCCACCTGTGGACATCCGAGGAATTACACTCTTACTCTCTCTCACACACACACACCTCCTCATGCCTCTCCTCAGACAGCGCCACCTGTGGACACCCGAGGAATTGCACTCTTACTCACACACTCAAACACACACACACACACCTTGAGGTTGTCATCAGTGAAGACTGGACATGATAAGTTGGCACCCCTCTTTGGGAAAGTAGACCTCACACACAAACACACACACACACACACACCATCTACAACCTCCTCAGCCTCATGGTGGCCTGCTCCTGCAACCGGTACACACACACACACACACACACACACACACCATCTACCATCTACAACCTGCTCAGCCTCATGGTGGCCTCTCCTGCGACCTCTCCTGCGACCGCGCACACACACACACACACACACACACGCGCACACGCACACGCACACGCACACACGCATTGAGGTTGTCGTCGGTGAACACTGTGGGCGTGGTAAGTTGGCACCCCTCTTTGGGAAAGTAGACCTCACACTCACACACACACACACACACACACACACCTTGAGGTTGTCGTCAGTGAAGAGTGTGGGCGTGGTGAGTTGGCGCCCCTCTTTGGGGAAGTAGATCTGCAGAACACGGTCACGCTCCTCCCATGATGCCTTTCTCAGGGCGCCCGATGGCTCGCGCACCACCACAAACCGCTCCTGTCACACACACACACACACACACACACACACACACACAGCAAAGGATAAGAAACATCATGAATACTGTGCTGCGTTTGGCTATGCTAACCCTTATTTAGATGGTCAGGTTCAATGCTGGTTATAGAAAACCTCTACTAGCACCATCTAGCATGAAGGAACATTAACTGGCGTCCACTAACATCAGTTAGCATCAACTAGCATTATCTGCTTTTAACCTCCATCAGTGTCAGCTAACATTAACTACCATTCACAGTTAATGGTACCATTCATCGTCATCAGCATCAGCTACCATCAACTACCTTTAACTGGTATTAGCATCAGCTAGCATTAACCAATTAGTATCGCATAGCATCAACTAG
Source organism: Coilia nasus (assembly GCA_027475355.1). Lineage (NCBI taxonomy): Eukaryota > Metazoa > Chordata > Actinopteri > Clupeiformes > Engraulidae > Coilia > Coilia nasus. The sequence continues at coordinate 18,566,400 of CM050215.1, forward strand.
CATTAACTAATTAGTATCAACTAGCATCAGCTAGCATTAACTAATCAATATCAACTAACATCAGTTAGCATTAACTAATTGGTATCAACTAGCATCAGCTAGCATTAACTAATCAATATCAACTAACATCAGTTAGCATTAACTAATTAGTATCAACTAGCATCAGCTAGCATTAACTAGTGTAGCCCTACTTACTGTTTTACTTTTGTCACTGTAGCCCCTTTCACACTGCACGACACGGGGTGGCAACACGGTACGACACACTAATTTAACCCAGGACCGCAGTGTGAAAGCACGACGTGTTTTTGACCCCTCTTCTGAAAAGGTGGGTTGAGGAGGCGTAGCCCAGGGGCACTAACATTACGCCAATGATATTGCTGGGCGTGTACAATGACGTGAATGACCCGTGCATCGGTGGTAAATACACCTGTTGTTACACAGAGTTGTTGCTGGCTCTTTGTACAATAATTAAAGGGCAAATGACTGCACTGCCCGTAGATGCTTACATGGGATTGCAAATATGTGCAGAGAATACATTTGATGCCGAATTACCGTAGCTATTTGTACACGGTAGGGATGGCAGATACGAAACAGGCGTTTCGGCACAGTGTCGAGATCCCGAAGCACAAGTGTTTCGAAACACTGCTTCAAAGCTCGTTTCAAAACGCCCATGTCACGTGATGATGACGAGTTTCACAACTGCAAGTTTCTACCCGCTTAGCCTCCTGGGTTTTTGTGATAGTGACGTTTTCAGTTTGGTTATTTCAATGTAGGAGTCAGAATGGAAATAGGTATAGAGCAGCAAAGAAGGAGTCCTAGCTAGTTCGCTAACTTGTTACTCTAGCCCATTCTGTTAATAAAAAACTGACAGTGACTTCCCCCTGAAAAGCGAACAGAGAAACGTGACGGAAATAAAATTAGTTAACAGGGCAGCAGTCACTTCATTATGCGGAAAATGCATGAAAGAGATCGTTGATGTCGCAACCAAAATAGTCTGAGGAGTTAAGGAGTTTCTTCTTGTCACTAAACATGCGGAACACAAGCAACTTAATGACAATCAGTGGATGCTAGAATTGCCCTTTGTAACTGATCTTACTAACATGTTAAACAAACTTAATTTGGAGCTGCAAGGACAAGACAAAAGCGTGGTCGACATGAGACATGATAAGCTCAGTTAATGCATTCAAACGAAAAATGAAATTGCTGCCCTCAAAGTTGCAGTGCTATGATTTGGGAAACGTTCAAAACCTCACATCGGAGCTGGAGAAACAAGGGCGTGTGCGCAAATTGACAGTGTGTGCTACACACAGCTCCGGACTATGCAACCCTGTCTGACTCCCTCCAGTGCAGGTCATCGTCAGATTAATTAAGTCCTGGCAATAGATAATTGCAAATGTATTACAGTTATGCTCTAAAGGTTAATTCGAAAGTAATACTTTTGTATTATAATTGTGCTGTAAACGTTCATTATATCATAATACAATTGCATTAAAGTTGTGCTGTAAAGGTTTATGCATGGATGCATAATCCATCATCATCATCCTCAGTAGATCGCGGTGACATGGTCGTTTTAAAAGTAGCTCATGAGCCAAAAAATAGTGGGCACCCCTGGTAATAGGCTGCAGACAGCGATAGTGACCACTAGATGTCACTGTGGAGACGGGTTTCAGAATGTTTCAGAAGCCTCGAATCTTGACAACGCAATTGTTTCAACTGTTTCAGTGTTTCATGAAGCCTCGCCCTGCCCACCACTAGTACACGGTACCATCAACATATGGTAAACTATAGCGCTATCATCAAATAATTTACTCTATCCACACATTTTCACCCACAGTGAAAAAGCCCACAACACTTAGGATGAAGATGCACTGGGCGAAAGGGGTCTTTGCAGGGATACTTGCAGTCACATATTTTGGGATATTTACAATATATGGAGATAATATGTGACCGTTCCAACACTAGTAAACAGTAGCATTATCATCAAGCATTCTACACTCATGGTTAAAAAGCACAGAACACAATGCTATGTCTCTCAAAATGTGCTGTTTATTTAACATGAAATGTATAAAAATAGCGTTTGTCTTACCGTGTCAATAGTCGCTTTAAATGACGCTACGACTACCGGGGTAACAGGAAGTGAACTCGCAATTTGTTTTTAATTCAAAATTAGGCATTTGGACTTTGGCTCAACTTTTACCATTAAAACACATTCCAAACAACACCAAAATGTGGGATATTATTCCTTGCACATTCACATGATGAAGCCAACAGTCATGTACAGCATTTAAATTAAAAACAAATTCCGAGCTCACGTTGGGTGAGATACATGATTTATATGAAGTACACCGCATATTTCAGGAAACAGTTTGCAGTTCGCCTCTGAACTTCTTGTTGGTGTTTTTGTAGTTCTGCTCAGCTGTTTTCCTGTTTTAAAAGTTCCGACGGTGGGTGGTGGCAGTTGTGAAAAGTCACCATACCACACCCCACGCCCCGTCTCGCCTCGGCTTGTGTTCACATGCGCCCCGGGTTGCAAAAAAGTGTAGGGTCCGAGGTGGGTCGAATTCGCGTGCCTTTTGGACACACCACCCCCTGTCGGCAGTGTGAACGCAACAGGCGACCCACTAATTTCTGCTGAAATTACCGGTAATTTTGGCAGTGTGGAAGGGCCTTGTGATAGTTTGCTGTGTCCCTGGTTCAAAATGTCATTGCAAACTCATGGACTAGTAGTGTATTCTAGCCCTAACGAGCATCAACTTGCAGGAAGTAGCATTAAATAACTCAACTAGCACTGACATTACAGTACAAATCAGCTGTACCCCAGTACAAATCAGCTGTACCATAGTATAAATCAGCTCTGTCCCAGTATAAATCAGCTCAGTCCCAGTATAAATCAGCTGTACCCCAGTGCAAATCAGCTGTACCCCAGTACAAATCAGCTGTACCATAGTATAAATCAGCTCTGTCCCAGTATAAATCAGCTCTGTCCCAGTACAAATCAGCTGTACCCCAGTTGAAATCAGCTGTACACCAGTACAAATCAGCTGTACCCCAGTACAAATCAGCTGTATCCCAGTACAAATCAGCTGTACCCCAGTACAAATCAGCTGTACCCCAGTTGAAATCAGCTGTACCCCAGTACAAATCAGCTGTACCCCAGTTGAAATCAGCTGTACCCCAGTTGAAATCAGCTGTACCCCAGTACAAATCAGCTGTAGTCCAGTACAAATCAGCTGTACCCCAGTACAAATCAGCTCTGTCCCAGTACAAATCAGCTGTACTCCAGTACAAATCAGCTCTGTCCCAGTACAAATCAGCTGTACTCCAGTATAAATCAGCTCTGTCTCAGTACAAATCAGCTCTGTCCCAGTAAAACAATGTTTAAAGATTTTAGTAACATTTTTTTGGCAGATTAGTTAAGATCAACAAAAGAGTAAAGACTTCTAACTTTCAGCAGATCAGATCCACTTTCTGACTCATTTTTTGACTGGTCTGGGACATCCTCACACATATTCTGAGTGAGTGAGTGAGTGAGTGAGTGAGTGAGTGAGTGTGAGTGTGTTACCTGGTGAGAGACGTTGAGTGTGTGTGTGTGTGTGTTACCCGGTGAGGGATGTTTTGTGTGTGTGTTACCCAGTGAGGGATGTTGAGTGAGTTAGTGTGTGTGTGTGTGTGTGTGTTACCCGGTGAGGGATGTTGAGTGTGTGTGTGAGTGTGTGTCTGCGTGTGTGTTACCCAGTGAGGGATGTTGAGTGTGTGTGTGTGTGTGTGCTACCCGGTGAGGGATGTTGAGTGTGTGTGTGAGTGTGTGTCTGCGTGTATGTTACCCAGTGAGGGATGTTGAGTGTGTGTGTGTGTGTGTGTGTGTTACCCGGTGAGGGATGTTGAGTGTGATGTCGGTGAAGACGAGTTTGGCGCTGTCGGCCCCCTGCAGAATGGCATCATGGGATAGCACGTCACACACCGGCACCCGCTCCTCCAGCTCAGGAGGGGGCGCCAGCAGCTCCTCAGCCTCACGCCGCGCGAGGGACACCGCCTACACACACACACACACACATTATACACACACGTTATACACACACACACATTATACACGCACACACACATTATACACAAACACACACACATTATACACACACATTATACACATTATACACACACTATATATACACACACACACACATTATACACACACACAGTAACATACAGCGCCAACAGCTCCTCAGCCTCACACCGCGCAAGGGACACCGCCTACACACACATTATACACACACACACGCATTATACACACAAACACACACATATATACACACACACATTATATACACACTCGATTACATATGGGCTTTTCCCACGTATTTGGTCCTAGTATGACTGTCAGTATAGCAAATCAACGTGCCACATATGCTCCACATGCGTAGCTCTTACTAGTCTGACTCTGTAATGTTTATATAACCAGAGAGAGTATTTATTTATCCCTTTAATCTTTTACAGACACACACACACACGCACTACGATACTGTACATGGTTGCTGCGTGTGTGTGTGTGTGTGTGTGTGCGCGTGTGTGTGTGTACCTCTTGTAGTTGCTGGTCTGTCAGTAGTTCGTAGCTAGATGGTCGTAGCGTTGGCTGCTGCGTGTGTGTGTGTGTCCCTCCTGCAGGTGCTGCTTTGTCAGTAGTTTGCAGGTGGTCGTAGCGCTGCTGTCTGGTCTGTGTGTGTGTGTGTGTGTGTGTCTGTACCTCTCATAGTTGCTGGTCTGTCAGTAGTTTGTAGCTAGATGGTCGTAGTGTTGGCTGCTGTGTGTGTGTGTGTGTGTGTGTGTGTGTGTGTGTGTGTGTGTGTGTGTACCTCTTGTAGTTGCTGGTCTGTCAGTAGTTTGTAGCTAGATGGTCGTAGTGTTGGCTGCTGCGTGTGTGTGTGTGTGTGTGTGTGTGTGTGTACCTCTTGTAGTTGCTGGTCTGTCAGTAGTTTGTAGCTAGGTGGTCGTAGCGTTGGCTGCTGCGTTGGTCGGAAGACTTTCTGAAGATCACATCCTGTCACGCGCTTCAACAGCTGCTGGACCTCCGGGTCCGAGAAACTCACTACAGACAGACAGACAGACAGACAGACAGAGACACACACACACGTAATATTTAGTACTTTGCGGAGACGGAGTCAACGTGTGTATACCGCTATGCTGTGTGTGTGTATGTGAGCACAAGGTCAGCATCTCTCATTAGTGTGCACTAATCGCCGAAAGGACCTTTCCGGTGGACTCACCGTTTGCACGAGCAGCAGAGCACAGACATCTATCGGAGGAGGCGCTCGGAGTGGCGCGCGAGAGTAGATGTGTGTCTCTGACACGCGAAGAAATCCTCAGCAGACCGCGGAGAGCCGTGAGCGCCGCCATCTTGCATAAGTGCTTCTCTGTCCTGCCAACATTCTGCAGAGCGCAAGATACGTCGGCACTTCGCCGCCCTCTACAGGATAGGAATGAAAGAAAGGCGACAGGGTGGTGACTGTGTCTAACGTGCTAGGACAAAAATATCACATAATATCACCTCTTTGTCTACTTAAAAACATCTCTTACCATAAAAGAAGGAAATCTTACAATTGACCACAATGAGTTCAACAGTTCACATAAGAAGTTCACACTTCTTAAAAGAGTGGCAACATTTCTGAGGAGGCGTCTATAGACTATAGTCTTATCCCCAAGAGCTATTACATATAAATAGCCACAAGGTGACGCCACATGACCAATGTACATGCTGTACGTCGGAGTCCACAGAGACGGAGAAGGCCAGAATGAATCTATTAGACATTACAATTGTGTCTTTATCGTCATACAACAAATAAAATAGTTTATTATAGCGTCTTATATAATCATCATATAATTGTTTTTGTAATATATAATATAATAATAAACCATCAACACATACGACAATATGGTTCTGGGTGTAGTAGTTAGCAGATGGCACCATAAAGGCAAACGACCTATACTACATGCCGCTTCAGTGACAAATCTGCTTTACTAGCCAGCGGTGTATTTAATGCTTACATTTTAAGCCATAGGCTGTATATGTAACCTATAGGGAATCTATCTGCCCCATAGTCAGTGTATACGTCCCATAGGAAGTGTATCTGCCCCATAGTCAGTGTATCTGCCCCATAAGAAGGGTATCTGCCCCATAGGAAGTGTATCTGCCCCATAGTCAGTGTATCTGTCCCATAGGAAGTGTATCTGTCCCATAGGAAGTGTATCTGCCCCATAATCAGTGTATCTGTCCCATAGGAAGTGTATCTGCCCCATAGGAAGTGTATCTGTCCCATATGAAATGTATCTGCCCCATAGTCAGTGTATGTGCCCCATAAGAAGGGTATCTGTCCCATAGGAAGTGTATCTGCCCCATAGGAAGTGTATCTGTCCCATAGGAAGTGTATCTGCCCCATAGTCAGTGTATCTGCCCCATAGGAAGTGTATCTGTACCATAGGAAGTGTATCTGTACCATAGGAAGTGTATCTGTCCCATAGGAAGTGTATTTGTGAGCCAGAGACCATTGCAAACCCGTCAGACAAAGACGCTGTGGGC
>CM050215.1:18580467-18582967 GCA_027475355.1 Coilia nasus
ATGGCGAAGAGAAGGGGGCCCAGCACCGACCCTTGGGGCACCTCTGTGGAGAGGGTGTGAGTTTATGACAGTTGTCCTTGCCATGACACTTTAAAAGAGCGTCCAGTGAGGTAGGATTTAAACCAGGACTGTGCTATGCCTGTGATGCCCATGTTTGAGAGTGTAGTTAGCAGTATGCTGTGGTTGACTGTATCGAAGGCAGCCGATAAGTCGAGTAGGATAAGTAGTGATGATTGCCTTCAGGGTGGGGTTGAGCGTGGTCTGTATTAGTAGTGGCCTGTTTCAAGGTGGCTGGAACTATTCCTGAGGACAGTGAAGCATTCATCACAGATGTGATCGATGGGACTACTGTTGCGGCGATAGCTTGAAGCAGATTCGCCGGAGCAGATGAATACAGCAGCAAACTGACTCTTGCGTGAATACAGGTAGGCAGTCCTTGTAGGCCCTAGTCAGCAATCTTTGTAGTCCAGTGGCGCTAGAACTATGCAATGCTCTGTTAATGCAGGCTCTTATGTGAACATACTGTAGGTCAGCAGTCCTTGCAAACCAGAGGCACTAGACAAGGAAAGTTCATTTAGGCGCAGTCGGTTGTTAGTGTCCCCAGGGAGCAACAGGGGTGAGGAAAAACTCCCTGTTTGTTTGATTTGTGTGAATTCAGGAAGAAACCTCAGGAATCAGTGAGTAAAACTCCCTGTTTTTCTAGGAAGAAACCTCAGGCAGAACCACGTCTCCCGGGGGAGCCCATCTGCCAGGGCTGGTAACGGGAAGTCTGTGACTGTTTGAAGGGCCTTTGATCTGGGCGGGAGAGTCTGGCTAAAGGGACTTTGGTCTGAGTAGTTAGGTATAGGCATGGTTGAATAGGCAGGTCTTTAGTTGTCGTTTGAAGACGTCGATGGATTCTGCTTCTCTGATGTGCTGTGGTAGGGCATTCCATCTCTGTGGGGCGTAGTATGAGAAGGCCGATTCCCCGATCCTTTTGGATGGTGCGTCTGGAATCCTTAGGAGACCGGCATCAGCGGATCTAAGGGCTCGTGCAGGGGTATAAGAGGATAATGCGTCAGTAATATAGCATGGGGCAAGGCCATTTACAGCTTTGAATACCAGTAGTAGTACTTTGAAGTCAATTCTATAAGATACGGGTAGCCAGTGTAGTTCAGCCAGTACAGGAGTAATGTGCTCCATCTTTCTTGTTTTTGTTAGTAATCTTGCAGCCGAATTTTGAATAAGCTGCAGTTTTTCAATTGATTTTTTTGGAGGCCTGTGAACAAGGCATTGCAGTAGTCTAATCTACTTGTAATAAATGCGTGAACAAGTTTTTCAGCGTCTGGCTGGGTCAAGAAGAGACAAACTTTTGCAATATTTCTTAGATGGAAGTATGCTGTTTTAGTAACTTTGTTGATGTGTGGTTTGAAGCTTAGGTCAGAGTCAAGGATGACACCTAGGCTAGTTACCTGTTCTCTGACATATTGGTTTAGGTTACCTAGACTGGGGAGGAGAGCTTCACGTTTTTCTTTAGGGCCAATAAGTAGTAGTTCAGTTTTGTTTTCTTTTAATTTTAGAAAGTTATTGTTCATCCAATGCATGACAGCTGACAAACAGGAGGTTAAAGACTGTAGAGCTGTGGTTTTGTTTGGCTCAACTGAGATATAAAGTTGTGTATCATCGGTATAACTATGAAAGTCTATATTGTGTTTTTTAATAATGTTGCCCAGCGGTAGCATGTATAGTGAGAAAAGGAGGGGGCCAAGACAGCTGCCTTAAGCAAAACCGAAGGGTACATCGTGATTTTTAGATACATGATCTCCTATACTAATATAGAATTGTCTTCCGGTGATGTATGACTCAAGCCATTTTAGTACATGGCCTGAGAGGCCCACCCAAGTTTTGAGACGATGTAGTAGTATGTTGTGGTCGATTGTGTCAAAGGCGGCACTTAGGTCCAAGAGGACCAGGGCAGAGACTTTGTTTGTGGCTGTACTGAGTCTGAGGTCATTTACTATTTTGGTTAAAGCAGTCTCTGTACTATGATTTGCTCTAAAGCCTGATTGGAATTTTTCTAGGATGTCATTTTCATTAAGGAATTGGTTGAGCTGTATGAAGACAGCCTTTTCAAGTATTTTGCTTATAAATGGAAGGTTGGAGATTGGTCTATAGTTATTTAGAGTGTTATAGTCCAAATTTGGTTTGTTTAGCAATGGCTTCACTACAGCAGTTTTAAAGGCGCTTGGGAAAACACCTGTGAGAATGGAGGTGTTAATGATCTGTAATAGGGGTGTGGAGATGTAGGAAAGTGGGAATAGGGTCAAGGCTGCATGTTGACCGCTTGCTATGTTTAACAAGTTTATAGAGATCGTCTTCCGTAATGGCGCTAAAATTCTGTAGGGTCGGTGGTTCCCTGCTAGGGGCATCATGTACATAGTTAGGGTCTCGAATGATTTCTGCTCTAATGGCTAGTATTTTGTTCGTGAAGAATTCTGCGAACTCTTTGCATTTTGGAGTG
>CM050215.1:18595467-18597967 GCA_027475355.1 Coilia nasus
TGCCTGACCCTGTGGCGGAGTGTGTGTGTGTGCGTGTGTGTGTGTGTGTGACGTTAAGCTGAGATGTGAGGAGCATGTTGGTCTAATGAATGCGCTGCTGTAGGTTTGAGAAATAAACTACAACCTTCTCTTCACGCACCAGTAATCTGCCTGTGGAATTTATTATTATTATTATTATTATTATTATTATTATTATTATTATTATTATCATTATTATTATTATTATTATCGTCATTGTTATTATTATTATTATTGTTATTATTATTATTATTAGAACAATTATTATTATTTTCCGGCCTTCTAACCAAAAGAATAAAAAAGTTCCAAGAGTGAAAGGAACGCCCGCCACTTCCCACGAGCCGAGTAGCGCGGGGACAGAATGGAGGTGACACCATTTCGTGTGCTTGCTTTCTGATTTGTGTTTAAACGCTGAGGTGAATAACAGACATAAATAAATAGGAAAATAACAGAAACAAATAAATAGGAAAAAAACCAAATAAATAGATAAATAAAATAAGCAAATAGATAAATAAATACCTCGCGGCATCTGGAGCTCATCGGCGCTTATCTCGACATCAGCTTCATTTGTACTCACGCGGCCCTGATGGTGATGGGGTAGCCGCGCGCCTGTTTTCGTTTGGAGATCAGGGGGATGGCTCGCGCTTGAGCCCGTTAAACCAATTTAAGCGCGAGGAGCTTAAACAGCTCACTTTTCTCGGGCTCGTGTGTGCATGAGGACACCACAGCTTATATTAAATTAGCATGCGCCAAATCCTCACGTGGGCCCGAATCTGCTCCCCTCCCGGCCCAGTCGTCCGGTTTGCAGTAAATATTAAACCGACTGGCGCATCCTTATAGTTGGATTGTTGCAGTAAATATTAAACCGACTGGCGCATCCTAATAGTTGGATTGTTTTTATTTTCGTGTTTCACATGCTTTCTACATGATAGAACGTTATCACCGGAACACTGTTTAATTTAGTTTAAGCCCTGAGCGCAACACCTCAAACCAATACACACGCACTACACTACGGGACATTCCAGGGAGAAGTCGGTTGGGTTGGAGAAGTTGGCGACCAAAGGCAGCTAAAAAGGATGATTTGATCACAACTGACCCTTGTCAGAAAAATAGAGTTTTCATTTGTTTGCTAGACCTCGTGCCTCTTTGTAGTTTTAGGCGGTTTCAGTCTTTCCTAACCTTCATCTGGTGGTGTTATATTAGATTATATATACATTTTTATACATTTCTAGATTTCTATAATTACATATTCAGATATTTAAAAAACGTATATTTTTGTGTATTTTTATATTTACATATTTCGATATGTAGCCATGCTTAAAACACGGGTGGGGTTGTCAGGCTACGTATGTGGAATAAAAACTTAACTTTGACAATCAGTCAACACCCAGTCAATTAGCCCACATGCAGACGGCATGACCACATTTATCCGGATGCTATTTATAGTTTTGTAATGATGATATCGGGTTTCTTCTTCTTATTATTATTATTATTATTATCATTATTATTATTATTGTTGTTGTTGTTGTTGTTGTTGCACAGGCGTCATTGGAATAGTCATTTCTGTCAATCGAATTTACTCATCATCTTGGTGTGTGCGATCGACAAAAGCACAAAGTCGGACATCTCACAGCAGTAACAATAATAATATGTATTATTAATACTTAATAATGAATAATTAACAACAACAAAACAATAGCAATAATAATAATAATAATAATAACAATAATAATAATAGGCCTATTGCCTGATGCATGATTATGTATTAGTCTGAAAATGATTGAAATCATAAATCTAATTCTGTTTGTGTGTGTGGGGGTAGAATCTAAGATCTTTGGTTACATCATACACACACACACACAAGCCCGGAAGTGTATGACATGATTTCCAGCACACTCCACCATCCAGCACATCTCTGCCCTCCGTCCTGCCTTTGCTTTATTTTAAACCCTTTCAGATGGAAACATGTAAGCTACAAGTGCATGCGCCTCATATTTCATGACTTATTTCATTCTGATGGCATATAGCCTATTTGTATTATATTTGTATATTATATTTTATTGTATTATATTTGTATTCTATTTAATTGTTTTGCATTATAGTTGTATTATATTATATTTTCTTGTGGTTTATAAGGTAGAAATGACTATGGTAAAGTACACAGGGTATTAATTAAATATTAGCGTAGCCTATGGGTTAAGTATAGTTAGGGTATTAATCAAATATTAGCGTAGCCTATGGTTTAGGTATAGTTAGGGTATGAATCAAATATTAACGTAGCCTATGGGTAAAGTATAGTTAAGGTATTAAGGTACAGTGAAAGTACTGCTTATTAATATACTGTCCAAATTTAGCCCCTTAATAAATAGCTGAAATATATCCCCTTAATGTATTGTTTAAATATAATATAGGTTCATTAAGATGGGCATGGCAAAGACATTATGGTTGTGGAAAAACAGCATTTGTCAAACACACACACACA
>CM050215.1:18600467-18622967 GCA_027475355.1 Coilia nasus
ACCACGTTGAACCCATCATTCTGTGTGTGTGTGTGTGTGTGTGTGTGTGTGTACCTGTTGAGGTTAAGTACACATGCCATGTTGCTGAGATTGCCAGTGAGGGGTCATAGGTGTGTGTGTGTGTGTGTGTGTGTGTATGTGTGTGCGCACGCGCACATTTGTGTAGGTGTGTGCATGCGTCTGTATGTGTGTGTGTAAATGGGTGTGCGTGTGTGCCTGTACCGGCTTGTGTGTGTGTATTTGTGTGTGCGTGCGTGTGTGTGTGTGTGTGTGTGTGTGTATGCACTGGAAAAAGTATAACCCCACTCAAATAAAAAAAAATGATGTCCGTTTGTCACATCTGAAATATTTGACTTCACAGAATCTAAATCTGGTCACTTGTTACAACCTGATTCTTTTATGTTGATGTAAACCATATTACTGCATTTGACCCAAACTTAATTCTTCACCTTGATCCAAATGAATTTTTTCACATTTCAGTTATTGAACCAAACTAATACATTAGAATTGAACAAACCTAATGTATTTACATTGCACCAAATCAACATGAATTAATATGTTTGCATTGATTCATTTACATATAGTCAAATTATATTTCTCACATTTCATTTGACTTTAAAAATGCTAAAAAAAACTCTATAGAAGACAAGACACCTGGCCAACAGATTTTTAAAAACTTATTTATTCCTCAAAGTCAAAAAAAGACACATGACGTGGCAACATGTTCTCAGAAGATGGACTGAAATATGAAATGTCAGTATGTTGCAGTGTGCAAGTAATGCAAGACAAATAAAAAAATAGATGGCCTACTGAACTGTAATAAAAAACAATACTGCTTTCTTGAATTCAAAACAGTTAAAGCCCAACACCATAACATAGCCTTAAATGGCTACAGCACCCCATGGGTAAGTGCAACCAAGTGCCACTGAGGTTTTCTGCCTCTTAAATGCTGGCTAGGAACCTAGGAACCTTACTAAAAGCTACCTTAATATACATATACACACGGACACACTGTCAATGCCGCACACACACAATTACATGCATGCCACACATACTACTGTGCAGTGTGGAGTTCACCTTTGAGTTTCCGAATCTTGGATGTCATCTTGTTGGAACCAAGCTCCAACAGGATCTTTTGAAGAGCCTCAAAGGTGAATCTGAATCCCTGTGGATATTCCATGTTAAGAGCATAACAGAGTCCAAAGAGCATTACCACTCCAGATGCGACAGAAGGCAACTCATTGAGGACTTCCACACCATCAATGATGATCCCAATGTCTTGGGGTTGTTGTAGAGGGCTTGAGTTCTCTCTGAAGACGAAGACCACCATGACGGTACTCTCCAGCTCTTGCTTGGCCTGATCTTTCTGGGACATCTGAGGTAAAATATAGGACCAAATGTGTAAGTGAACAACTGCAGTCAGGCACACCTGATTAATCACTACATCCTGTGGTAGAGATGTCAAGTTCCCTTAGGATTAATAAAGTTGCATTATGGAGACAGAACAAATCTGGACATACTGTGTATTCTTTTATCAGGTCCTCAACACGTTCTCCCAGGTAGATGATGAGCGCTTTGAGGACACACTCCCTTCTGACATCAGCATCAGCATCCTGCAGGGACAGTCAAAAGGGTTACTATGCAATGTGGAGGCTATGCTAGCTTATCAATTTTCAGCTTTACCACAAACAGTGCTTTTACGATGTGCACTGGTTCCAAATAGCACAACTTAATTTAAAAGCAGAGCCTTACAGAAAATAGTTTTCACCATGTCTCTATGTTAGAGGCCACTGCCAGTCTCTCTTGGAAGATGAAGACTGGATGGCTCTTTTCCTATACTATGAAGGTAAATTTGGTGCAACACACTCACACCTGTGTATGTGGAATTTTTAAATTTGTTTTTTTTTTTCTTCCACAAATACAACACAACAGTTAAATTCTTAGTTACATGTGCACAAATCCTTTTCTACAAATCACAAATTAATAAACTCATGTGCCCATACTTTTGCTAGAGTTGCTGCAGTGAAAATGGTGCAAAACACATTCACAACAGAGGTTAGTACATTTGCAAAGCCTACACATCCACGTAGGCACAAACAATTATGACTATAACCATAATCACTGACACTATCTATAAAAATGGAAAAGGATACCTATCCTCATCAGATATAAGGGTGAAAATGCTGTTGTTGTTAGTGGTTAATTATATACATCATACCTGATCAAGAAGCTCCAGTATCGTAGCAGTTTTTGCTTTGGTTGTCCCTCCTTTCTTTCTGATAATCTTAAGTAGCTGCGGGGAGTACTTGTCCAGCTGGGCCATAAATCTGGTCAGCAGGGGAACTGTAGTAATCCGCAGAAACTGTGTATTGATCTGCACATGAGTAAGCAGATTTTTGAAATTGAAGAATAACTTCAACAAGAAAAACTTTAAACACTCATCTTTAAACCCCCCATCTTTAAAAGATGACTTAAGGCATTAGTATAAAAGAAGTTATGAAAGGTATACCTCTTCCATCTGAAATAGAGCTGGCCATCTTTCCATGAGGTTCTCGATGGTAGGCTTCTGATCCACAATCTCTTGCCTCCTGAACTGAAAGGTCCTGGCCATCTTCTCCCGTATGGTTCTCTCATTGTTTCTCTTCTTTACTTCGGTCAGAAGAGATATTCTCTCTTGCTCCAGGGTTTCTAGAGTCTCTCTGCTGGACTGAGGATAGTAATTGGCCTCCCCTCTTCTTGCCTTTTTATTATTCTTTGCTGGAAGGGGAACAGGATCTTCTCGTGACTTGGATTTGAGAGTATTTACCATGAGCTCAGATGCAAGTCCATGTGACTTCAGCTGAGTGCGATAGTTGCACATCTTAGTCTTGAGTCTCAGTTTCCATCCGTAGCTCTCATTGAAGGAGTCTTGTTGCCTGAGGCAGGGATACTTCCTTGTCAGAGCCTCTGCAACATCACCCAGGTCTGCATCAGTGGGGTACGCCTTATAGGAGAAAATCTTCTCTGCCAATCTTTCCAGTATGTCAGACAGCATTTTTGATGTAGACGTCAGTCTGGTTTGGTTCTTTGTGTATTCCGCATTTCCTTTCTCAAGTTGATATTATGTTTCAAGGGAGAAGGGCGGGATGTTGAACTCCTTTGGCCAGGGCTCTGTTCGGAGTCTCTCGGAGGAGCTGCTGCTGAGTATGACTGTGTCATCTGAATCAGTGTGTAGTGAAACGGAGCTTGTGTCTAAGTCACTCAAATCAGATGGGACACTTTCTATGAAACTCAGAATGATATCAGAAGAAGCAGACGGTATGACCTTGATGGTGGCAAGATCCTTGATCATGGAGGTTGAGCTCAAGTTTACAAATGTTCCACCAAAGTCGACATCCTTGTATTGCAGCCTGATGTCTCCAGAAAATTTGCATGAGTTTTTGACCTGTTCGATGAACTCTTCAACTGTGTCTGGCACCCTTGGTAGATCCATCCTCTCTGAGCTTTCGTCACTCAACAAGATGAGGAGACGTATGGGATTTGCCATACTGACTGATGAAGTTGCGTCTTAAGTTGACGTAGACGGTGATGCCCTGACAGCTGGTGTACTTCAGGAAGCTGGCGTCAAAACACGTCCTGGATGGCTGGAAAACAGGAGAGACAGAGGGAGAGAGAAAGAATTAGTTCACATACACAACCACCTTGTGTGGGCATAAAGATGACAGGTTAGAGTTGTAATAAGTATAGTGTGTCAGTGCCCCTTTAAGTTAGTCCACCAGAGGACTTAACTTAACTAGAGCAGAGGTTCAGCACCTAGCTGCCTGGTGCGCGCACAATAACCTGCTCCTCAACACCAGTAAAACCAAGGAGCTCATTGTGGATTACAGGAAGGAGAAGGGAGACACACACACTCCTATCCACATCAATGGAATGGTTGTTGAACGTGTCTCCAGCTTCAAGTTCCTGGGAACTCACATCTCAGAGAACCTATCATGGACAACTAACACCTCCAGCCTGGTCAAGAAGGCTCACCAACGGCTCTTCTTCCTGAGGACACTGAGGAAGAACCACCTGTCTGCCGATATCCTGGGCAACTTCTACCGCTGTGCGATTGAGAGCATCCTGACCAACTGTATCACAGTGTGGTATGGGAACTGCTCTGTCGCTGACCGGAAAGCACTACAGCGGGTGGTGAAAACTGCCCAACGCATCACAGGGACCCCACTACCTGCCATCGAGGATGTCCAGAGAAAGCGGTGCCTACGCAGGGCTCGTAGCATCCTGAAGGACCCCTCGCACCCCAATCATAGACTTTTCCAGCTCCTCCCCTCCAGAAGGCGCTTCAGGAGCCTTCGGACTAAAACCAGCAGGTTTAGGAACAGTTTCTTTCCTACAGCTGTTTCCCTGCTGAACTCTACCCCCCGCTGAACCTCCATGTCCTCACACTACGCCACTACGCAGCTCCCATGCTGAGCTGTGGCGCAGGTGGTCAGGATGCTCTCGCCCCCTACCATGCCCCCCCCTCCATGCCACCACTCACACCCCCTGAACTCTACCCCCCGCTGAACCTCCTTGTCCTCCTACTACGCCACCACTCTCTCCCCCTACCATGACACCACTACCACTACCTCCACGCCCCGTCCCTCTTCACCTCTCCATCTCTCCCAATGTCAGTGAACTTTACCCAATCCCCACATCCATTGGCACTCCACCCCAAAACAAAAATGTATATTGTCAATACTGTATATCTCCTGTATATCTCTGTGTTATAGTTCATCTGGTATATATCTTGTACATATTGTTCATACATTGCATATTTACTAACTTATATATTTATAGCATAACTGTATACTTGTCCATAGCCCATCATATATATTAATAGCTCTACTGTATAGTTGTTTATAGCACATCTGTTTATATATAGTTGTTTATAGCACATCTGTTTATATCCCCCACAAAGTTTAACAACAAAGTACTCCCACATGTTCATACTGCCCTACTTATTGTACATAATTCACTACTGTCTATATTGTATATACTGCACATATCGCACTTGCTGCTCTTGCACTTCTGATTAGATGCTAAACGACATTTCGTTACCTGTATTTATACATGTGTAATGACAATAAAGTTGAATCTAATCTAATCTAATCTAATCACAGTGTGTACCCTTTTAAGTTAGTCTAGCGTGCCCATTTAACAGTAGAATGAATTACATGCAAGTAGGCTGCTTTAATGAAAATGCAGACCTTAAACTTGAATATATCTCTTCAGGGTAATCAAACGCACTCCTCCCACAGTGTAATCCACCAGTGGATATGGATCAGTCAGTTCCTCTGGCGCCAAAAGTATTATGTCTTTGGTGGGGCTCACTTCAAGTTCAAAGGCCCTGAAGTGTTCCCAGTGCCACACTGTCAGCTTCCGAACAATGAAAAAAGGCGTATCCTTCAGAACCAACATGTGGATGATTTCAGTGAATTCTGGGACCCCTGCCAAAGATCCATGTGCAAGGATCATTCCAGTTCTATAGTTGAATCCATTGTAAGTGACATTCTTTGCCAGACACATATTGTCCATAGTTGGGTGTTTCAGCCGTATAGCTTGTGCAATATCTTCTTTCAACACGTCAACAGAAAGAGTTAAAACATTTGACACTTCCAGAAGGGGATTTTGAGGGTACATGTGTACCTGCTGTGCCATGTGAAATTGGTGTCACTCCGCCAAAGACAACAACACATTCTTGAAAGATCTTGTATATCAAACAACTCTTTAAAAAAACTGTGCTTGACTTCAAATCTCAAAGTCCAAAGACAGACTAGTGGTCCAAAATTACAAATAAGTTGAGGGTAATGTTCCAAGTAATGATGTTTAGGCAGCAGGATGTAGTCTGGGAAAACCTCTTTAAGTCGTACTCTGTGCTCTGAGATCTTGAAATTCAAATATGCAATCGATTCGTCTGTATGAACAGGTGAGACAATAAGGTCCACAATATCTTTTAGATCAGTCAGTATTTTCCATGCAGGTTCATCAACAGGCACCTTCTGGCCAACAAGGAAGGGGAAAAACCTTAACAGACTCCAGTTTTCATGGGAGTTTCCACCTATCGTCTTTCGAGATACAAAGTTTAATGGCACTGGATGGGGACAATTAACTTTGTCAGTGCACTTAAAAGGGAAATGTAGTATAGACTCGTTTAAATATGCAAGTGTAAAGTATTTCTTAGATGTGAAAATGGAAAGACATAGTGCTATCTCTGCAGGAACAATCCCTTCGAATAAATCATGAACCAGATCTGGGGGGAAACCGGTAGCAACTTTGAAATGACTGAGTTTCTCAGAGAGGACACATCTTCTCTTGACACCACAGAAATTGTTCAGAGATTCTTCCTCAATCATTCTGAGGTGGTCTGAGTGAATCTCTTCTGTTCTTAATGTAAAAGCTCCACTATCTACGTTCTTAGTTTGAATTTCTGATCTGGAAGCTGTACGAAATCGGCACACATGACCACTTGAAAAACTCTCAACAAATCCAGCGATGCTGTGGGCTCCAAGGTTGTCGGCCATAACACACTGTACTGTTCCCTTAACACATTTCCCTAGCTTTGGCAAAAACACACCATGTTGTTCCAAAGAAATTAAATCATAAATGAGTAGCTCGAGTGCTGCTTCATAGCCATACACCTTCAAATCATCACTTCTGACTAAAAGAGCCAAGTGTATCGATGACAGTGAAGACTGACAACCTGGAAACAGATTACCTAAAGTCCAATAGAGGGCACAGATTTTATGTTTTCTTCGTGATGTTCCAATGGGATTACATATTTCAAATTCGTCGATATACAGATTTAGTGAAATTGCACAGTCTTTAGACAGAAGTGTGTTGTTTCTGAAAAATTCACCATCAAAGGGACAACTATATACTACTTTATCACTCACGGGCGACTGGTACCTCCCTTTCAAATTGACAGTCTTTGTCAAGGTAGTATCTGAACTTAGAATCTGCTGCAATGTTTTCAGCACAGATACATACTGTAATGTTTTTTTGTTTCTTTTATCAAGAATATATTCCACTGGTGACACTACGCCAAATTCTATTTTATAATATGACTTGCGCTTCCAAGAAGTAGACAATGGGCCTTGTTTTCCTATTGCTTTTTGAATTGGGTGTGAAGAACAAACAGCAGCAGCTAACTCTTCAACAACCGATGCTTCCACATGACAACCGTTATCTCCCAAAAACTGATTAATTGTTTTTTGACAACCTGGCACAGAGACAGTTCCAATAAGATGTTCTAGCTCCACAAGCAATTCATTAACAGCTGTAGCGGAGACTAAGTATGTATGTTCTAATTTAAGTAAAAGTGAAGCTAATTTCAGTTCAACTTCCTTTTCAAAATCTCTAGACTCTTCGGTGGTTGGCGCAAGCAGCTGTACTTCATTCAAGTCAGAGTCAGAAAGGTTGGAACTCAGTGATGATGTGACAATTATTCCACTTTTTAAGTTAGTAATGGTGCATGACTGATGTTTCCTATATTTATGGCTCCGGAAACTGCCGTATATGTTGGTTTTGTATGAACAACCATCAAACATACAAGAGACTACTTCATGTTTTTTCAAATATTCATAGATATGTTGAAAAAAAAAAATACTCAGTGGAAAGCTGATTGTTGTCACAAACGTAGCACTTGAATGAAAAGGATCTTTGTACGTACTCCTGGGAAGAATGATTTCTAGAGAGATGCTTTTGTAGACCATTCCATGTCTTGGACGAACAGGGACATTGTGCGTGGATGCATGGGTATGGACGGTGGAAACGATGGTCAATTCGCAAGTGTTTTAATATTTCAGATCTTCCTGGAAACGACAGGCTGCAGTCTTTGCATTTCCACATCCACACTAAAAAAAAACACAATTATGAAATAGTAAATAAATACATAGAGAATAAAATAAACAAGAATTACTACTCGCTGAAGATCACACAATACAGAACCAAGAAATATACTAAGCAACCTGACAGAGTAAAACTGATCATTAACAACTACTAGTACTGCAATCTGGGTTACTATGAACTAAAGTCTCCAGATAACTGACCTAGCTTAACTAACGTTTTGTATGAGACACACAACACAGTCGGTAGCCTAACATTGCTATCCATACTTGCTAAACAGATGGGAGCAGGGCTAACAACATGTGGCATGGCTAGCGCACAATGCAGGAAACTTACTTTCTCACGAACTCGTAAATCAACATGAGGTTAATGTTACCTAATGTAACTTACCAAACTAAGGTCACAGATTTTGGCTTCGGCAAGCAGAACGGCGAAAAGGCTCAAACAGAGTCGCTTCATAGACATTAATGAAAAGACGCACCAAAAAGGCGTCCAAAATCTGTCGTGTGCCACATGTCTCATAAAGTGCATTTGGCAAATTTACTCCGAACGCGCACTCTGCTTCAAACACAGAGCATTGTCATTAGAGCGCGAACAGAATATGCACATTCAAACAACCGAGTGGTAGCAGAGCCCACGTTTGGAGTGAATTTACCAATGTACCATATGTTAGCTAGCTAATTCCGCCCATTGTGAATCCGTGGTGACAGCTAACGATAGTAGTTAAAATATTTGTTTACGTTAGAAATATTTGTTTAGCCCTAGATGGAGCCGAAGCAGACTAGCGAGGGGTTTTGGTTAGCTTACGTTAGCAGCTCCAGATTTAGCTAACCAGCTAGTGCCAGCCACAATCATAAGATAGCTTTTGCAGTGGCTCGTTAGCCAGCTTAAATGAGGCCAAAATAAGGCTATTCTTTGCAATTTATGCAATTTGCTTCGCTACTTACGTTTATTTTTCGATGCAATTCAAGGGTTACTTCTTCCCCACGCCGACCATGCCGAGTTCTGGACTTGTGCCCTTGTGCAGTGCGCATGTGCAATACAGGTTAAAAAAAAGCCTGCTGATCATGAAAAAAGTATGTTTTGAGAGGAATAAAAAACTTTGTTTTGTGTCCTTTGGACGTATATTTAGTTCAGTGTAAATCAAAACTAATGCCTCAAAATGCAAAAAGAAAGAGTTTTACAATCAAATCAATATTTTTACCGTGTTTTCAATGGCAGTGATTAGATTGAATGAACAACTGCATGTGTGTGTTTTGGATTAGGTGAGCACTAAAATAAGATTGCAGTTACTGACACACACACACACACACACACTTTCTCCAAACCTCACTGTTTCTCTCTCCCCCCCTTCTCTCTCTCTCTCTCACACACACACACACACACACACACACTTTCTTCAAAACTCTTTCTCTCTCTCTCTTTCTCTCACACAGACACAGACACACACATGCAGACATACACACACACACACACACATGCACGGACACACACACACACACACACACGCACACACACACATGTCCATATGTGTCCATTGTCCAAATATCATGCAGATATGATATGATACAGATATGATATGATGCAGATATGTAAATGATGCAGATATGATATGATGCAGATATGATATGATGCAGATATCTAAATGATGCAGATATGATATGATACAGATATGATATGATGCAGATATCTAAATGATGCAGATATCATATGATGCAGATATCTAAATGATGCAGATTACATTACATTACACTTAGCTGACGCTCTTATCCAGAGCGACTTACAGATATTTACAGGGTGTCAGTTACAGTCCCTGGAGCAGCCTGGGGGTTAGATGCCTTGCTCAAGGGCATCCCAACCATGGGTAGGGTGGGATTTGAACCGACAACCTTCCGATTCCAAGCCCAACTCCAAGCCCAACTCCCTAACCACTAGGCCACAGCTGCTCCGATATGCAGATATGATATGATGCAGATATAATAAGATGCAGATATGATATGATACAGAAAAGATATGATGAAGATATCTAAATGATGCAGATATGATATGATGCAGATATCTAAATGATGCAGATATGATATGATGCAGATATGATATGATGCAGATATCTAAATGATGCAGATACGATATGACGCAGATATCTAAATGATGCAGATATGATGCAGATATGATATGAGGCAGATATCTAAATGATGCAGATATGATATGACGCAGATATCTAAATGATGCAGATATGATGCAGATATGATATGATGCAGATATCTAAATGATGCAGATATCTAAATGATGCAGATATGATATGATGCAGATATGATATGATGCAGATATGATATGAGGCAGATATCTAAATGATGCAGATATGATATGATGCAGATATGATATGAGGCAGATATCTAAATGATGCAGATATGATATGATGCAGATATCTAAATGATGCAGATATGTAAATGATGCAGATCTGATATGATGCAGATATGATATGATGCAGATATCTAAATGATGCGGATATGATGCAGATATCTAAATGATGCAGATATGATGCAGATATCTAAATGATGCAGATATGATATGATGCAGATATGATGAAGATATCTAAATGATGCAGATATGTAAATGATGCAGATATGATATGATGCAGATATCTAAATGATGCAGATATGATATGATGCAGATATGATATGATGCAGATATCTAAATGATGCAGATATGATATGATGCTGATATCTAAATGATGGAGATATGATATGATGCAGATATGATATGATGCAGATATCTAAATGGTGCAGATATGATATGATGCAGATATGATATGATGCTGATATCTAAATGATGCAGATATGATATGATGCAGATATCTAAATGGTGCAGATATGATATGATGCAGATATGATATGATGCAGATATCTAAATGATGCAGATATGATATGATGCAGATATCTAATGATGCAGATATGATATGATGTAGATATAATAAGATGCAGATATGATATGATACAGAAAGGATATGATGAAGATATCTAAATGATGCAGATATGATATGATGCAGATATCTAAATGATGCAGATATGATATCTAAATGATGCAGATATGATATGATGCAGATATGATATGACGCAGATATCTAAATGATGCAGATATCATATGATACAGATATCTAAATGATGCAGATATGATGCAGATATTTAAATGATGCAGATATGATATGATGCAGATATGATATGATACAGATATGATATGATGCAGATATCTAAATGATGCAGATATCATATGATGCAGATATCTAAATGATGCAGATTACATTACACTTAGCTGACGCTCTTATCCAGAGCGACTTACAGATATTTACAGGGTGTCAGTTACAGTCCCTGGAGAAGCCTGGGGGTTAGATGCCTTGCTCAAGGGCATCCCAACCATGGGTAGGTAGGGATTTGAACCGACAACCTTCCGATTCCAAGCCCAACTCCAAGCCCAACTCCTTAACCACTAGGCCACAGCTGCCCCGATATGCAGATATGATATGATGCAGATATAATAAGATGCAGATATGATATGATACAGAAAAGATATGATGAAGATATCTAAATGATGCAGATATGATATGATGCAGATATGATATGATGCTGATATCTAAATGATGCAGATATGATATGATGCAGATATGATATGATGCAGATATCTAAATGATGCAGATATCATATGATGAAGATATCTAAATGATGCAGATATGATATGATGCAGATATGATATGATGCTGATATCTAAATGATGCAGATATGATATGATGCAGATATGATATGATGCAGATATCTAAATGATGCAGATATGATATGACGCAGATATCTAAATGATGCAGATATGATGCAGATATGATATGAGGCAGATATCTAAATGATGCAGATATGATATGATGCAGATATCTAAATGATGCAGATATCTAAATGATGCAGATATAATATGATGCAGATATGATATGATGCATATATGATATGATGCAGATATCTAAATGATGCAGATATGATATGATGCAGATATGATATGAGGCAGATATCTAAATGATGCAGATATGATATGATGCAGATATCTAAATGATGCAGATATGTAAATGATGCAGATCTGATATGATGCAGATATGATATGATGCAGATATCTAAATGATGCGGATATGATGCAGATATCTAAATGATGCAGATATCTAAATGATGCAGATATGATGCAGATATCTAAATGATGCAGATATGATATGATGCAGATATGATGAAGATATCTAAATGATGCAGATATGATATGATGCAGATATGTAAATGATGCAGATATGATGCAGATATGTAAATGATGCAGATATGATATGATGCAGATATGTAAATGATGCAGATATGATATGATGCAGATATGATATGATGCAGATATCTAAATGATGCTGATATGATATGATGCTGATATCTAAATGATGGAGATATGATATGATGAAGATATGATATGATGCAGATATCTAAATGATGCAGATATGATATGATGCAGATATGATATGATGCAGATATCTAAATGATACAGATATGATATGATGCAGATATCTAATGATGCAGATATGATATGATGCAGATATAATAAGATGCAGATATGATATGATACAGAAAGGATATGATGAAGATATCTAAATGATGCAGATATGATATGATGCAGATATCTAAATGATGCAGATATGATATCTAAATGATGCAGATATGATATGATGCAGATATGATATGACGCAGATATCTAAATGATGCAGATATGATATGATGCAGATATCTAATGATGCAGATATGATATGATGCAGATATAATAAGATGCAGATATGATATGATACAGAAAGGATATGATGAAGATATCTAAATGATGCAGATATGATATGATGCAGATATCTAAATGATGCAGATATGATATCTAAATGATGCAGATATGATATGATGCAGATATGATATGATGCAGATATGATATGACGCAGATATCTAAATGATGCAGATATCATATGATACAGATATCTAAATGATGCAGATATGATGCAGATATTTAAATGATGCAGATATGATATGATACAGATATGATATGATGCAGATATCTAAATGATGCAGATATCATATGATGCAGATATCTAAATGATGCAGATTACATTACACTTAGCTGACGCTCTTATCTAGAGCGACTTACAGATATTTACAGGGTGTCAGTTACAGTCCCTGGAGCAGCCTGGGGGTTAGATGCCTTGCTCAAGGGCATCCCAACCATGGGTAGGGTGGGATTTGAACCGACAACCTTCCGATTCCAAGCCCAACTCCAAGCCCAACTCCCTAACCACTAGGCCACACCTGCCCCGATATGCAGATATGATATGATGCAGATATAATAAGATGCAGATATGATATGATACAGAAAAGATATGATGAAGATATCTAAATGATGCAGATATGATATGATGCAGATATGATATGATGCTGATATCTAAATGATGCAGATATGATATGATGCAGATATGAAATGATGCAGATATCTAAATGATGCAGATATCATATGATGAAGATATCTAAATGATGCAGATATGATATGATGCAGATATGATATGATGCTGATATCTAAATGATGCAGATATGATATGATGCAGATATGATATGATGCAGATATCTAAATGATGCAGATATGATATGATGCAGATATCTAAATGATGCAGATATGATGCAGATATGATATGAGGCAGATATCTAAATGATGCAGATATGATATGATGCAGATATCTAAATGATGCAGATATCTAAATGATGCAGATATAATATGATGCAGATATGATATGATGCATATATGATATGATGCAGATATCTAAATGATGCAGATATGATATGATGCAGATATGATATGAGGCAGATATCTAAATGATGCAGATATGATATGATGCAGATATCTAAATGATGCAGATATGTAAATGATGCAGATCTGATATGATGCAGATATGATATGATGCAGATATCTAAATGATGCGGATATGATGCAGATATCTAAATGATGCAGATATCTAAATGATGCAGATATGATGCAGATATCTAAATGATGCAGATATGATATGATGCAGATATGATGAAGATATCTAAATGATGCAGATATGATATGATGCAGATATGTAAATGATGCAGATATGATGCAGATATGTAAATGATGCAGATATGATATGATGCAGATATCTAAATGATGCAGATATGATATGATGCAGATATGATATGATGCAGATATCTAAATGATGCAGATATGATATGATGCTGATATCTAAATGATGGAGATATGATATGATGCAGATATAATAAGATGCAGATATGATATGATACAGAAAGGATATGATGAAGATATCTAAATGATGCAGATATGATATGATGCAGATATCTAAATGATGCAGATATGATATCTAAATGATGCAGATATGATATGATGCAGATATGATATGACGCAGATATCTAAATGATGCAGATATCATATGATACAGATATCTAAATGATGCAGATATGATGCAGATATGATATGATGCAGATATGATGAAGATATCTAAATGATGCAGATATGATATGATGCAGATATGTAAATGATGCAGATATGATGCAGATATGTAAATGATGCAGATATGATATGATGCAGATATCTAAATGATGCAGATATGATATGATGCAGATATGATATGATGCAGATATCTAAATGATGCAGATATGATATGATGCTGATATCTAAATGATGGAGATATGATATGATGCAGATATGATATGATGCAGATATCTAAATGATGCAGATATGATATGATGCAGATATGATATGATGCAGATATCTAAATGATACAGATATGATATGATGCAGATATCTAATGATGCAGATATGATATGATGCAGATATAATAAGATGCAGATATGATATGATACAGAAAGGATATGATGAAGATATCTAAATGATGCAGATATGATATGATGCAGATATCTAAATGATGCAGATATGATATCTAAATGATGCAGATATGATATGATGCAGATATGATATGACGCAGATATCTAAATGATGCAGATATCATATGATACAGATATCTAAATGATGCAGATATGATGCAGATATGATATGATGCAGATATGATATGATGCAGATATGATATGATGCTGATATCTAAATGATGGAGATATGATATGATGCAGATATCTAAATGATGCAGATATGATATGATGCAGATATGATATGATGCAGATATGATATGATGCAGATATCTAAATGATGCAGATATGATATGATGCAGATAAGACGTGTGTGTGTGTGTGTGTGTGTGTATGTGTGTGTGTGTGTGTGTGTGCCCCGATATGCAGATATGATATGATGCAGATATAATAAGATGCAGATATGATATGATACAGAAAAGATATGATGAAGATATCTAAATGATGCAGATATGATATGATGCAGATATGATATGATGCTGATATCTAAATGATGCAGATATGATATGATGCAGATATGATATGATGCAGATATCTAAATTATGCAGATATCATATGATGAAGATATCTAAATGATGCAGATATGATATGATGCAGATATGATATGATGCTGATATCTAAATGATGCAGATATGATATGATGCAGATATGATATGATGCAGATATCTAAATGATGCAGATATGATATGACGCAGATATCTAAATGATGCAGATATGATGCATATATGATATGATGCAGATATCTAAATGATGCAGATATGATATGATGCAGATATGATATGAGGCAGATATCTAAATGATGCAGATATGATATGATGCAGATATCTAAATGATGCAGATATGTAAATGATGCAGATCTGATATGATGCAGATATGATATGATGCAGATATCTAAATGATGCGGATATGATGCAGATATCTAAATGATGCAGATATCTAAATGATGCAGATATGATGCAGATATCTAAATGATGCAGATATGATATGATGCAGATATGATGAAGATATCTAAATGATGCAGATATGATATGATGCAGATATGTAAATGATGCAGATATGATGCAGATATGTAAATGATGCAGATATGATATGATGCAGATATCTAAATGATGCAGATATGATATGATGCAGATATGATATGATGCAGATATCTAAATGATGCAGATATGATATGATGCTGATATCTAAATGATGGAGATATGATATGATGCAGATATGATATGATGCAGATATCTAAATGATGCAGATATGATATGATGCAGATATGATATGATGCAGATATCTAAATGATACAGATATGATATGATGCAGATATCTAATGATGCAGATATGATATGATGCAGATATAATAAGATGCAGATATGATATGATACAGAAAGGATATGATGAAGATATCTAAATGATGCAGATATGATATGATGCAGATATCTAAATGATGCAGATATGATATCTAAATGATGCAGATATGATATGATGCAGATATGATATGACGCAGATATCTAAATGATGCAGATATCATATGATACAGATATCTAAATGATGCAGATATGATGCAGATATGATATGATGCAGATATGATATGATGCAGATATGATATGATGCAGATATCTAAATGATGCAGATATGATATGATGCAGATAAGACGTGTGTGTGTGTGTGTGTGTGTGTGTGTGTGTGTCTGTGTGTTTGGGGGTGGTGTGTGTGTGTGTCTGCGCGCCCCTGTGTGTGTGTGTGTCTGTGTGTTTGGGGATGGTGTGTGTGTGTGTCTGTGTGTTTGAGGATTCCAGTGTGCCAAGCTAGTGTGACAAACTAGTTCTTGTGTGTGTGTCTGCATGTGTGTGTGTGTGTGTGTGTGTGTGTTTGGGGATGCTAGAGAAGCTGTGAAGACACAGGGGGGCTGATGTGTGCGGAAGAGTGTGTGTGTGTGTGTGTCAGCAGACTCTGATTCAGCAGAACTATTCTTAGCGCCAGCAGGGGTCGCCCGACCGAAAGGAATCAGGTGCACGAGACCTGAACAGCACTGAAACCTGCGCCAGCTGTCTGCTCGAGCACTCCAGCGGTTTGAAGAATCATCACATCACGCGCCGGAAACTCCTCCCTCACTGGGTGTCTCAAGCACTCCACACGAGTCATGATTACATCAACATGTTTTTGAAGATGTCTCCGGTTTGTGTGTTAGTTAGTTCGTTAGTTGTTCAGGTGTAGGCTGCGGCCATCGGTGCCCCCGGGGCTTCTGTGCCGCTTTCTAGCTCGGCGTGCGGAGTGACGTTCGGCGTCAGTGCAGGTTGGGGAGGAGGGTTGGGAGCGGTTAGTATTTCCGGGTGAAAATCTCAGCGTTCTGCGCTCGGGCGTAAATGGGGAAGCGGCCGGTGCAGAGGGAGGGGGAGCGCGAGGCGGAAAATACAGGCGAGCGGAGCTGAGTGTGCGTGAGCTTCGCCTGCCAACAGAAAAAAGCAGGAAGCGCAAGAGTTCAGCCCACCTGCACCCGCTCCGTTGCGCGTGGTCATCCTAAAAGACACCAGTGGGAAGACGCAGGCTGGCTCGCGTTTCTGGTTTTGTAGTTTAACAGCCATCAAGAGCGGCTTCCACGAGCTACACGGCACCATCTCTGAGAAGTAAACAACTTTTTACATTTCCGCATACGAGGGCTCGCGCTGAAGAGGCTCGAGGAGCGACACATTCGTCGAGGTGAGTGCTTGACCAGAGTTAACACGCCACTGCACTTAGATGAAGTTGCTCTTGTCTGCGTCTGTGGTCAGGAAGGCGGGTTAGTTTGGTTGTGTGAGTGAGTGTGTGTGTGTGTGTGTGTGTGTGTGTGTGTGCGCGCGTGTGAGCGAGCCAGGGGAAGAGAGCGAGAGATGAAAGTTCGGCTCGACAGATAGCTTTTCCCAGCTGGTGTGTGTGTGTGTGTGTGTGTGTGTGTGTGTGTGTGTGTGTGTGTGTGTGTGTGTGTGCGTGCGTGCGTGCGTGCGTGCGCGCGCGCGCGTGTGTGTGTGTGTGTGTGTCGAGTAGTGAAGGATGCTGCCCGGTGGGGTTCGCGGGGAGGAGAGGGGAGGGGGCGCGAGACCACCTGTTACGTAAGAGCATGCGCCTCCCCCGCCGGCACCAACA
Source organism: Coilia nasus (assembly GCA_027475355.1). Classification (NCBI taxonomy): domain Eukaryota; kingdom Metazoa; phylum Chordata; class Actinopteri; order Clupeiformes; family Engraulidae; genus Coilia; species Coilia nasus. Next base: position 18,618,434 of record CM050215.1, read on the forward strand.
GACCGTCACAGTCCAGTAGGCCAGTTTCAGTTCCGGGTATCCGCCAGCACAGAGCCAGGGCAGCTCCAGGGCAGTGTGTGTGTCCTGGAGAATGCCGAATGGAATCTTGAAGTCCTCTTCAGACATGACATGTGGATAACAGTACTAGTTATGATACCCCATAAGCTGGAATATAGATGTAATAATGCATACTAGAAGTGTTATAACTCATGAGCTAGAATAGAGATAGATAGAGGTTACTGTAGATTAAATATATTATATTATATTATATTACATTATATCATATATTACATTATATTATGTTATTTTATGTTACATTATATTATATAACATTGTTATATTATATTATATTACATTATATTATATTACATTGTTATATTATATTATATCACATTATATTATATTACATTGTTATATTATATTATATTATATTATATTATATTATATTGCGTTACATTATGTTATATTACATTATATTACAATATATTATATTCCGGCCAGGCGAATGGGGGTCTCTTGTCCCAGGCCCAGGGAAAAGGGGGGGTGGGGGGGCAGAACTGTAGCCTGGTAAACCCGCCCCTCGTACTTCATTTCATTTTGTACAGAGGGTCTGGACTAGCCTGGTAAACCCGCCCCTCGTACTTCATTTCATTTTGTACAGAGGGTCTGGACCGGAATCCCTTGAGGGTCATTTAGCAAGTCCCAGCAAGACCGATCCAATCAGCGAACAGAGGGTGTGTTCGTTAGCCGTGACGTTGACCTTGTGTGCTACATTTGAATTGTAGTGCGTAGGTAGGCTAATTACATACGTGACGACCAGGCGTTAGCGATTGGGTGAAGGCATAGATTATTTTGCCCTGGGCTGTCAGCAGGCCTACTTGTATTACATTACATTACATTGTCATATATTGTATTACCTTATATTATGTTGCATTATATTATATTACACCCCATTACATTACTTTCTGTTATATTATATGACATTATATTATATTGTATTATATTACATTATGTTATATTATATTACATTATGTTATATTATATTATGTGAGAGTAAGTGAATGTGTGTGAGAGAGGGAGGGAGAGAGAGAGGGGCAGAGAGAGAGGGGCAGAGAGAGAGGGGCAGAGAGAGAGAGAGAGAGAGAGAGAGAGAGAGAGAGAGAGAGAGAGAGAGAGAGAGAGAGAGAGAGGAGAGAGAGAGAGAGAGAGAGAGAGAGAGAGAGAGAGAGAGAGAGAGAGAGACAGGGAGAGAGGAAGGGAGAGAGAGGGAGGGAGAGAGAGAGATAGAAAGAGAGAGAGGGAGGGAGAGAGAGAGAGAGAGAGGGAGGGAGAGAGAGAGAGAGAGAGGGAGGGAGAGAGAGAGAGAGAGAGGGACAGAGGAAGGAAGAGGGAGGGAGAGAGAGAGAGGGAGAGAGAGAGACAGATACAGAGAGAGAGGGAGGAAGAGGGAGAGAGAGAGAGGGAGGAAGAGGGAGAGAGGGAGAGGGAGAGAGGGAGGGAGGGAGGGAGAGAGGGAGGGAGAGAGAGAGGGAGAGAGAGAGAGAGAGAGAGAGAGAGAGAGAGAGAGAGAGAGTGTGAGAACGTGAGCGGCAGTTCTTAGCTTGAGGAAGCTAAAGAGAAAAAAGGCGTCATTAGTCTGATGTCATTACAGTGTCCTACACACACATACACACACACAGCGTCATTACTCTGATGTCATTACAGTCTCCTACACACACACACACACACACACACACACACACACACACACACAGCGTCATTAGTCTGATGTCATTACAGTCTCCTACACACACACACACACACACACAGTTACTGTAAATGACCAAACACTCTGTTTTTAGACACACACACACACAGTTGTTGCGCATGACCTAACAGTCTTTTTGTTCACGCTCACACACACTCTTTCTCTTAGAGACCCACTCCCCCTCTCTCTCTCTCTCTCACACACACACACACCAGAGAATTGGGCCATTCATCGCCATATGGACCTCTCACCCTGTGTGTGTGTGTGTTTGCGTGAGGTTGTTTTTAATCTTCTGCAAATAGCTGATATTTATACTTAGCTTTACACACACATGCACACACACACATATTTAGATACACACACACACATTTAGACACACAAACACACACACATATTTAGACACACACACACACACACACATTTAGAGACACACACACATTTAGACACACACACACAAACGCACACACATATTTAGACACACACACACACACACACACGTAGACACACACACACATTTAGATACACATATATTTAAACACACACACAAACACACACACACACATATTTAGACACGCACACACACACGCACACACACACACACACACACACACTTAGACACTCACTCACATGTGCGTGTGCGCACACACACACACACACACATTTAGACACACACACACACACACACATATTTAGACACACTCACGCGCGCGTACACACACACACACACACACACACACACACACACACACACACACACACACACACACACACACACACATTTAGACACACACACACGTGCGTGCACATACACACACACACACACACACACACACACAGGCTTTCTCTTTCTTGTGTACACACTTCCTAAGAATTCCATTTTTGCACCAAGCAAGCAGTGGCATGCCTAGGAATGTGTGTGTGTGTGTGTCTAAATGTGTGAGTGTGTGTGTCTAAATGAGTGTGTGTGTGTGTAGGAATTCAGTTTGAAGGGTAGGTGATGGAACAGAGGTGGCGACGAAGTACACTGAGTGCGGTAGCTCAATGTAATAGCTGACGCAAACACCACACACACACGTATGCAAGCAAACATGGTATATGTGCAAACATATACCAACATACGCACATTCTCACACACACACACACACACACACGCGCGCGCGTATGCAAGCAAACATGGTATATGTGCAAACATATACCAACATACGCACACACACACACACACACACACACACACACACACACACACACACACACACACACACACACACACACACACTTGGGCTTGGACTCCGAACTTCGCTATTCGAATATAATTCGAATATTTAAAAAATTAGAGATATTCGGACGGCAGCCCTTAATATTCGAACCTGTTATGGGTATTATTTTTTGTAAATATGTTTGCGTTTAAATGTTGTTTTCAATTCAGATTCCGGCTGGTGAAATTGTGAATCGCGAGCTCATTACGGTATTGTTATCATCTGGGCTCCTGTAGGTGAGGTTAGCGTCCTGGTTCGTGCCTATTTTGCATACCACAACAATGGCCAGCAACAAGCGCGCGAGTTTTAAATCTACACTCCTGACAAGCAAGAGTGCAGCGCTTGATACCACATTGTGTGACACTACTTTGGCTTCCCAAAGCAAGAGGGGAAAATCACGAGGGAGGACAAAGTGACATGTCTGACTGTTCATTAAAAAACAGTCATCACACCGAGTTGTTCTTTCAAAAACATCACTGACGAGGTGCACAAAAGATTCCTGTAAGCTCATGTATTTCCGATGGAGCATTAACTGTGTCGTCTTCTTCTGTTATATTCCGCTCATTACATCTTCACACTGAATATCTTGTTTTCTCAATAATAACAATGCATATTTAACACGCATAAATATTTATCCTTTCGTTCACGTAGTCTATTGACATTGACTGATACACTGCCAACGTAAGTTTGATACCAATATAGGTCTTACTGATGGCACTCAATAGTCAAAATATTATTAACAAATATTCCAATATTATTCAAATATTAATATTCATAAACAAACTTCAAATATGATTTTTGAGCAAAAGTCAAAGTCCTAACACACACACACACCACACACACACACACACACACACACACACAAAGACATGCATGCACACACACACCAACACACACAAGTTTGTTTTTCTATGCTTGTGAGGACCTTCCATTGACTCCCATTCATATCTTAGCTTATCATAACTAAAAAATGCCTAACTGTGCCCAGACCAAAACAATCCCTAACCTTAACCTGTCAGTAAAGAAATGTTTTTACACTTTTACTTTTTCAATAACAACAAAATGGCCAAGAAAACACTGTTGTGAAGTTGTTGTAGTCTTTTTTGTAGTTTTCCTATCGTTGTCAGGACATTTGGTCCTAACAAGTATAGCACAAACATACTCATCTATCTACAAACACACACACACACACACACATTGATAAGTATCTGTGGTGTAGATGTTGTGATGCAGCTCCACTAACATGTACATGTGACACACCGTCTTCAAGTTCTCCTCAGGCAACATGCGCTATGCTCCTTAAAGCCCTTATGTACTAACAAGGCCACATCCTTAAAGCCCTTATGTACTAGCAAGGCCACATCCTTAAAGCCCTTATGTACTAACAAGGCTACATCCTTAAAGCCCTTATGTACTAACAAGGCCACATCCTTAAAGCCCTTATGTACTAACAAGGCTACATACTTACAGCCCTTATGTACTAACAAGGCCACATCCTTAAAGCCCTTATGTACTAACAAGGCCACATTCT
>CM050215.1:18627967-18635467 GCA_027475355.1 Coilia nasus
TAGATGGGAAGGAGAGAGAAAGAGAGAGAGAGGGAGAGAAAGAGAGAAAGGGAGAGATAGATGGGGAGGAAAGAGAGAGAGAGAGAGAGAGAGGGAGAGATAGATGGGGAGGTGAGAGAGTACTGTAGCCCAGAGTGGGGTTCTAGAGTACTGTAGCCCAGAGTGGGGTTCTAGAGTGGAGTACTGTAGCCCAGAGTGGGGTTCTAGAGTGGAGTACTGTAGCCCAGAGTGGGGTTCTAGAGTAGAGTAGCCCAGAGTGGGGTTCTAGAGTACTGTAGCCCAGAGTGGGGTTCTAGAGTGGAGTACTGTAGCCCAGAGTGGGGTTCTGGAGTCTCCTCAGGTTTGTGGAACTTCCACATGAGCACATCCAATCATTTCAGCCAGATGTCCATTTCTGGCCTCCAATCTAAGGGCCTAGATTAACACACACACACACACACACACACACACACACACACACACACAGACACACTCCAATCTAAGAAAAGACTATTTGCCTACATAGTCACTTCTCCTCTTTGAATTGTTCCACAAACAGATATTTAAGGATGACCTGTGTGTGTGTGTGTGTGTGTGTGTGTGTGTGTGTGTGTGTGTGTGTGTGTGTTCGAAAGAGTGAAAGAGTATGTATGTGAGTGTGTCTGTGTGTGAGTTTACCATACTGAGATACGGCCTTGAAGAACTGTGAATAACACACACACACACACACACACACACACACACACACACACACACACAGCGAGGACATGTATGCAGTGGGTTAAATATTAACACAAATCACAGATGTTATCAGCCTCGTTTCTGACTGAATGTGTGTGTGTGTGTGTGTGTGTGTGTGTGAGTGTGTGAGTGTGTGTTTTCTTGTGTGTGTGTGCGTATAGGGTGGTGTGTGTGAGTGTGTGTGTGTGAATGTGTCTCTGATTTTTTGCGTGTGTGTGCTTGTGTGCGTGTGTGTGTGTCTGTGGATGTTATGTGGGTGTGTGTGTGTGTGTGTGTGTGTGTGGAAGGGGGGGTGCTGCATTGTTGCTATGGTGAGAATGATGGCATGATAAGGAGGCCAGCAAGGACACGTGTGTGTGTGTGTGTGTGAGAGAGAGAGAGAGAGAGAGGAGTGTATGTGTGTTAGAGAGAGAGAGAGGAGTGTATGTGTGTTAGAGAGAGGGAGAGAGAGAGAGATGTGTGTGTGTGTTAGAGAGACAGAGAGAGAGGAGTGTGTGTGTTTGGAGAGAGAGAGAGGGAGGGAGGGGGAGAGAGAGAGAGAGAGAGAGAAAAGTCTGTGTGTGTATGAGGGGAGAGAGAGAGAGAGAGAGAGAGAGAAGTGCGTGCATAAGAGAGAGGAGTGTGTGTGTGTGTGTATGTATGTATGTGGTTGTACGTTTAGCCGCATAAACAAGATAAGTCATCTCTATGTGAACAGAACGCAGGAAATATGTTTTTTGAGTGAGTGAGTGTGTGTGTGTCTAATTCTGCAATTATATGTGTGGCAAAGTGGGGGGGGGGTTGGGCTGGCTGGCTAAGTGATCTTAAACTCAACTCTGTCAGTAGAGTGTGTGTGCGAGGCTAAATAAAGTTAAATGTAGCTGTGCTAACCATGTGTGTGTATGGCTAAGTGATCTTTGCTAGCCGTGTGTGTGTGATGTTTGCTAGCTGTGTGTGTGTATGGCTAAGTGATCTTTGCTAGCTGTGTGTGTGTGATCTTTGCTAGCTGTGTGTGTGTATGGCTAAGTGATCTTTGCTAGCCGTGTGTGTGCGATCTTTGTTAGTTGTGTGTGTGTATGGCTAAGTGATCTTTGTTAGCCGTGTGTGTGTGATCTTTGCTAGCCATGTGTGTGTGATCTTTGCTAGCCGTGTGTGTGTGATCTTTGCTAGCCATGTGTGTGTGTGATCTTTGCTAGCCGTGTGTGTGTGATCTTTGCTAGCTGTGTGTGTGTATGGCTAAGTGATCTTTGCTAGCTGTGTGTGTGTGATCTTTGCTAGCTGTGTGTGTGTATGGCTAAGTGATCTTTGCTAGCCGTGTGTGTGCGATCTTTGTTAGTTGTGTGTGTGTATGGCTAAGTGATCTTTGCTAGCCATGTGTGTGTGATCTTTGCTAGCCGTGTGTGTGTGATCTTTGCTAGCCGTGTGTGTGTGATCTTTGCTAGCCGTGTGTGTGTGGCTAAATGATCTTTGCCAGCTGTGTGTGTGTGAGATCTTTGCTAGCCGTATGTGTGTGTGTGATCTTTGCTAGCCGTGTGTGTGTATGGCTAAGTGATCTTTGCTAGCCGTGTGTGTGTGTGGCTAAATGATCTTTGCAAGCCGTGTGTGTGTGAGATCTTTGCTAGCCGTATGTGTGTGTGATCTTTGTTAGCCGTGTGTGTGATCTTTGCTAGCCGTGTGTGTGTGTGATCTTTGCTAGCTGTGTGTGTGTGTGTGTGATCTTTACTAGCCCTGTGTGTGTGTGTGATCTTTGCTAGCCGTGTGTGTGTGAGATCTTTGCTAGCCGTTTGTGTGTTTGTGATCTTCGCTAGCCGTGTGTGTGTGGCTAAATGATCTGTGCTAGCCGTGTGTGTGTGTGAGATCTTTATTAGCTGTGTGTGTGATCTTTGCTAGCCGTGTGTGTGTGTGTGTGTGATCTTTGCTAGCAATGTGTGTGTGTTATCTTTGCTAGCAATGTGTGTGTGTGATCTTTGCTAGCCATGTGTGTGTGTGATCTTCGCTAGCCGTGTGTGTGTGTGGCTAAATGATCTTTGCTACCCGTGTGTGTTTGTGATCTTTGCTAGCTGTGTGTGTGTGTGTGTGTGTGTGTGTGATCTTTGCTAGCTGTGTGTGTGTGAGATCTTTGCTAGCTGTGTGCGTGTGTGATCTTTGCTAACCATGTGTGTGTGTGTGTGTGATCTTTGCTAGCCGTGTGTGTGGGACTGTGATCTTTGCTAACAGTGCTAACACACACTCTCTGTGATGTTTATCCTACAGATGAACCTTTGAGTCTTCAGAATGGAGCCACCAACCAGAGGCTAGAGGAGCAGGGATCAGGTACACACACACACACACATACACACCCACATATATACCCACATATACAAAAGCTCTCCACATGTTGAATTATGTGTATTGTTTACCCTGTGCACATTGCTGATGTGTGTGTGGTGTGTGTTTAGGTCCGTATGGTTGCTAGGCGACGAGCTGATGCCTGCTGCCATGACGGATATGCTGGACTTGTGGGCGGAGCTTGGGCAGGGGGGGGCGGGCTCTGTGACGGTGGACTTCCTGTTACCCACAGGCCTCTACATCCAGATGGACGTCCCCCGCGAGGCCACCATACAACACATCAAACTGGTACACACACACAGACACACACACACACACACACACACACACATACATCCCCCGAGAAGCCACCATACAACACATCAAACTGGTACACACACACACACACACACATCCCCCACGAAGCCACCATACAACACATCAAACTGGTACACACACACACACACATTCCCCGCGAGGCCACCATACAACACATCAAACTGGTACACACACACACACACACATCCCCCACGAAGCCACCATACAACACATCAAACTGGTACACACACACACACACATCCCCCGCGAGGCCACCATACAACACATCAAACTGGTACACACACACACACACACACACACACACCCCGCGAAGCCACCATACAACACATCAAACTGGTACACACACACACACACACATCCCCCACGAAGCCACCATACAACACATCAAACTGGTACACACACACATCCCCCAAGAAGCCACTATACAACACATCAAACTGGTACACACACACACACACACACACACTAGGGGTGCAACGGATCAGTGTGTCCACGGTTTGGTTTGGTCCACGATTTGTGGGCCACGGTTTCGGATACGGTTCGGATGCAGCAGGGTTTTCCAAACTGTGGTGTGTGCACCACTGGGGGTGTGCAAAGTGAAAAGAGCAAGGGCAGATACATGTGTTTTTACTACAGTGTTAATAAACATTAAATAATTCGATTAGTGCTGTGCTCAAACACGTTCACTATAGTAAATAAAATACTATACTGGAAGGGTCATACATCCGCCATGACTCACGCACCTCCTTCTGGCAGGCTGTACACCCCACAGTTGGGAAAATATCAGTTAAATTGTCTGTAGGTTCTTTGCTCTATCTATTTGAAAACATGGTGCACTATTAAGCATTAAGTGTGCTGCCATGTTTGAAGTGGAGCCTGCAAGTTTGTCTCGCATACACGTGTCTCTTCCCCAGCGTCTGTGTCGGAGCGCTGATAGGTTGAAGGCAAGCTCGGGAAAATTCTCATTGGCTCTTGCGTCTTTGAAGGCGGTACTGAGAAGAAACCATTCCCCCGGGTCCTAAACACCCTTGTGCGTCGTACGCTACACAGAATGCATAAGCAATGACTTTCTATTAAACAAGCAAGTTTAATATCTCGCGTATCCGAAATCCGATCCGATCTACAGAATGAACCGAACCGTGCTAAACGAACCGAACGGATTCGAATGCAATCCGAAACCGTAGCACCCCTAACACACACACACACACACACACACACACACACACAAACACACATCCCCCGCGAAGCCACCATACAACACATCAAACTGGTGTGTGTATGTAGCTGCTGTGGAAGGCGGTGGCGGGCTACCCGTTGTTTAGCGCGCTGGGGCAGATGGAGGGGTGTGTGTTCGAGTGTGTGTGTGCTAATGTGTATCTGTGTGTGTGTGTGTGTGTGTGTGTGTGTGTGTGTGTGTGTGTGTGTAGCTGCTGTGGAAGGCAGCGGCGGGCTACCCGTTGTTCGGCGCACTGGGGCAGATGGAGGGGTGTGTGTTCGAGTGTGTGTCGAGCGCGGCAGTGCACGAGGAGCTGGACGACGAGAGCCGACGCCTGTGTGATGTCAGACCCTTCCTGCCTATGCTCCGCCTACTACGGCGCTCCTGCGAGGACACACAGCGCGCGCTCTGCTCCAAGATAGGAACCCTCATCGGGAAAGGTACACACACACACACACACACACACACACAGCGCGCGCTCTTCTCCAAGATAGGAACTCTCATCGGGAAAGGTACACACACACACACACACACACACACACACAAGCAGCGCACACTCTGCTCCAAGACCAACAAGCATACACACACACACACAGCTCAACTAATCATTGTGTGTGCGTGTGTGCGTGTGTGTGTGTGTGTGTGTGTGTGTGCGTGCCCTGAAGGTTTACAGGAGCTGGATGCCCTCCCTGACCAGGAAGTGAAGGATTTCCGCCAGAAGATGCAGCGAATCACGGAGGAGAATCTGCAGCGGATGCAGATGATGTCATTCTGGGAGTGGCTACAGAGCAGCTTCAGCCCCCAGCTGGACCTGGCGCCTACTGATGATGTCATCAACCGCCTCACCGAGGGCGGCATCAAAGTCACCATACACTATGACCAGTCTCAGGTACACACACACACACACACACACACTAAAGTCACCATACACTATGACCAGTCTCAGGTACACACACACACACACACACACACACACACACTAAAGTCACTATACACTATGACCAGTCTCAGGTACACACACACAGACTCATGATTGTGTGTGTGTGTGTGTAGGACACGGCCAGCGTGCGTGTGTGTGTGAGCAGCACAGTGGATCAGCTGATTGACCACGCCCTCAGGAAGTGGAGCTCCACCCACCAGCAACATTGTTGCCATGACGACTACTTGCTCCGCCTCTCCGCCAAGCTGGAGTTCCTCAGTGGGACACACCTACTCATACAACACAGGGTACACACACACACACACACACACACACACACACACACACCTACTCATACAACACAGGGTACACACACACACACACACACACACACACACACACCTACTCATACAACACAGGGTACACACACACACACACCTACTCATACAACACAGGGTACACACACACACACACACACACCTACTCATACAACATGTACCATTACAAAACAACAATGTTGGCAATAATTAGAGGCAACAATTTCTCAAAAATCTCACTGAATCATGCAGTGTCATGCTAATGTTACACTTAGCCATGAAAACGTTAGCAGTTAGCTAACAATAAAGTTTGACTGCTGTCCGTTTTCCTGCTACTAAAGTAATGTGAAAAGATCAATCCATGTTGATAAATTGTGTTCTTAAACATATAGATGTTCTTTCATGACACCAGACTCCAAATAAATTGTTAGCAATCTGTTATTTATTCTACCAATTTGGCTTTTAAACAACAGCATGCAGCCCACCAACCACTTGGAATTTGTAAAAATGAGTTTTATTTTGTAGAGATGATCAGAGATGACCTATGATCAGAGATGTGTATTATAGCTGTTTGTTGGCTTAACTCTTTACTTTCAACTTGTCCAGGTCAAGTGCTTGAATATGCCACAACACACAAACACACACACACACACACACACACACACACACACACACACACACACACACACTCATTGACTACAAGATACACACACACACTTGCAAAGATGAAGATGTCAGTGATGCTTGTGGTTATATTGGTGTGTGTGTGTGTGTGTGTGATGTTAGTAACTGGTTGTGTGTGTGTGTGTGTGTGTAGTATATTCGTGCGAGTGTGTTGTCGCAGGAGACCCCCCACCTGACGCTGGTGCATGTGAGCGTGGCTAAGAGCATGTTTGAGAAGGAGCTCAACGCTATTGGTGCAGCCCTCACCCAGAGCCCCACCCACCCGCCTCTCCCCCTCAAGAAAAGAGCCACCTCAGTAAGTCTGTGTGTGTGTGTGTGTGTGTGTGTGTACCTGCGGTAGTGTGTGTGTGTGTGTGTGTGTGTGTGTGTGTACCTGAGGTAGTGTCTAATGTGTGTGTGTGTGTGTGTGCGTGTGTAAAATAGGAGAATGTTTCCAATATGGCGTCTTTAGGTGCAGAGATCAAACTTACCAGAGAGTTGTTGTAAAATAATAGCCTGGGTGTGCCCATACTGCCTGTGACGCTGGATTTGCATTTCGCGAGCAAGTCAGTCTGGCCAAGCTGCCTATCTAAACCATTTCTGCTTAGCCCTCAGATAGGGGGCCAATGAAAATCGAGCATTTCAAAAGGCAATGACGCGGGAGTTTAGAGACCGGAAATCTATCTCAGTCACTGTCTACATGGTGAACGTGGAGCAACCGTAAGATTTCAATGCAGCTGTAGCTGCTGTTTTGGACGAATTCAAAGGGAAGTTCTCTCTGAGAATAGGGCAAAGGGCAGCCCTTGAAGCATTTGTTGCGGGAAAGGACGTTTTCGCAATGCTACCGACCGGCTTCGCTAAAAGTTTGATTTAGCAGTTAGCCCTGCTGGTAGCCAAGTTGATGGGGCTTTGCGAGAACGCTGTTGTTGTGGTCATTTCGCCTTTGATCGCACTGATTCAGTTTTCGAATATCAATATTGAATGACCAACACCAATCATTTAACGCCATTTCTATATGACTACAGGTTACTACTACTTTT
>CM050215.1:18657967-18670467 GCA_027475355.1 Coilia nasus
TTACCACACCCCCATAAACAAAAGACACCTCCCACAAACAATAAACCATGTGGGGGTTTCCTGTATCCAGAAGATGTTTATAGCATTGTGTGTTTACCTGACATGTAAGGTCCCCACCGTGACTATCTCCCCATCCCCCAATCCACCCACTAATAAAACCATCTTACCATTTGAAGGCGTGATGTATAGAGAAGATTCCAGCACTGTGTGCTAACTCCTGACCTGACATATCAGGTCCCCACCCCAACCACACATCTTTCAAAGAACTGTTTGAGATGTGTGTTTTCACCTGACATATGTCCCCACCACAACCACCTATAAACCACTAACAACAGATGACCTACAGTCCTGCTGAATATAAAGAAGGTTTCAAGTAGCGTACTCTATGTGCATGCGACATGTAAGGTCCCCATCACATTTACCCCTCCCCCACTGATAAAGTGTACAGGTTGATGACGGGAATGGTGAGATATGTGTTTTCACCTGACATATGAGGTCCCCACCCCAACCACACATCTTCCAAGGAACTGTTTGAGATGTGTGTTTTGACCTGACATATCAGGTCCCCACCCCAACCACACATCTTCCAATGAACTGTTTGAGATGTGTGTTTCCACCTGACATATGTCCCCACCACAACCACCTATAAACCACTAACAGATAACCTACAGTCCTGCTGAATTTGAAAAAGGTTTCAAGTAGCGTATTCTATGTGCACGCGACATGTAAGGTCCCCATCGCATTTATCCCTCCCCCACTGGTAAAGTGTACAGGTTGATGACGGGAATGGTGAGATGTGTGTTTTGACCTGACATATCAGGTCCCCACCCCAACCACACATCTGCCAAGGAACTGTTTGAAATGTGTGTTTTCACCTGACATATTAGGTCCCCACCACAACCACCCATCCCCCACTGACAACAGACCACCTAATAGCTTGATAAATCTAGAATAGATTTCATGTAGCGTACTGTGTGTGCACTTTACATGTAGGGTCCCCACCCCACCTACCTCTCCCCCATTGATAAAGTGTACAGGAAACAATTCTTACATTTAGTAGTTTGCAGTTGTTTCTCGTCGCTGCCATGATGAAAGTCCAAACAAGTTGATTGTACTACCTCTCCTCCCATTGTTCCAGCTGGTTTATAAAGGATAAACTATGCTCAATCCCCAAAATGTGCCTAGCAGTTACACACAAGCTAGTCATTCAGCAATGTTCCCGACAGGTAATGCTACATGCTAATCGCAACAGAAATCAGTACACTAACATCAACTAAATACTTGGCTGTAACTTCACTATCTGCACAAATATTCCAAAATATATACTTAACATGACTTAAACTGATACAAAGGTAAACTTACATTGCTCATTTTACGCCCACATAATGAGGATTGGGTTTGATTTCTTGGCAAACTACAAAACTTTGGTGAGTCACACGTCATACTATGAACACTGATTATAGTCCATATATGATGATGTCATAACCCCACGCCAACTGCGTCAGAATAAAAGTGCCTTAGCCCAAAAAAGGGGACATTATCCCATTAAACAGCATAGCAGACAGGAGCACAGGGAAAATGTCCATAGCCTTTTCTACACTTACCATGCCCCCATAAACAAAAGACACCTCCCACAAACAATAAACCATGTGGGGGTTTCCTGTATTCAGAAGATGTTTATAGCATTGTGTGTTTACCTGACATGTAAGGTCCCCACCGTGACTATCTCCCCATCCCCCAATCCACCCACTAATAAAACCATCTTACCATCTGAAGGCGTGATGTATAGAGAAGATTCCAGCACTGTTTGCTGACTCGTGACCTGACATATCAGGTCCCCACCCCAACCACACATCTTCCAAGGAACTGTTTGAGATGTGTGTTTTGACCTGATATATCAGGTCCCCACCCCAACCACACATCTTCCAATGAACTATTTGAGATGTGTGTTTCCACCTGACATATGTCCCCACCACAACCACCTATAAACCACTAACAACAGAAGACCTACAGTCCTGCTGAATTTGAAAAAGGTTTCAAGTAGCGTATTGTATGTGCAGGCGACATGTAAGGTCCCCATCGCATTTACCCCTCCCCCACTGGTAAAGTGTACTGGTTGATGATGGGAATGGTGAGATGTGTGTTTTCACCTGACATATCAGGTCCCCACCCCAACCACACATCTGCCAAGGAACTGTTTGAGATGTGTGTTTTCACCTGACATATTAGGTCCCCACCACAACCACCCATCCCCCACTGACTTAAGTTTAGTCTAAGGGCGCGTACCACTTCCATTGTTAGGTCCCCACTGGTACCCTTTGAAACACACAGTGATGTAATGTTTTGATATGCAAATTGATGACATCACAGGTCCCCACCAGCACCCCTTTCAAACACACACAATATTAATTTGCATATCATTTTAATATAACGTCACAAGTCCCCAGGAGAGTCATCTACCTGACATGTCCCCAGCAGTTGGTGAAAAGTCAGGTCAGTCTTCTGTGGGTCTTGCTTAAACTTTCAAGTGATAGCTGTTCTGACAGAAGCAGATGGAATGTGAATCAGTTTCTGCCTTGTCTGTAAACCATTCAGAAAGGGTGGTTCCCACCAGGCTGCATCCTGTCATGTGTCCCTACCAGGTAGCAAAGACCTGTATGTGTGTGTTTGTGTGTAATGTGTGTGTGTGTGTGTGTGTGTAATGTGTGTGTGTGTGTATGTGTGTGTGTGTGTGTGTATGTGTGTGTGTGTGTTTGTGTGTAATGTGTGTGTGTGTGTGCGTGTGTGTAGGTGGACGCGCTGAATAAGCTGGCGGCGGTGAACATGCTGGTGAAGACGGGCGCGGTGACGCGGACTAAGGCTCGTGGGCGTGACGGTCACCTGCGGGAGGCCATGCTCACCTGCCTTCGCCAGAGCGGATTCGCCGAGACGCTGGCCGATATCCACAACCCCCTCGACCCCAACGTCCTCCTCTCTTCCGTCAAGTCAGTCTGTGTGTGTGTGTGTGTGTGTGTGTGAGAGAGAGAGACCCTGGCCGATATCCACAACCCCCTCGACCCCAACGTCCTCCTCTCTGCCGTCAAGTCAGTCTGTGTGTGTGTGTGTGTGTGAGAGAGAGAGAGACGCTGGCCGATATCCACAACCCCCTCGACCTCGTGTGTGTGTGTATGTGTGTGTGTGTGTGTGTGTGTGTTTCTAGTGTGGAGAAGTGTAATTACATGGACTCCAAGATGAAGCCATTATTGACGTGTGTGTGTGTGTGTGTGTGTGTGTGTGTGTGTGTGTGTGTGTGTGTGTGTGTGTGTGTTTCTAGTGTGGAGAAGTGTAATTACATGGACTCCAAGATGAAGCCATTATTGACGTGTGTGTGTGTGTGTGTGTGTGTGTGTGTGTGTGTTTCTAGTGTGGAGAAGTGTAAGTATATGGACTCCAAGATGAAGCCATTGTGGATTGTGTACAACAACAAGCTGTTGGGAGGAGACACCTTGGGCATTATATACAAGAATGGAGACGGTGAGTGTGTGTGTGTGTGTGTGTGTGTGTGTGTGTTTGTGTGTGTACCTTTGGCATTATATACAACAATGGAGACGGTGAGTGTGTGTGTGTGTTTGTGTGTGTGTACCTTGGGCATTATATACAAGAATGGAGACGGTGAGTGTGTGTGTGTGTGTGTTTGTGTGTGTTTGTGTGTGTACCTTTGGCATTACATACAACAATAGAGACGGTGAGTGTGTGTGTGTGTGTTTGTGTGTGTACCTTGGGCATTATATACAAGAATGGAGACGGTGAGTGTGTGTGTGTGTGTTTGTGTGTGTTTGTGTGTGTACCTTGGGCATTATATACAAGAATGGAGACGGTGAGTGTGTGTGTGTGTGTGTACCTTGGGCATTATATACAAGAATGGAGACGGTGAGTGTGTGTGTGTGTGTGTGTTTGTGTGTGTGTGTATCTTGGGCATTATATACAAGAATGGAGACGGTGAGTGTGTGTGTGTGTGTGTTTGTGTGTGTGTACCTTGGGCATTATATACAAGAATGGAGACGGTGAGTGTGTGTGTGTGTGTGTGTGTGTTTGTGTGTGTGTGTGTGTGTACCTTGGGCATTATATACAAGAATGGAGACGGTGAGTGTGTGTGTGTGTTTGTGTGTGTGTGTGTGTGTGTGTGTGTGTGTGTACCTTGGGCATTATATACAAGAATGGAGACGGTGTGTGTGTGTGTGTGTGTGTGTGTTTGTGTGTGTGTGTGTGTGTGTGTGTGTGTGTACATTGGGCATTATATACAAGAATGGAGACGGTGAGTGTGTGTGTGTGTGTGTGTGTGTGTGTGTGTGTGTGTACCTTGGGCATTATATACAAGAATGGAGACGGTGAGTGTGTGTGTGTGTGTGTGTGTGTGTGTACCTTGAGCATTATATACAAGAATGGAGACGGTGAGTGTGTGTGTGTGTGTGTGTGTGTGTGTGTGTTTGTGTGTGTACCTTGGGCATTATATACAAGAATGGAGACGGTGAGTGTGTTTGTGTGTGTTTGTGTGTGTACCTTGAGCATTATATACAAGAATGGAGACGGTGAGTGTGTTTGTGTGTGTTTGTGTGTGTACCTTGAGCATTATATACAAGAATGGAGACAGTCAGTGTGTGTTTGTGTGTGTGTGTACCTTGGGCATTATATACAATAGTTAGCAAGCTAGTTAGCCAGTTAGCTTCAGGGTCTAGTGTTTTACTTAGGAAGCTAGTTAGCTAATTAGCCTCAGACTCAGTTCAGTAGTTACCAAACAAGTTACCTGGTTAGCCTCAAATACTAGTGTTATAGTTAGTAAGCTAGTTAGCTGGTTAATCTCAGACTCTACTCTTTTAATAAGCAAGCTAGTTAACCGGTTAGCCGCGGACTCTAGTCTTCTACTAATAGTGTGTGTTCCATTTGCGGTCATAGCGTTTTGCATTTTTGGACTGCAGGGTTAGCGTTAGCCTGGTTAGCGTTAGCCTAACCCTAACCCTAACCCTAACCCTAACCAATTACCGTGACAAAGTGATCTCCTCATAATAATAATAATAATAATAATAATAATAATAATAATCATCATCATCTATCATCATCATCATAAATCACTCAGTTTCATATGTACATTTATGCAGTTGGTGTATTGATATACATGTTGCATTACAGCATAGTAAAATGAATGCACCAATGCATGGACCTTTACAGCAGCTTTAATACATGTGTAATTATCTATTGCCATCTTAATGGAATGATGCCTGCAAGGAGGTAGCACATTTCCTCATGTCTGGGTGCCTTTCCTCTGTAAGTAAAGTCCAGAAGTGTCCGTTGCAGCCCAATGTCAGACTGCACCCAATTAAAAAAGGGGTGGTGGGAATTGCTTGGTGTAGGACTGTGTTGTCTGAGTGCTTTTTAGTTAGTATTTGTTACATACGTGTGTGTGTGTGTGTGTGTGTGTTTCAGACCTCAGACAAGACATGCTCACTGGTGTGTGTGTGTGTGTGTGTGTATTTCAGACCTCAGGCAGTACATGGTCACTGATGTGTGTGTGCGTGTGTGTGTGTACTTTTTGTTTCTCAGACCTCAGGCAGGACATGCTCACTGATGTGTGTGTGTGTGTGTGTGTATGTGTGTGTGCGTGTGTGTGTTTCAGACCTCAGGCAGGACATGCTCACTCTTCAGATCCTGAAGCTGATGGACATGCTGTGGAAGGAAGCCAACCTTGACCTCAGGTGTGTGTGTGTGTGTGTGTGTGTGTAGTGCTTTACTGTTCGATGTGTGTGTAGTGCTTTAGTGTTTTGATGGAGAATGTATGTGTGTGTGCGCGTGTGTGTGTGTGTGTAGTGTATTAGTGTTTTGATGGAGACTGTGTGTGTGTGTGTGTGTGTGTGTGTGTGTGTAGTGCTTTAGTGTTTTGATGGAGACTGTGTGTGTGTCTGTAGTGTATTAGTGTTTTAATGGACACTGTGTGTGTGTGTGTGTGTGTGTGCAGTGTATTAGTGTTTTGATGGAGACTGTGTGTGTGTGTGTGTGTAGTGTATTAGTGTTTTAATGGAGACTGTGTGTGTGTGTGTGTGTGTGTGGTGTATTAGTGTTTTGATGGAGACTGTGTGTGTAGTGTATTAGTGTTTTGTTGGAGACTCTGTGTGTGTGTGTGTGTGTGTGTGTGTGTGTAGTGAATTAGTGTTTTGATGGAGACTGTGTGTGTGTGTGTGTGTGTGTAGTGTATTAGTGTTTTGTTGGAGACTGTGTGTGTGTGTGTATATTGTATTAGTGTTTTGATGGAGACTGTGTGTGTGTGTGTAGTGTGTTAGTGTTTTGTTGGAGACTGTGTGTGTGTGTGTGTGTGTGTGTAGTGTATTAGTGTTTTGTTGGAGACTGTGTGTGTGTGTATTGTATTAGTGTTTTGTTGGAGAATGTGTGTGTGTGTGTGTGTGTGTGTGTGTGTGTGTAGTGTATTAGTGTTTTGTTGGAGCTGTAGCTATAGTTTTGCATTCAGATTGGCAGGATGGGAAAGCTCTTTGGGAATGCTGTGTGTGTGTGTGTGTGTGTGTGTGTGGGACGGCTCTTTGAGGACCTGGCGTGTCTGTGTGTGTGTGAGTGTGTGGGTGCGTGTGTGTGTGTGTGTGTGGGACGGCTCTTTCAGGATGCTGTGTGTCTTTTGCAGGCAGCAAATGTGTGTGTGTGTGTGTGAGAGAAAGAGGGAGAGTATGTATCTGATTAGGATGAAAGGGACTTGGGTTAAAGGCTACACTGGTAGGGGGTATTGGCTTTACACACACACACACACACACATACACACACACACACACACATCTGGAGCTGGGCTGTCAGCTGTTTGTTTTGACAGTTGCAGTTTGATCAGCAGCAGCCAAAAGAAGTTGAAGGAGACAGAGAGAAGTTTGTTTACACACACTCTCACACACACACTCTCTCACACACACACTGTCACACACACATACTCACACACACTCTCACATACACACACCCTCACATACACACACCCTCACATACACACACTCTCACATACACACACACACACACACACACATACACACTCTCACACACAAACACATACATATACACACACAAACACACTCTCACGCACACACACTCTCACATACACAGACTCTCACACACACATACTCTCACACACACTCTCACACTCACACACACACACACACACACACTCACACACACTCTCACTTACATACACTCACACACTGTCACACACACACACACACTCTCACATACACTCTCTCACACACACACACACACATACAGACACACACACATACACATACATACACGCACACACAAACACACTCACACACATGCACCCACTCTCACAAACACACACACACACACTCTCTCCCTCTTTCTCTCTCTCACCCACACACACTCTCTCTCTTTCTCTCTCTATCCACCCACCCACACACACACACACTCACACACACACACACACATACATATACACTCTCTCTCTCTCTCTTTGACATCCACACACACATACACACACTCCCACTTACTCACACACACAGCTTATGTGACACACTCAGATCACTGATGTCAGAGGAGGAGGGATTGTGTTGGTATGCCCCCTAGTGGACTCTGCAGAACAGTGTTACACACACACACACACACACACACACACATACACAGGCACATACACACACACACACACATACACACACACACATACACAGGCACATACACATACACACACACACAGGCACATACACATACACACACACACACACACATACACAGGCACATACACACACACACACACACACACACACACACACACACACACACACACATATACACACACACACACACATATACACACACACACACACACACACAGATAATGTAATGATTGTTTTTGGACTAGTGGACTCTGCATGTAACATACACATACACATACACACACACACACACACACACATACACACACACACATACACAGGCACATACACACACACACACAAATCTTCTGAATATTGCAACATAAGCACATTGCTTTGAGTTTACAAATTCAGGGATACAGGAAACATTGTCTTTTCCAGATATACATGCTTCCTATAAACACACTCACACACACACACAAACACACACGCTTCCTGTAACAGCTGAGATAGAGCAGTACTTGGCTAGCTGTCTGGTTCTTGTTTTAGGTAGCCCCTCAAGTCCACTGACCACCAGCTTGTGTACTGCTAGCAAATACATGTACATGACCTATGTTAGCAAATACATGTACATGACCTATGTTAGCAAATACATGTACGTGACCTATGTTAGCAAATACATGTACATGACCTATGTTAGCAAATACATGTACGTGACCTATGCTAGCAAATACATGTACATGACCTAGGCTAGAAAATACATGTACATGACCTATGCTAGCAAATGCATGTACATGACCTAGGCTAGCTAATACATGTTCATGACCTATGTTAGCAAATACATGTACGTGACCTAGGCTAGCAAATACATGTACATGACCTAAGCTAGCAAATACATGTACATGACCTATGCTATCAAATACATGAACATGACCTATGCTATCAAATACATGTACATGACCTATGCTATCAAATACATGTACATGACCTATGCTATCAAATACATGTAGATGACCTTTGCTAGCAAATACATGTACGTGACCTAGGCTAGCAAATACATGTACGTGACCTAGGCTAGCAAATACATGTATGTGACCTATGCTAGCAAATACATGTACATGACCTATGCTAGCAAATACATGTACGTGACCTATGCTAGCAAATACATGTACATGACCTATGCTAGCAAATATATGTACAAGACCTATGCTAGCAAATACATGTACATGACCTAGGCTAGAAAATACATGTACATGACCTATGCTATCAAATACATGAACATGACCTATGCTATCAAATACATGTACATGACCTATGCTATCAAATACATGTACGTGACCTATGCTAGCAAATACATGTACGTGACCTAGGCTAGCAAATACATGTACGTGATCTAGGCTAGCAAATACATGTACGTGACCTATGCTAGCAAATACATGTACGTGACCTATGCTAGCAAATACATGTACGTGACCTATGCTAGCAAATACATGTACATGCCCTATGCTAGCAAATACATGTGCATGACCTAGGCTAGCAAATACATGTACGTAACCTAGGCTAGCAAATACTAGCACAATAAGCTGACTTTTGTAACCCAGGCTCTCAATGGCAGATAATAGGGGTTACAGTTTTTATCATTTTCACGCGTGTCTCAATACCATGTCTACATTTCAAAACTTTTAACACAGTGTGCTTTACCAACATGCATCTGAGCACATCAGTTAACATTTGCTGCAAAATGCACTACAGCTACCAAAACTCTTCATACTTCACCCAAAATTACTACTGCTGCCGTAACTATAACACATGTTGTCATTGGCAAGACTACAGTAGTGGTCAATGTCCAATAAGCTAAAAAACGCAAACAACTTGTAACAAATCACATAAACTCTAGCCTTTGTCCTACAGTTTGTCACATTTTACTGATATGTAAGTTAAATAAACACTTTATCAAACTATGTAAGTGACATTTTTATATATTTATGCACCTTTGACAATAGATGTACTTGGGTAAAGTGCTATACATATTAGAAAATATTGAAGCTAATCACAAAAACCAAGTGTTTTTAAGTGGTTTTTCTATATTTTGTAATTTTCCAGAATTCTATAACTGCAGTATAAATTTCAATCTGAAGATAAATTGTATCAATCAAATATGCACAATCATGGAAAAGGAAAACAAATCACTCCAGAAACACACCAGGATGAACCGTACCATGTGTTACCTTCACTGTGTGCTTACATATATTACATTATGTTCCACAGCAGAAAAGTTCAGATCCCATTACTGGCATAACTTAGAGTTCCTAAAAGTACAGTATGTTATACTACAAAATAGGGCTGGGCGATATATCGATATTATCGTAATATCGTATCGTAATATTTATATCGATATGTATTTGACACTATATCGCCATATCGATATATTTTCAATGATACAATACCACTTTATCAAAACCACTTATCCTAATGTGTTCACACTGTTCAGACAGCCGGAGCTTTCTCGGATCACTCAGTTTTCATTGTGGTCGTAACATTGAACGTGTTTTGACAGTCATTTTGCCTGAATGCTTATTGCCTGTCAGAGGAAGGTTAAGTTAAAAAAATAAAAATGAAAAGATTTTTCCCTCCTGTTACTTTTAAATAGGTCACACAATGTTTCAATAATTATCGATATCGACCGATATGAAACACTTATATCGTGATACAGATTTCAGCCATATCGCCCAGCCCTACTACAAAAGGAAATCCATGTAAATGTATGTAAAGGTAGTTGTTGTCTGTAGAAGTTGGTTGTGGCTCTACCTATTGCAATGCTGATCTATGGTTCTGCTGCATTTTGGATAGGCCATGACTTAGGGCTCATTTCCACCGCCTTGTTCAGCGCGTAGCCGTGTTCAGCGCGTGGGCGTATACAATAGGTTTGTATAGGGACAGAATACGCTCAGAACACGCCAGCGGTGGAAATGGTCTAATCTGTTAACGTGCATTCTAAACGAATAGGGACAGAATACGGCCACGTGCTGAACACACAGAGAATGCGGTGGAAATGGGCCCTTACAGTAATTACTGGTTACTGGTAATGGAACACACAGCAATAACAACTTTTTACATGATAATTTGTTGCCCACAAATATGCAAATGTAATCTCTATGTATACCTGGTAACAAGCTACACTGTAACAATTCAAAATACTATAGAAATGGATAAGTAATTGTAAAAGTGCTAATTATTACTGTAATAATTATTTGGCTAAAAGATGATTGTCTCAACTACATTATTTCAGTTGTATGACAAAATGCTAAATGTTGTGTTTTGTAACATTGTTTTCGATTTGTTTTAGGTTTGACCCTAAAGTTAACCATTTTGATAAGAGTATCCAAATGTATCCAAAGAGTATCCAAATGCAAAAATTAGCTATAGTTGCACTTAATTTTGTTGGGTGTAAACATCAACTGAGAAAAGTACTAATGAATTTTGGTTGAAGTGGTGATTGAACGCAACTGTGTCAAAGCAACGTGAAAGGGAATAGTGTTTGGCTCCCATAGTCTATGGTTTATGCAAAAGTGTTAAGTGTTTTGAAAAAGTAGACATGATATCGAGACGCGCGTGAAAATGATTGGTAAAAACTGTAATGTGTGTGTGTGTGTGTGTGTGTGTTTCTCTATCTGTGTCTGTGTGTCTGTGTGTGTGTGTGTGTACGCCTATATGTGTGTGTAACCCAGGCTCTCAATGGCAGATAATATGATATTTCAAAGTGTTTTTTTGAAGGAACTTGGCTGGTAACTTGCAGCGAATATCTTGAAGAACTAACCACAGATCTTCTGTGATGTAGGCATCTTGACATACATATACAGTACTGTATCTTTTTAGCCATCCACATGTTTAATGTTAAAACACCCATAAGGCTGAAAGGACTTGATAGCCTGGTAAACCCGCCCCTCGAACTTCATTTCATTTTGTACAGAGGGCCTGGACCGGAATCTCTTGAGGGTCGTTTAGTCGGTCCCAGCAAGACCGATGCAGTCAGCGAACAGAGGGTGTGTTCGTTAGCCGTGACGTTGACCTAGTGTGCTACATTTGAATTGTAGTGCGTAGGTAGGCTAATTGCATGCGTGACGACCAGACGTTAGCAATTGGGTAAAGGCAGAGGCACTTTTTTTAAACTTCAGCAGAGTCAAAGTCAAGTCAAAGTCAAAGTGTACTTTATTGTCAATTCACTATGTAACAGGAATTACACAGAGGACTGAAATTGCGTTTCACCAGACACCAAATGTGCAATTTGAACTAGAAACACGCACGCACGCACACACACACACACACACACACACAGACACACACCCACACATGAAGTGTGCACAGACATCCACAATAAATAGACATAAGACATTCAGATAAACATATAAGCTTCCAACAAGAAGGAAAGTTCGAGGTAGCTCTTCTTCGTAGCTGGTGTAGGTGAAAAAGGAAAAAGTGAAATGTGCAATATGTAAGGTGCAATGAGTGAAGGTGCAGTTGGTAAAATGCAAGTGTAAAAGCAGCATGGACATCAGTGTGTGGATGTCAGTAACATGTTCATGGAATCTTCTTCATTGTGTTGAGTAGCCTGATGGCCTGTGGAAAGAAGCTGTTTCTCAGTCTATTTGTGTGGCACCGCATGCTGCGGTAGCGCTTTCCAGATGGTAAGAGGGCAAACGGTTTGTGTGCTGGGTGGGTGGTGTCCTTAATGATATTGGTGGCTCTCTTGGAACAGTGTGATGTGTACAGGTCCTGAATGGTTGGTTGGGGTGATCTGATGATCTTTTCTTCAGAGTCCACACCTCCAACAAATTGTTTCTGATGGTGTCTGTTCCAGACCCTCTGTACAAA
>CM050215.1:18675467-18770467 GCA_027475355.1 Coilia nasus
CCCTGTTTGTTTATTTACCATCGTACAGTCTCTGTTCACGGACGACTAGCCTTACTGCAGCGCGGTATTTGTTATTGCCGTCGCTTAAGTTTCTTTCTGTTAGGGGTGTTATTTATTTATTTCTTGTTACTATTTTACTGCCGTTACTGGGGTGTACCCGCCCCGTCTGCTGTTGCCAGCCGGTGTTCTCGCCTGGGCTAATTGTTTGTTTACCGCTTGTGTTTGTTACTGTTGTGTTTCTTACTGTTTTCTACTGTTACTGGGGGTGTGCCCGCCCCCATCTGCTGTTGTTAGCCGGTGTTCTGGCCTAGGCTAATTGTGGTTTTATGTTGGAGATGTTCAACAGCTGCGTCAACTGCCGGGCTCCGCTTGAGCCGGAGGACGGCCACCGCGAATGCCCCTCCTGCCTGGGGGTCGAGCACCTGCGGCAGGGACTCACTGAGCTGGCCTGCGCAGACTGCATGTGCCTGAGTATGGCGGACCGGACCGCCAGGCTGGCAATGGTGGGCCCTCTACCGGACACTCCCCTGGTCTCGGGGGGGCAGGCGGCGGGGACTACGACGGCGAGGCTCGGGGTGACTACACGCTCTGCCCGCGCCGCCACTGGACAGCACCCAGTTGGCCTGGCCCAGAGGGTCGACAAGATGTCGGCGGACCTGGAGGAGGTGAAGGCCCTGCTGGCGTCTCTTCGGCCCCAGCCTGCACAGAGTGGCAGTGCCCGAGGGCGTACCCCGGCTGCCTGGCAGCCTGAATGTTCGCCATCCCCACCACAGCTGTCGCCGGCCTCTGGTGCCCGCGGCCTGGACGTGCTGTTGATCCAGGCTTCGGAGAGCATGGACTGCGGGGGCTCGGGGACCCACAACTCCACCTCTCCAGCCGGTTCCCGGGCCGCCAGCCATGACACGGCAGCGGCGTCGGAGGCGGGGCGGCCTTCGGTCCAGCCCGCTTTGAAGGCTGCCTTGGCCCGCCTGGGGTTGGACACGTCCCCAGTGGCCCAGCCTCAACAGAATGCCTTTTTCAGGGGCTCGGCCCAGCCGTCCATGTTGGATGTGCCGCCCTCAGCCCCCTACATAGAGGAGCTGCAGCGATGTTGGGCGGACCCCAGCCGCCAATCCCACCTGCCCACTGACTGCAGGGCTCTGGCGGCGATGCGGGATGCCTCTGCATATGGCCTCCTGCGGATGCCGGGCATCGAGCCGTATGTGGCCGCACTGGTGCTCTCGCCCAACGAGGCTCTACGGCCGGATGCCAGGTGCCCCCGACCGCAGTGCCGCGTCACGGACGACCTTATCGTCCGCAGTTATGATACTGCGGCGCGTATGGGAAGGCTTGGGAATTCCATGTCCCACCTGCTGCTGGCCCTCGCCCAGACACTGCAACCACCAGGCGCTGCGTCGCAGGAGCTGTGCGAGGCTGCCCTCCAGGCCTTTGCCTACTCGTCACGGGAGCTTGGTCGGCTGATGTCTTACCTCACCATCGCCCGTCGCCAAATCTGGTTGGCACAGTCCCCGCTGGCCGAGTCGGACAGGCGGGTACTCCGTTCCCTCCCTGTCCTTCCCGGGGAGTTGTTCGGCCAGGCTGCACAGCAGGCCCTGGACAGGAGTGCCCAGGTTGCGCAGGCCCAACAGCAATTTGCCGGTCTCCGACAGTCGTTCCGGCGCAGCACGGCTGCTGTGCCTTCTAGGGGGCTGGCGCCGGCGCCGGCACCGCCTCCTCGCGTGCGCACACGGCAGGACTCCAGGCGGACGGAGGCCTTTCGTCCCTCCACCGCCTCCCGGGCCCGTCGTGCCGCCCCCTACGCCCAGCCCACCTCTCGTCGGACCCCTGATGAGCGGCGGGGGCGGTCGGGGCGGCGTTGACGCCATCACGCCGGCGGTCGGCCACTTTTCCAGCCAGCAGCTCCGGCGCTGGAAAGAGCTGACCCCAGACCCCTGGGTGCTGATGACCCTCACAGAGGGTTACCGCATCCAATTCCAACGCCGACCGCCGAGATTTCGAGGGGTCAGAACGACCACCATGGGCCGTCCGGAGAAGGCCCGCGTCCTCCGACAGGAAATCGTCGGCCTCCTGGAGAAGGGGCGAGCTCTCCAGTCGGGGAGAGCGAACAGCAAGGTGGGTTTTACTCCACATATTTTCTTGTGCCGAAGAAGGACGGCGGTATCCGCCCAATCCTCGACCTGAGGTCTTTGAATCGCCACTTGAAGGTCCTGAGGTTTCGCATGCTCCGCACTGTGGATGTGTTGCACCACATCCAGGCGGGCGATTGGTTCACTGCGATCGATCTGGAGCATGCGTACTTCCACATTCCGATCGCACCCCACCACAGACAGTTCCTCCGGTTTGCCTTCGAGGGCCGGGCGTACGAGTTCCGCGTCCTGCCCTTTGGCATAGCCTTGGCTCCCCGTGTCTTCACCCGGTGTGTGGCGGCGGCACTGGTTCCGCTTCAGGCCCAGGGCTTGCGCATCTTGCCCTACCTGGACGACTGGCTGATCTGCTCACGGTCAGAGGCTCTGGCCCGCTCGGACGTCGCGACTGTGCTCTCGCGTGTTGCAGACCTGGGGCTGCGGGTCAATTACAGGAAGAGCTCGTTGGTGCCCTGCCAGGAGACCAACTTCCTGGGCATTCATCTGGATTCGCGGCTGTTGAGGGCAACCCCCTCTCAGGCCAGGATTAGCAACATCCACCAACTGCTTGGCCGCTTCAGGAGGGGCAGGTCGCTCACCCTGAAGTCTTTCCAGCGCCTGCTCGGCATGCTCACCGCTGCCTCTTCTCTTGTTCCGTTGGGGCTCCTGGATCTACGTCCGCTTCAGCGGTGGCTGAACGATCTTCGCCTCGACCCGGCCCTGCACGGGCACAGGCTGGTCAAGGTCACCCACACCTGCCACAAACTCCTCCGTCCGTGGAGGAGGGGGACGTACTTCACGCGGGGTGTTCCCCTAGCCGCTGTCCCTTCCCGGCGGGAGGTCGTCACTACGGACGCCTCCCTCGGAGGATGGGGGGCGGTGTGGCAGTGCCGGACGGCCAGGTGCTGCTGGAGTTCTCAGCAGCAGCGGCATCACATCAACGTGTTGGAGCTGCAGGCTGTGTTTCTCGGCCTGCAGCACTTCCTCCCAGACCTGGCCGGCAGACACGTTCTGGTGAGGACCGACAACTCCACTGTGGTGTACTACATCAACCACCAGGGGGGCACCAGGTCCCTCCGGTGCTTGCAGGTGGCCCAACGGCTGTTGCGATGGGCCCATCGCCATCTCCTCAGTCTTCGGGCTGTGTATTTGCCAGGCACCGCCAACAGGGCCGCGGATCTGCTGTCTCGCCGGGGCCCCGACCCGGGGAAGTGGAGGCTCAACTCAGCGGTGGTGCTCGCCATCTGGGAACGCTTTGGCAGGGCGGAGGTGGACCTCTTTGCGTGCCGGGACTCGACTCACTGCCCTCTGTGGTTCAGTCTTCATGGCCCCAGCCCTCTAGGCCTGGACGCGCTGGCACATGCGTGGCCGAGGCAACGGCTTTACGCATTCCCCCCGTTGCCACTTATAGTACAGACTCTCCACAGGGTCGTGGTGAACCACCACACGCTGCTACTGGTGGCCCCTCGATGGCCGGGGAGAGTGTGGTTCCGCAGCTACTGCAGCTGCTGGACGGAGACCCCTGGTGCCTGCCGGTGAGGCAGGATCTTCTGTCGCAGCTGGGGGGCCAGATCTGGCACCCGGATCCGACCAGGCTGCAGCTCTGGGTTTGGCCCCTGAGGGGCCGGACCCCTTGCTAGATTTGTGTGAGCCAGCAGTGGCCGACACTATTGCCTGCTCTCGGGCAGCGTCCACCACTGCCCTCTACGCCAACAGGTGGAAGCTGTTCTCCGCTTGGTGCCTGACGCAGAGCGTGGAGCCCACGCGCTACCCCCTGCCTACCGTTCTGCTGTTTCTACAGTCGCTGTTCGACAAGGGGCTCACGCCTTCCACCATCAAGGTGTACGCTGCTGCCATCTCTGCGCAGCATGCCAGGGTCGACGGGCGGACGGTGGGATCCCATCCTTTGGTGGCTCGCTTCTTGAAGGGTGCCCTTCGCTTGAGGCCCCCCCGGCGGAGCCGGGTGCCCACATGGGATCTGCCTTTGGTGCTGCAGGCTCTCTGCGACGCACCGTTTGAGCCCCTGCTGACGGTGGATGTGTCATGGCTGTCTATGAAGACGGCATTCCTTCTGGCCATCACGTCAGCGAAGCGCGTTGGGGAATTGCACGCGCTGTCGGTTAGTGGGGACTGCCTGCGCTGGCACCCTGGCGACAGTGGGGTCACTCTGTGGCCTAACCCCTCTTTTTTACCTAAGACCCTCTCCTCTGCCTTTGTTAATCAGCCTCTTAGCCTGGCGGCGTTTGAGGCGGGTCAGGGGGAGAGGTCTGATCTTTTATGCCCTGTGCGTGCCCTTCGGATGTATGTGTCCCGCACGGAGGGCTTTCGCTTGACTGATGCCCTGTTTCTGTGCCATACAGGGCCAAGACGGGGCTTGCCACTTTCCAAACAGAGGCTGTCCAAGTGGGTGGTGGAGACCGTCTTGCATGCCTATAGGCACAGTGGCTCCGCAGTCCCACGGGGTGTTCGAGCGCACTCCACCCGCAGTGTGGCGGCCTCGTGGGCATCGTTGAGGGGCGTGCCCCTCTCTGACATTTGCAGCGCTGCCTCATGGGCATCTGGCTGCACTTTTACCAGGTTTTATCGGATCAATGTTGTCCCGCATAATCCTGTCCCTACGGCAGTGGTTCCTGGCCCGTCCCAGCAGCACTGAGTACGGGTAAGCACTCCTCATGACTTGGTTGGTACGAGTCCTCCATGTGCTGAAAGCACCGCCTCTGGCGGTCAGGAGACACGAAATAGAACGAGGGTTATGTATATAACCACGGTTCTATGAGTGTCGGATGACCGCCAGAGCTTGGCCGTCACTCGGAGTGTTCACGAGAAGATGTGCCAAGAGGTTTACTTCCTGGGTTCACCGGTCTTTTGTGCCCCGTCACAGGGTCACGGGTGACGTCACCCAGGTCACTATGTTGTTATTATTACTCGATCTGCACGTTCGTGCGATGGATATCCATGTGCTGAAAGCACCGCCTCTGGCGGTCATCCGACACTCATAGAACCGTGGTTATATACATAACCCTCGTTTTGCACCAGTAGAGTATGTATTGGACAGAGTATGTATTATGACCAAAGAGAGGCCTGTCTCATGTATTGGTAACACAGCAACTGAATAATGAGCTATTATGAACAAACTATGAATTGGAAAATATTTGCATTTCTAGGCATTATAATGTATGGAACGGTTCAATATAAAGTGGCTGGTAAAAGTGTTGAGTGGCTGGTAGATTTTAGAATCTACCTGCCACAGTGGCAGGTGAACAAATCCCTGGTGTGTGTGTGTGTGTGTGTGTGTGTGTGTGTGTGTGTAGGACTCCCTGGCTCTGGGGAAGACTGAAGAGGAGGCTCTGAAACAGTTCCGGCAGAAGTTTGACGAGGCGCTGAGAGAGAGCTGGACCACCAAAGTCAACTGGATGGCCCATCACCTGGCACACGCATCATAATACACACACACACACACACACACACACACACACACCACCACCATCACCTGGCACACGCATCATAATACACACACACACACACACACACACCACCATCACTTGGCACACGCATCATAATACACACACACACACACACCACCATCACCTGGCACACGCATCATAACACACACACACACACACACACACACTTAAACACACACACACACTTATACACGCACACACCACCATCACCTGGCACACGCATTATAACACACACATACACACACACACACACTTATACACACACACACCACCTTACCTACACCTCCTAACACACGACCTCACCCATCCCTCTATACACACACACACACACACATACACAACATAGCCCATGCCCTGAACACACACACCAACTCACGGATGCCTTCTAACACACACACTCTTACACCCACACACACCAACTCACAGATGCCCTCTAACACACACACTCTTACACACACACCCACACATAACACCCACACCAACTCACAGCCTTCTAACACTTACACACCACCTTGGCCCTGCCTTTTCGCGCACACACACACACACAAACACACACACACACTTACTCACTCATTCCTATTGGAGGACTAGGTTTGAAGAACTTTTGCATGGAATAAGCCAATCAGACCTTGAGCTTACACAGCATGCCCCTCACGTAGCCAATCAGGGGACAGATGTGCCTGAAAGGACCCACCTACTTCTGCTTTTTGATGATGATGATGTTTTGTTTTGTTGACACTGTACTAAGCGCCCGACTACTTCCCTGGGAGGGAGAGCATGTGTGAGTGTGTGGAGGGGGGGCGAGGGATTCGGAGAGAGAGGGAGTGTGTGTGTGTGTGGAGGGGGGGGGGGGGGGGGGGGTAGTCTTTTTAAACACTGGAGTCTTGCTAAAGTGAGAGGAGCAGGCATGGCAATTCGATGGGGAGACACTGAGTGGGTGCAAAGAGAAACTCACATTCACATTACACTGGACTAGCACACATGACCAGTCGATCACATTACACTGGAGCAGCAGACATGACGAATTGATCACACTCACATTACACTGGACTAGCAGACATGACCAGTCGATCACTTTACACTGGAGGAGCAGACATGACCAGTCGATCACATTACACCGGAGCAGCAGACATGACCAGTCGATCACATTACACTGGACTAGCAGACATGACGAATTGATCACACTCACATTACACTGGACTAGCAGACATGACCAGTTGATGATATTACACTGGACTAGCAGACATGACGAATTGATCACATTCACATTACACTGCAGTAGAAGACATTATAAGTCGATCATATTTACATTACACTGGACTACCAGACAAACAAGTCGGTCACATTACACTGGACTCAATGCTACCAGACATTATAAGTGGATGGTGAGACACTGAGCGGGGTGAGCAGACCTGCTGTCACATTCCCACTGGCCAGACATGAGGAGTCGATCACGCTGAAGGACCTCCGCTTCGGCTCAGGCATGACGAGTCGATCTCTCATCTTGAGACTGGGACTTACTAGGCATGGCGAGTTGATCTCTCATCTTGAGATTGTATGGGACTAAACAGACATGATGAATCGATCTCTCATCTTGAGATTGTATGGGGCTAAATGGGCATGACGAGTCGATCTCTCATCTAAACAGGCATGGCGAGTCGATCTCTCATCTTGAGATTGTCTGGGACTAAACAGGCATGATGAGACGATCTCTCATCTTGAGATTTTCTGGGACTAAACAGGCATGATGAGACGATCTCTCATCTTGAGATTGTCTGGACTAAACAGGCAAGCAGCCTGAAGCACATTTGGATTTTACGGCTTTTAACTTTTTAATGCTCAGAGTGTGTGTGTGAGAGAGAGAACGTGTGTGTGAGAGTGTGTGTGTGTTAGAGAGAGAATGTGTGTGTGAGAGTGTGTGTGTGTGAGAGAGAGAAAGAATGTATGTGTGAGAGGGAGTGTGTACGTGTGTGTTAGAGAATGTGTGTAAGAGTGAGAGTAAGGGGGACTATGTGTGTACGTTTGTAACAGTGTGTATGTGAAGAGATTATGTGAAGAGATTAAACACGTGTATGATGAGTGTGTGTGTGAGAGAGAGAGGGAGGTGTCTGTGTGTGTGGGTGTTTAAGAGGGAAGTGTGTGTGTGTGTGTTTGCTTGAGAGTGAGAGAGGAAGGTGTGTGTGTATGTGTATGAAAAGACTTCTGTAAAACTACTGTCCTTATAAAGTTCATTAAAGTGCATTTACTGAAGCAGACTACAGCTCTCACTTTTTGAACTTCTGTGTGTGTGTGTGAGAGAGAGAAGGGTAGTGTGTCTGTGTGCAAGAGAGAGCAAGTGAACAAAAGTATTGTGTGTGTGTGTGTGTGTGTGTGTTTGTGGTAGAGAGATAGACACAAACACTTGCGGTATTTCCTACAGCGCCACCTTAAATACATTTAGAGATGTTAAACTCTACAGTGCCACCTTAAGGACGTTTAGAGATGTTAAACTCTACAGCGCCATCTTAAGGGCATTAAGAGATGTTAAACTCTACAGCACCACCTTAAGGGCGTTTAGAGGTGTTAAACACTACAGCGCCACCTTAAGGACGTTTAGAGATGTTAAACTCTACAGCGCCACCTTTAGGGCATTAAGAGATGTAAAACTCTACAGCGCCACCTTAAGGACGTTTAGAGATGTTAAACTCTACAGCACCACCTTAAGGACGTTTAGAGATGTTAAACTCTACAGTGCCACCTGAATGGCGTTTAGAGATGTTAAACTTGAGTCGTAAGTCCTAACAGTTCCAATTTTGAAGAACCCAATAACCTAAACTAGAACTGTAGACCTGAACTATAGAACTAAACTAGATCTATAGACCTAAACTAGAACTGTAGACCTAAACTAGAACTGTAGACCTGAACTGAAGAACTAAACTAGATCTATAGACCTAAACTAGAACTGCAGACTAGAACTATAGACCTAAATTAGAACTGGAGACCTAAACTAGAACTGTACAACTAAACTAGAATTTCAGACTTAAATTAAACATGATGGAAGAGGCCATTAAACAGTGTTAACAGCGTTTTAAACTGAAGACCTTAAACATAATGTATGTGTGTGTGTGTGTGTAGCTTTTTAAACTAGAGACCTAAATTATAAATTAAAGATGGTGAAAAGGCCACTGAACAGTGTTAATAGATTATATAGTTGATATTATTAGATAGATCCAAGACGTTAAAACCCAAGATATTAAAATGTGCATTTTACACACACTCCCACGTTTAATATTGACTCTCCCACTCTGATGGAGACACACACACACCTATCTTGCTCTATACAAATAAAATTAATTGGAAGTAAGAGCAAGAGACTGAAAGAGAGACTGTAGAGTTGGCTACAATAAAAATAGATTTTAAAAGAGCTCGTCTTCCTTATCCCGCACTGAGGAGCTGAGAACTGCTTGAGCACCGTTCCGGCCAGGGAAACACTGCCACCTCCTGGAGGCGTGTGGTAGGACACCTGCCGCTACCAGTGCTTCACTCACCGTGGTTTCACACTGTAGCGTCAACTCCACGCTTCACAACGTTCTACCATTCATTTTCAACGAGAGGCGTGCAACGCCTCTCAAAGCATCTTGGGATCACGTGAGCATCGCGTTCATCAGTGGTGTCGCGTCAAGAAGTTGAGCTGAGCTGAACTTCTTTACGCGACGCCAAGGCGGTCAACCAATCAAATACGGGCATGGGGGCGCAGCGGGAGAAAGCTCCGTTGGCTCTCTGTTTACATCGATAATTGAATACGCCCACCGGAAGCGTCCCATTCAGCACAGGCAGAACGTTTTGCAGCACGGCTTTGACGCTACAGTGTGAAACCACCGTGACGCACAGTTCCAAGTGTGGCCGGATGACACTTGCGTGAGCGCCGGTGCGGGGAGCGCGCTGACGTCAAACTAGTGTTCTCCATGGAAATCCAGATGTCTCAGCCAATGGGCGCCGTGCGGGGAAGGAGACTATATCGAGGTCAGACGGCGAAGAGCGGGCGATGTGGCCGGTGGCAGCATGTCCCAGGAGGCACCGGGAGAATTGTGATCAAACTCACCGGGGAGTGTCTGCACACTGTCGTGATCAGAGCGAGCGACCAAAGCATTAGAACACCAGGAACAAGGCATTCCACGCGCACAGGTGTGTCATTCTAACTGCTTCTTAGACAAAAGCGAAAAAAAATCGTGTTGCCTAAAAGGGTTGTTTGTGCGCATGCGCTGCAGGCAGATAGTCGGTTAGAAGTTTAAGGCTGTTTTTTTGTTTATTCCGGGTGCGCTGCTCGTGACGGTAAGCTGGTAAGTGTTGGTCTTCTTCCTCGGTCTCTGGAGTGCCGTAGGCTGCAGGGACGAAAAGACACCTCTGTCTCGTGCTCACAGAAGTGTGTCAGTAGACCGAGTGGTCAAGGAGTGAGATGCGCGCTCACAGGCAGGCGCGCGAGTAGGGTTTGTTTTCCACGTATCGGGCTTCTAGTATATGGCAAGCCAAAGTGTTCACATTTACGCCTATTTTAAACGCGTTAAATAAGGAATGCCCGTAAAAAACGCCGTATTTTTGAGCATTTTACGCCGTATTTTACGCCGTTTTCCCAGAAAAACACTGGCCAGGGAAACACTGCCACCTGCCGCTACCAGTGCGTCACTCACCGTGGTTTCACACTGTAGCGTCAACGCCACGCTTCACAACGTTCTACCATTCATTTCTCATTTGGGAAAACCAGTGGGAGGAGATCATTATCATTAGAACGCGTTAAACAAGAATTTGACGCGTTAAACAAGAATTCTTATTCTTAAAAGATTCTTATTTGACGCGTCAAATTCTTCTTTAACGCGTCAAAATTCTTGTTTAACCGTTCTAATGATAATGATCTCCTCCCACTGGTTTTCCCAGTCAGTGAATTTAAAGTGCCTTCACCCAATCACTGACCGAAACAAACAGACCAAAACAGTCCGAGACATACCTCCCTGTGCACTGATCGTCCCTAATGCAATCAAAGTTTTCTCAAACTCACCGTAGGCCTAGTGCTCATCACAGCTATCTGTCAACGTAACTAAGAATAAAGCTTCGTTCAGTCCAGATGCTGGCTTTGTTGTTATTTTAAAATAAAACGAAACCGAATGAAACATTTACCGTGTTCATCCTTTCTGCCTGACAAGCTTTGATTTAGATTAGACTGTTTTTGCATGTTGTCTGTAGATAAGTAGCCGTGTGGTGAAGTTGTCTGCCTGCTATGGTAGTGGTTGTTTTAGTTGAGGGTTCGAATCCCCTGCAATTGCAAGGCACTTTTTCACACTTTTCTCCAGCAAGTCTTTGTCTTTATGTTAATGTTGTGCTCATGTTTTTGCATGTCACTCGGCTATATACTGCAACGTTATTTTAAATGAATGTGTTTCCTCGCCCTTGACTGGGCAATCATGGTCCATCACAGGGCATTTGTTGCCAAAAATTAACTCTCCTGCAAAGTGTAGGTGTATCCCTTAGCCAAGCAGGGTAACAGTCTTTTCCGTGTTTTTTGTTTGTTTGTTTATTTGTTTAAGCTGTGCTTGTTTCCCTCTGTCCTTCCCTAAATAGCGATCTCGTTTACATGTGATCTTTTTCCAATATTAAACATATTAACGTTATCTAGTGGTTAGCCCTCGCACCTGACATGGATCAAGCTGTGGGTTCAACTGTCAATGCAACACTGTATTTCTTTTTGTATATCACTTGCCTTAACCTTCAAGGTAATTTGAGCTATGTGTTACATATCTTTTTTACGTTTTTCAATGTGCAACCTCTCACATTTCTTACAAAATAAACCTTACACTGTGTAAACCCTCATCTACCAAATTTAAAACAGCTGTCATCCACCTCAACTCATAATCTTTTCAGTAAAGTTTCGGTCAGTTAACAACTGATTATTGAACTGTCCGTATACAATTGTGAAATGACAACATGAAACAATACTCAGACTGCGGCGGAGTCATTTTATGCTACTGCATGTTTTGCCCAGTAGGTAGCGCAATGAGGCGAGTAATGGATAGTGACTCTTTTACATGTTGATCTATTAGATCTGTTTTACATTAGAACACTGCTTGTGTTTAAAACGCTAAATGGCCAAAGACCTTTATATCTTGCAGGCATGTTTAGAAAATACTGTCCCACCAAATCACCAAGCAAGGAGAGGCAGCTTTTACCTGCAATGTGGTCCGCCTACACTCTCAGAAATAGGGGGACAGCAGGGGTACAAATCTGTGTCTTAAGGTACAATAACCATTTATGTATCCCCAAAGGCTAATATTTGGACCTTAAGGTACTGATGTGTACCTATTCAGCTCTGGAGAAGACACAAACTAGTTGTAAAACAGTGGTTAAAAGGTACAATTATGTACCTTTGAGGGTACTGCCGGTGTGACGAGCCTTTGTACCCCTAAAAGTACAATTCTGTACCTTCTTTTCTGAGAGTGTATGGAACCGCCCCCGAGTCAAACTCGACAATGGACCAACCATCTCCATTTTTAAATTAAATACTAAACCATTTGTTTTTTTTGTTAACCAGCTTACACTCCCGTGTCTCACTTAGGTTTTATGCCTTGCATTTGTGCTTTTTAACATGTGCACTTGTTTTAATTGTTTCTATGACATTATGGCGCTCATATTCTTTATCTTCAAGACTTCAAGACTTTTATTGTCATTAAACACACACACACACGTGTGTTTTTTCAAGCAGTGCAAGAGCAACAACGGGAGAAAACAGATGGAAAAGAAGGGACAAGCAGGACCTATATTACAAAGACTCCAGGAAGGACACAAGACCTTGAATTAGTGGTATTCCATGCTGACCTCTAGGGCCACTGAGAGGATCAAACTGGGCTCGAATCTGCTCCATTACTGCACCCTCAATGGCAAAATCGACATCAGGCACAACAACCCTCTCTGGCCAGTCAATCAACAAAGCAAGATCAGCTGGAACTTCATCTCTTGCCAGAGATGCAGCAGCAGCGGCAGCAGCAGCAGCAGGTGGATGAACAACTGCTGCAGCAGGAGGCACATTGGCAGCAGCTGGAGGCTGATGAACAGCAGCTGCACGACGTCCAAAGATGTCCTGCACAGCTGTTGATGCGCTTCCCTGTTGCTGGAGACATCCTGGGACAAAGATCTGCCTTGGGCTCAAGGGTTTCACCTTTATATATCTCCATGTATGAGAACTCTCCATCTAATTGAAGAGAGCAAACATAATGTTATCCGATGCCAAAGTTCATAACCTGGTAATACACTCTGGGGTAATTGTTCTGTGGTTTGCTCAGTCATGTTAGTCATCTTTTACAAGGATACAAGGACGGTTTATTGTCACATGCATAGACATATGGGTAGAGTAGGACACAGAGTGAAATTGGTGATTGTTTGTTTAAAACTGTGCATGGGGGGGAATAAAGTGTGCAGAATGCAGTCTGGGCAGGCTACTTGATGAGAAGCAGAGGTAGAATGGGTGATTGTGTGTGTGTGTGTGTGTGTCTGTGTGTGATTATAGCATAATCCAGCAGTGTAGACAGCCGTAAATCTATATTTCGCAAATCCTCACCCAAATTATTTTTTGCCTTATGTATTTATTTGGCATAAGGTGCATTGTTGGACAGTTTGAGATTATTATGAAATAATTGTAGACAAAGCACTAAAATGAATAACTCTAGTACATGATACACAAAAGTGTAGGCCTATGGTCCAGTGAAGCAGACCAAAACACAAACATTCATAATATTGTAACATTTAGTGTAATGCTTTGCAGTGATTTGTTGTATTGTGTTCTATTTTTGTGTAACAGTATGTCGCAAAAGTGAGTACACCCCTAACATTTTTGTACTTTTTTAATTATATCTTTCCATGGGAGAAGTCTAAAGATATGATACTTTTCTACAACGTAAAGTAGGCAGTATACAGCTTATATAACAGTGCAAATTTGCTGTTCCCTCAAAATAACTCAACACACAACCATTAATGTTTAAACCACTGTTAACAAAAGTGAGTACACCCCTATGTGAAAATGTCCAAATTGTGCCCAAAGTGTCAATATTTTGTGTGGCCACCATTATTTTCTAGCACTGCCATAACTCTCTTGGGCATAGAGTTCACTAGAGCGTCACAAGTTGTCACTGGAATCCTCTTCCACTCCTACATTACGACATCACGGAGCTGACCTTGAGCTTGAGACCTTGAACTCCTCCACCTTCCATCTGAGGATGCCCCACAGATGCTGAATTGGGTTCAGGTCTGGGGACATGCTAGGCCAGTCCATCACCTTCACCCTCACCCAAGGCGTGGTCATCTTGGAGGTGTGCTTGGGGTCGTTACCATATTGAAATACCGCCCTGCATCCCAGTTTCAAAGAGGAGGCATCATGCTCTGCTTCAGTATGTCACAGTACATATTGGCATTCATGGTTCCCTTAATGAAGTGTAGGTCCCCAGTGCCGGCAGCACTCATACAGCCCCCCAAACCATGACACTTCCTCCACCATGCTTGACTGTTAGCAGGACACAGTTGTCTTTGTAATCCTCACCTGGTTGCTGCCACACACACCTGACACCATCTGAACCATATACATTTATTTTGGTCTCATCAGACCACAGGACATGGTTCCAGTAATCCATGCCCCTAGTCTGTTTGTCTTCAGCAAATTGTTTGCGGGCTGTCTTGTGCATCATCTTCAGAAGAGGCTTCCTTCTGGGTGGAGCCATGCAGACCAGTTTGATGCAGTGTGCAGCGTATGGTCTGTGCACTGACAGGCGGTCCCTCTACCCCTTCAACCTCTGCAGCAATGCTGGCAGCACTCCTACGCTTATTTTGAAGACACAGCCTCCGGATATAATGCTGAGCACATGCACTCAACTTCTTTGGTCGACCATGGCGAGGCTTGTTCTTAGTAGAGCCTGTCCTCTTGAAGCGCTGTATGGTCTTGACCACTGTGCTGCAGCTCAGTTTCAGGGTGTTGGCAATCTTCTTATAATCTAGGCCATCTTCATGTAAAGCAACAATTTTCTTTTTTAAATCCTCAGAGAGTTCTTTTCCATGAGGTGCCATGTTGAGCTTCCAATGACCAGTATGAGAGTGTGAGAGTGATGACACCAAATTTAACACAACTTATAGACCACTGCTAACGAGGAGCAAGTCAGCTGTGAAGCAGATCAGGGCATGGCCAGAGGGAGCCACCTCAGCTCTCCAGGACTGCTTTGACTGTACAGACTGCTCTGTTTTCAAGGAAGCAGCCAGTACAAACCAGCATGTCAACCTCACCGAATACACTGAGTCTGTGACTGGATACATATCCAAATGCATGGATGATGTCACAGTTACAAAGACTGTCACTGTACGAGCAAACGACAAACCTTGGTTCACCAGGGAGGTACGTGAGCTCCTGAGAGCATGCAACACTGCTTTCAAGTCCGGGGACAAAGACGCCCTCAGAACAGCCAGGGCCAACCTGCACCGGGGCGTGAGAGCAGCCAAGCGGGCCTATGGACAGAAAATCCACTCACACTTCAATGACACAAAAGACCCCAGACGCCTGTGGCAAGGCATCCAGTCGGTCACAGACTACAAGCCGACCCCCCTGCCGTGCAAGGACAACACAGACTTCCTCAACTCCCTCAACACCTTCTTCAGCCGGTTCGAAGAAAACGACACCACCACCCCAACAAAAGTCCCTACTGACCCAGACAACACACCACTCCAACTGGACCCAGTGGATGTGCGGAGGACCCTACTCAAGGTGAACCCCAGAAAAGCTGCAGGTCCAGACAACATACCCGGGCGTGTGTTCAGAGACTGTGCAGACTCACTCACGGATGTCCTCACAGATATTTTCAACATCTCTCTGAGCCAAGCCAGCATACCAGAAAGCTTCAAAGCTACCACCATCGTACCACTACCAAAAAAATCCCCAGCTACATCACTAAACGACTACAGACCCATAGCACTCACTCCAATAATGATGAAGTGCTTTGAAAGGTTGGTCAAAGCTCACATAACAGCCAGCCTTCCCACTACTCTGGACCCATACCAGTTTGCCTATCGCCCCAAGCGCTCCACTGATGATGCCATAGCAACAGCACTCCACCTATGCCTGGCTCATCTGGAAAACAAAAACAGTCACGTACCGATGCTGTTCATTGACTTCAGCTCCGCTTTCAACACGGTCATCCCACAACACCTGGTGAACAAACTGAGTGCAGTCGGCATCAGCACTTCACTGTGCAACTGGCTACTGGACTTTCTCACAAACAGACCACAGACAGTAAAAGTTGGCAAAAACTCCTCAGAGACTACCATCATAAACACTGGGGTCCCCCAGGGTTGTGTGCTGTCTCCATTGCTCTTCACACTGATGACCCACGACTGCTGTGCCAGATTCACATCGAACCACATCATCAAGTTCGCCGATGACACAACAGTGGTGGGCCTCATCAGTGACGATGATGACTCAGCATACAGAGAGGAGGTACATCAACTCATCAACTGGTGTGACAGAAACAACCTACAACTCAATGGCAACAAAACAAAAGAAATAACTGTGGACTTCAGGAAACAACACCCGACACACACCCCACTCATAATCAATGGCAGTGCCGTGGAGTCTGTGAGAAGCACAAAGTTTCTGGGAGTGCACATCACAGACGACCTCACATGGACCACCAACCCCACCTCCCTGGTCAAGAAAGCACAGACACGCCTTCACTTCCTGCGCAGGATGAGGAGAGCTGACCTCCCCACTTCTGCACTCACCACCTTCTACAGGGGTGCTATTGAGAGCATCCTTACCAGCAGCCTCTCTGTCTGGCACGGCAGCTGCTCAGCTGCGGACAAGAAGGCTCTACAGAGGGTGGTGAGGACTGCAGAAAAGATCATCAGATCACCCCAACCAACCATTCAGGACCTATACACATCTCACTGTTCCAAGAGAGCCACCAATATCATTAAGGACACCACCCACCCAGCACACAAACTGTTTGCCCTCTTACCATCTGGAAAGCGCTACCGCAGCATGCGGTGCCACACAAATAGACTGAGAAACAGCTTCTTTCCACAGGCCATCAGGCTACTTAACACAATGAAGAAGATTCCATGAACATGTTACTGACATCCACACACTGATGTCCATGCTGCTTCTACACTTGCACTTTACCAACTGCACCTTCACTTATTGCACCTTACATATTGCACATTTCACTTTTTCCTTTTTCACCTACACCAGCTACCAAGAAGAGCTACCTCGAACTTTCCTTCTTGTTGGAAGCGTATATGTTTATCTGAATGTCTTACTGTATGTCTATTTATTGTGGATGTCTGTGCACACTTCGTGTGTGTGTGTGTGTGTGTGTGTGTGTGTGTGTGTGTGCGTGCGTGCGTGCGTGTTCTAGTTCAAATTGCACATTTGGTGTCTGGTGAAACGCAATTTCAGTCCTCTGTGTAATTCCTGTTACATAGTGAATTGACAATAAAGTACACTTTGACTTGACTTTGACTTTGAACTTCTACCCATTTACACCTGAGACCTTGTAACACTAATGGATCACATGACACCAGGGAGGAAAAATGGCTAATTGGGCACAATTTGGACATTTTCACATAGGGGTGTACTCACTTTTGTTAACAGTGGTTTAGACATTAATGGTTGTGTTGAGTTTTTTTGAGGGAACAGCAAATTTGCACTGTTATATAAGCTGTACACTGCCTACTTTACGTTGTAGAAAAGTATTATATCTTTAGACTTCTCCCATGGAAAGATATAATACAGTTTTTCTCAATTGTTTAAACACAATTCCTTGTACTTCAGACACAATGACCACAACATGCAACTCATGCACCAACCCCATGAACTAATTCTGCTAAACTATAAACACAATTCCTGCTTTACACTCAAATTACAGTTCTAAAACACACTTTTTTCAAAACACTATAGACAATTCTCTGCGTTTGGCACAATTTTCATGACAAAAATCTCTTGTTTTCACAAGGAACACACAGTGATTCAAAATTCTAAAGTCAATTGCCCTACTATGCACACTGACTCATCACATTGGCAAATACCTGTCACACAGCTTTACAATTAGCTATCAGAGCTATGGAAGAGGCAGAGCCACAGCTAGAGGAGTGAGAGTAAGAGGAGAAGGACGGGGAGGACCCAAACGAGGATGAGAAAGGACCGTAATCTCTGAAGAAATCAGAGCCATTTTGGTTGACCATTTGGTCAACGAAATTATTTTACAGTAGTTGTTTAGTTGTTTACGTATCTCTCTCCATATTGTGCAATCCTCACCCCAATTGAGGATTTTTTTTTTGACTGGAGATGAAAGTGTATGACCAAAATCCACAAATGCATGTACTGTACCCTTTCTCCAAGCTATGGAAGACGCATGTGGAAATATAGCAACTGATGCTTTTCATGGATGGATTCGCTGCTGCTGCAGGAAAAACATTGCATGTGATGTGGATGAGGTGCTGTGGCCACGCCAAAACAGAAGAAAGGATGCAGCGTAATTTGTTTTGTAACTGTATAGGCTACAGTAAACTCTTCTGTTGTGTTTTATGTAGACCACTGTAGGTGCAGCTTTGTGTTGATTGGGATACAGTGTGTACACTGTTTTTGTGGGAAAAAATAAAATATATTTGTATCGATGTATATGTGCGTTCTGAGTATAAAAACAATATTCTAAAATATAACACACTTATGTATGTACTGTAAGTAGCAAGTGTAACACTGAACAAAAAAGGCCTAAATCATTATGGTGAATGTATAAGAAGTGTTTTCCATTTATCTTAGTGTTTTACATTAAGCACATCAGGGTTCAACTGGTTGTTATAAATGTCTATTCATATGATGGTTTGTGTGTGTCATTTGACAACAAAATAGCATTTTGAGAAGAAATAATACTGTTTTGAATGCAAAGTTTCATTTTGCAGGAAAAGTGAGGGGTTTAGCCCATTGTGTGTGTGTTTTTTTAACTTCTGTGTAGAGTTCTGAGAGTATGAGGCATGTTTTCAGAAAATGTGTCTAAGCAATTGAGAAAAACTGTAAAAAAAAAGTACAAAAATGTTAGGGGTGTACTCACTTTTGTGACATACTGTATGTTCCATCTTGTGTTCTAATTCGCATGAAAAATATATAACGTCAAGATATATAGAAGTACATAGGCTGTGTAGCCATAGTAGCCTATCAGCTGAAGACCAGACAGAACCCATCTTCATATTAATTTTGTTTTTGCATCACAACCATTTCAGA
This sequence comes from Coilia nasus, assembly GCA_027475355.1. Classification (NCBI taxonomy): domain Eukaryota; kingdom Metazoa; phylum Chordata; class Actinopteri; order Clupeiformes; family Engraulidae; genus Coilia; species Coilia nasus. Next base: position 18,694,331 of record CM050215.1, read on the forward strand.
TGCTATGAAAAAGGTGTAGTATATTAAATTTGAATGTTTGGAACATTTTATTTAACGTGTTAACATACTAATTCCTTATTTGCTAGTAGACGTCCCGCCGAAATTTCAAATTTTGGCGCAGGTATATATAGGCCTACGCTTGGCGGCATCACAGAGTCTTCACAATGTCTAATTCAACTTTCCGAAGGAGGATTTCCGACATCAGAGACAGGATGAACGCCCAATTCAATAGGATACTGCAAGGGAATCAGGAGCCAGGACTTGTGGAAAGGTTTGTGTAATAACTACTTCGGTATATTCACAGCTTTACTCTATTTAGCCTTAGGTCGCAATGTATCCAATAGGCTTGCCCGAAGCGCTCGGCGCATTTCTCTTTGTAATGTTAAACAACTTAGAATTTCAAGACAGCCTAGGCAATATTCATTATGTTGGAACAAGGACAGAGGTATTTCACATGTTGCGAGTCGAGGTGTTTCAAGAAGGTTTCAACTAGGCTATATCTTAGATTAGGTTTCTTGTTCTCCGCTATGCACAAATTGAATGAGTAGTATAGCCTAATAAAAGGCTACTTTTTATTGAAATCAATTGGCCGTTTGCTGCGGGTCGTAAAGAAAATAAAGGCTTTGTGCTTGAACATGTGTGAGAAAACAAATATTATCGAGCCCTGCCACCAATCTTTTCATTGCAATGGGACTCATATTTTCTTAGAAGTAGCCTACATTTCAGTTAACTCCGTAGTGAAGACGTTGACTTATGACATGCATGACTGATACGTCTATTGATTCTCGCCATATATATATATATATATATATATATATATATATATATATATCGCTATTAAGAATACCGCTGTTAAGAATTATATATATATTTGGAAATTTCCTTCAGTGAGCTTAGGCCTAAAGAACTACACTAACCGAACGTCATGTATGAGTGTTCGGCGGGGAAAGTGGGTGTGACGTCAGGACATTTGTAGTCTGTTGTTGATCGGATTGGCGCTATTTCGAAGTTTTGAAAAAAGGCGCAATTTCATGCGAAACCTTTGTTGGTTTATTTCTATGTGTAGCGAGATTAAATATGTTTTCCCGAATTTACCCACCCATGTGCAATGCTCTCATTCCCTCGCAAGTCTGTAATAGATGTGTTATATATAATACTATGTGCGTGTGTGTGAGAGAGAAAGAAATGATCATCTGTGCTCTGATCTACAGTTTGCAGTCTTTCACAGCAAGGCCTGCTGCTGCCGGACGCAATTTTAGGCGACGTGGTGAGGCGAGGCGGAGCATCACCTTTAAGGTATCCATCCTGAGGGCTCATGATATCGTCCGATATCGTTCAAGAAACGGTATTCTTCATGTACTGTGCTAGATAGACTGACACAATACCCCCCCCCCCCCCCCCCCCCCCCCATCCACTCCACTATCTCTTAATAAAACCACCTTCCTGGTGAAGGTCTGGTCATGCAATATCTGAACTGGAATATATGTTCATTCAAAATCATTGTGTTTCAATGCCATGTATATCCATTGACACACATGACAACACTCAAAGCATGTTAAATCACATGTGTCACATCACATCTTGATTTCTTCACTCTTATTCCCTTGAGTTTTCTCAGTAAGCTGATTTTTTAATTGAGTTAGAGTCCTGCATTTTGGTCTTCATTCAACAGTTAACAGTAAGTACTCATTTCACTTGCAGATTGTGAACAACATATTTGTCTTTTAATCTGATTGTAGATGTCACAAAGACCTGCCGGGTGGTGGTGGGCTTGGACCTCACCCCACAACAGTTTGTGGAGACACTGCGGTCCAATGTGCCCAACATGCCCGCAAATTTCCAGCTGTGCAGAGTGAATGGGCGAAGGGAGGTGATTCCATTGACTGAGCAGTGCCCTTCTGAAATTCATTCCAGGAGGGCACTGCAAAGGTCAAATTTGTACATTCGCCCCCAGGTAAGGTAATCAAATTGTCACACGACCAAATAGGAACATATGGCAGGGTGACAGTACATGAATTTGAATGAAACAGCCATAAGAATGCAAGTGATAAAGCATGGGTTGATGGCTGAGACAAATGGAATAGAGGAAAGCAGCCAAGTTATTCTCTTCTTCTTCTTCTTCTTTTTCTTTTTCTTCTTTGGCTTTAAAGGAAACTGAGGAAACCAGGTAAGTGTGTATGCTATTTTACATGTTCAATATGCATTAGTTACTGATATCATGAGTTGTGTGTGAATGGTTAAGGTGTGTTGACCAGGTGACATTAACGTGTAATGTTTTCCAGTTTAGATTCATACATAGCAAGTTGTATTCTCTTGGGTGGTGTTAAAAATGTTTTTTGTTGTGTTATTTTTAGTCAACTACCTTCTGACAGCACTCCTGGCACCCCAGCTGACCAGCCGGAGGTGGCAGCAAGGTAAACAGACTATTTCAGCTAAGTCTCCACTTTCGAGCACCCTTGTCACACTCAAATTCGATTATTGCTCTAGTAGGATTATGTTGGTTGTAACAAAAAAAATCTCCTGCACACACTTATACAAATGTGGCATTTTAGATTTGGATAGTGGTCAATAGTTTAAAATGAACATTTTTGGAATTTACTCCGTTCTTATTTTATTTTTTATTTTTTTCCACAATGCCTTTGACATGACTTCAGCCGAGGATCAGCAGAACAGCCTCAGGAGGCAGACAGGTGAATTATTTGACATTGTATTCATTCATTAGCAGTGTCTGTGTTAAAGTCCTTTTTTCAAATGAAAGGGATGTCCCTGTGCAAGACCCCCTCCCTGGGACGTCTACTGCCGTGACGAGAAGGTAAATGGATCATAACACAGCCCAGGTCTTGGTCACATGATTAGACTAGTTATACCCCTGGGGGGGCAACCTGTTACAATTCTTATTACATGATGTTTCTAAATTTCTAAACTACAAGTGAATGAAGCCTGTTTGATGAAATTTTGATGAGGGACATCAACGTACAGACAGAAGACTTCACATAATTACCTACCAGCCGCCCCACCTACACAAGTACACATCCTAGTTAATAGTCATAGCAAATGTTGTTGGCCATCAATGTTATTGGGCACCAGACCTTACCTCTCATATGTGTAAAGATGGCTGAATTAGGCCAAGTGGAAACATAAGGACTTGATCAGCATATGCTGAGTTAAAGTCATATTCTGAAAGTAGCGCAGTCAGAAGTTACGCACCAGTTTTCCAAGTTGCATTGTACTTACCTTGGCTCCATTACTCTGATGTGATTAACCGTTTCCTGAGGAAGGTTTCAGTTTGGAATACTACATAATGTCGCATGGTGAGCGACCACACATCTGTTGTAATAGAAATTACACACATTTGATTACAGCTATAACTGGCATCAAACATTATTGTCATGTGTTTTCCACTCATTTCATGTTCGGAGGTCAGTTTTGGTTGATACATGCCCCAGTCTGTTTAATATTGACTGCTATCCAACATTTCCACCAATGTCGGAATTTACTTAATTGGCACAGCTGTTGAAATTTGTATATATATATATATATGCTCTTATGACCTCTTATTTTCAGCGAACTACCTTCTGACAGCGCTCCTGGGACCCCAGCTGATCAGCAGGAGGCAGCAGCAAGGTAAACAGACTATTTCAGCACACTAGTTCCCAAAGTCTCCCTTGGCACACTCAGATTCAAGTATTACTGTAGTAGGATTATGTAGGATTATGTAAGTAATTTCTCCTGCAGACAGTCACATATGTTTGTCAGCGTGTTTGTTTTGGTGTTCCATGTGCTTCTGTTTTGAGTGTCTTGATTTGTAGTTTTGTGAAATTACATGTGGACTGCATTTCTGACTGGATCTAGTATCTGTTGAACTGTGTTTACTTTTTTGTGCCCGTTCCCTTTGAGATATAAATATATGTGCCACTCAAATATGACCTGCATGTGGGTGTCTGTCTGGGAAAACCTGCCACTTAAGGTCTGTCTGTCTGTGTGTCTGTCTGTGTGTCTGTCTGTGTGTCTGTCTATCTATCTATCTATCTATCTATCTATCTATCTATCTATCCATTCATTCATTCATTCTTTTATGCCTTTCACATGACTCGGGTCACCACAACAGCCCGGGGAGGTAGAAAGGTCAGTTATTTGTCATTTCAACTGAAAATACATCCAGTGTCTTGCATATGCCAGAATCACATGCTGTCAGGGTTCTGTGTTTCTGTGGTTTGAATTTTTCAACTCTGTTTACATTCACCCCCTGCTGGTTTCACTGTCCATGTGCTTTGGTTTTGGTGTTTTATGTGCCCGTTTTCCCCTTGCCTAAACTTTACAATCACAGGAGATTGAAGGCTTCTGCATTTGGGTCCACTCATTCCATTACCTGACACATGCTACACAACCACACATCTGATATTGTAGGAATGTCGCACTCAATTACGGCTATGACTTGCCATTGAACAGTAATATTGTATGCGCTGTCCACTCTTTTGTTTTTTGATAGAATGGATGCATTCTACCTAATGTCGGATGACTCTGACATAGAGGAGGTGGCTCTGTCATCCCCAGAAAGGGCCATATCTGATGTAAGCATGTGCAACACCCAACTGCTTTGGTTAGACCAAAAGTTATTGTCAGTCTCTGTTTTTCAGTTTTGGTTTTTTGGTTTTTTGTTTCCCCCTGCGGGTCCTGTCCTTGTATGTGGTCTGTGTTTATCTCCGTTTCCTGATTTTATTGACGATCATTGTATCTTGTTACCCTGTCTGTGTTCACCTGTCGGACCTGATTGTTTTGTTGCCCTGATCATGTCCAACTGTCTTGTGATTATTGTGTCTTGGTCCCTGTTATTAGTCTGTGTATTTAAACCCAAGTGTTTTCCTGTTGTCTTCCCTGTATCTTTGCTACCCTGGGGTGCGTTTCCCAAAAGCGTCGTTGCTAACTTCCTTAGCAACTTCGTAGGTTTGAACGATGGTCTTACCACACTGCTGTTTCCCAACACCATCGTCCAGACTTAGCAACCAACGATGTTTACAACTACAGTAGTCCGATGGATCGTTCATCGACGCAAGTGTTTCCCAACAACAAAGTCTGGACAAACCATCGGAAATTCCATCGTGAAGCTGTGCAGTTGGAACGATTAGCATGGACCTGTCGTGGGACCTGTTGTGAGACCGTCGTGTTTGTTCACGTGACGTCTTGCTCGTCACCTTTGGCCTTTTTGTGGCGGATTAGGCGGCTGTCTGTGCGTTACTGCCACCAGCTGCATAAATGATGTTACTCCCAATTCACTTAATTATCGGTATTGCATTGCCAGATCATGTAAAAAGAAGGTAGAAAACACACCCGATAACACACAAAAAGCTGTTGCAAAATGTGGTTGGATAAAAGTTAATGTGCGTCAGTGATGTTAATGAGCACTTTTGTAAAATTGTGATGTATGTGCACTGATTACTGACCCACAAGCACGGTTATTCCATTGCCCTGTAGATCATTTACACCTGTTACAAATTGATTACTCTTTGGCAGGATTCGAACCCATATCTCACCGAAAAAGACAACACTTCCTTTAACAGACCGACAAGCTAACCACTCATCCACCTCACCACTTACCTACATGGAGGGAGTGGTTATATTTATAGCTGTTGCTCCATGCAGTATGAATTAAATATACAGACATATGATACAAACAGTCAGTCGGTTGTTACTTTTAATGAGTAGGGCACATGGTTGTGTTTACGGAGATATCCCAGAGTTTCTACAGCTGTCATACCGGCTTAAATGAAATGAGACTACGTTTATGTAGATCAATCGTTTCTGTCGTTATCCGCAACGAATGCATCCGAATACTCTCCGAGCACTTCCGAAACATCTGGGTACTTTGCAGTTTGAAGCACCTAAGTCCAAACTAACAACAGTTCGGACTTCCATCGTACTTTGGTGGTTGGAGATTTTCAGGAAACAGTCGGTTGTGGGGTGCTGAGTAGTTTGAACCTACGTTGTACAACGGTGGTTTAATGCTAACCTCCGTCGTTGCTTGGGAAACGCACCCCTGGTTTCCCAAAGTAAGTGTAAACTCTGATTCCTGTTTCCAGTATGTGTGTTATATTCTGTCGGTCGAGTTCCCTGTGTGTTGTCCGTTAGTCAATAAATTCCCTTCAAACGTGTGTTGCATTTGGGTCCTCCTTTTGCGAACCATGACAGTTATTCTATAGTTGTTTGCTTCTGTATACCGCACAGTCATCATTTTCTTGTCTGAAACAGGATGAAATGGATCTTGCGACGTGCCTCTCCCACTTTCAGAGGGACAACTTGGACAGCGCAACTCCCATCACCATTGTGGCACGCCGCCGCCACATTTTGAGAAGCGCCTGTCTGGCATTGTCCAGGCCCTACTTCAAGTGGCACAGAGAGCCACGAGTTGAGTTCATCTCCGAAATGGCAGATGATTAAGGCGGGAGTTTTTCAGGTAAGGCATTGATATGGCTTTACATTCATAGTTCAACCAGAAAGACTTCGAGTATATGGTAACATAACAATAATAATTTATTTGATTACATGTAATGATATGGCACAACAAAACTTTGGCATAGGTCCTGTCCTTTGTCCTAATCAATAAAACATGAAAACTGAATAAATGCTGACTGTAGTAGTGGCAGGGCATAATAGTAATACCCCCAAAAAAGAAAGAAATATTGTAGTGATACTTACACAAATCAATTAAACTGCACCCCCCAAAAAGAAAAGTAAGACCTACCGAGTCGTGAAGAGATACCCACCAACACTTTAGTTGTCACCATCTGCAAATAAGCATCATTATGTGAAAAACTCTGAAAAACGAATCATGCAAGCAATTGAAATCCCTGGACATAGGTGACAGTATGAGATGCACACAGGGTAGGAAGGCAGAAGAAAAAGCCCTGTGACAAATACCTTTGGTATAGGTGCAAACATAACATTACAGGACATTGCAGTTCAGTACACTGAAACAGAAGGAGGCCACCACAATCGGATGCCTCAAGTTGCAGCGCTGACATACGTCACATTACATGTTATTATACATAGAAAACAGTAACTGATGCTTCCACCATAGGTTTGAAAACAAATGCTTCAGAGTTCGGCACATACGTAACATTACATTGCATTTCATCACGCTTAGAAATAAAAACGAATGCCTCCCCATCGGCTGAAAACGACTGCCTCAGGGTTCGGCTTACATAATGACTGCCTCCGCCATAGGCGGAAAATGACTGCCGAATGCCTCCCCCATCACTGAAAACGACTGCATCAGGGTTCGGCTTACATAACGACTGCCTCCACCATCGGCTGAAAACGACTGCCTCAGGTTTCGGCGTGAACATGATGACTGCCTCCACCATAGGCGAAAAATGACTGCCGAATGCCTCCCCCATCGCTGAAAACGACTGCATCAGGGTTTGGCTTACATACGGATGCTTCCACCATCGGCTGAAAACGACTGCCTCAGGTTTCGGCGCACACATAACAATACAGTATATTTAATTACACCTAAACAGAAATGAATGCCTCAACGAACAGCTCGATAACTGATGCGTCAAGGTTCAACACAGACATGACATAACAGTACATTTCAATACACAAAACGAACAGAAAAGGATGCTTTCACCAGACCAATGACGGATGCCCAAGAATGGGCGCAGATAATGACGGATGTGTTCGATAATGGCAGAGAAGACAGATGAGACACAGACAAGGCCACACAGCCATTATAATACAGCACATTTATTTTACAATACATGACACATAGCAAACAGTGACAGAGTCCTCCTATTGTTGACATAGACAATAGCAAATGCCACAACACCATGAACAGTGACCACTTCGACAGAAACTAAGAAAAGTGACGAGACGACCACCACCAGATGTTGAAGCTTACCTTGAATTCTGGAGAGTGCCAGTTAAACGTCGTGAAATACATGATCATCGGATCTGATATAGGAAAATGACTGCCGAATGCCTCCACCATCGGCTGAAAACGACTGCCTCATGGTTCGGCGTACATACAACGGATGCCTCCACCATCGGCTGAAAACGGATGCCTCAGGTTTCGGCGCATACACAATACATTTTAATATCATTACACTTAAACGGAAATGAAAGCCTCAACAGTCAGCTCAATAACGGATGCCTTGAGGTTCAGCGCAGACATGACATAATACATTTCAGTACACATAACGACGATAATGGAAGCCTCCACCAGACCAGTGACGGATGCCCAAGTATGGGCGCAGAAGTGGACGGATGTCTTCGGTAATGGCAGAGATGACAGATGAGACACAGACATGGCGGATGCTTCAGATCTCAGCACAGCCATTATAGTACAGTACAGTTCTTTTACAATACATGACACATAGCAAACAGTGACAGCGTCCTCCTATTATCAGCCCTCGATAACGGATACCATGACAAGTCATTTCATATAACAAAACAAACAGTAACGGATGCCACCACTAGGCCGGTGGCAGATGCTCAAGTATTGGCGCAGATGATGACGGATGAGACACAGCCCGTGGTGGATGCTTCAGGTCTCGGCACAGACGTCATAGTACAGTTCTTTTACAAGACATTGCACATAGCAAACAATGACGGATTCCTCCGGTAGGCACACAGACATTGACAGATGTCACAGGTAACACCATGAGCAGTGACAATATGAAAAGTGACGAAAACGACCACCACCAGACGTTGAAGCTTACCTTGAATTCTGGGGAGTGCCATTTGAATGACTGAACGACACGATCATCGGACCTGAAGTAACATTCAAAAGCTGAGGACGACCATATCCCCAGCCTTTGAATTTACTTCGGAGGTATACCACGTTCTGCTGCTGCTGGAGCAGCAGCGCCAATACGAAACGAATGGTTTGTATAGACAGAGAGGCGTGCGAAAATTGAGCTCCGCTGAACTTTATGCAAATGAAGAGCGATGTTTGCTGAGTTTGCCGACCAATACATTACACATAGCAAACAACGACAGATTTCTCCAGTGGGAACACAGATATTGAGAGATGTCACAGGTAACACCATGAACAGTGACGATATGAAAAGTGACGAAAACGACCACCACCAGCTTACCTTGAATTCTGGGGAGTGCCATTTGAATGACTGAACGACACGATCATCGGACCTGATGTAATATTCAAAAGCTGAGGACGACCACCTCCCCAACCTTTGAATTGACAGCAGCAACGCCAATACGAAACGAATGGCTTGAATAGACAGAGAGGCGGGCGAAATTTTGAACTCTGCTGAACTTTATGCAAATGAGGAGCTGTTTTTGCTGAGCGGTAACCAGTGACTTTTCAGTTGGAAGGTGGCAGGTGGAGAGATAAACATTTCAAAAAAGCTACTCAGGGTTGGACAGCCAAGAGTGGACACGCTACACCACTGTTAAGATTACTAAGACGAAGATATAATGGCCAAACCACTGTCAAACTACCACACCTGGGACAAATAGCCTGCAGAGATAAAATAAGTCAGTCAGTTAACAACGCTGCATGCATGAGTCATTGAATGAGTACCTCAATACGGAACGGAACCTGAGCGAAATGTTGTGATGTACTGAAATGCTCAATAATTAACCCATCAACCTAGTCAATAAGGGCTAAAACATGGCATCCGGTGCAAAGATCGCGTTGGAAAATGAAAGGGAAAATTACTGCAAGAGCCCCATAAACACCACATTAAGCAGCTGCAAATGAGAATGCTTAGTAAATGCTACACTGAATTGGCGGGGAGTAAATTGGTTTCCATCAGTATACAAAGAAAATTGCAGAGCTTTAATACAAAACATTCCCAACATTTAACTATCAGCTTACCGAACTGGCAGCAGAACAAAATGCTTGTGCACACGGGGAAGTTCATTTGACCTTGAAAGAAAAGAACGACATCGGTCCATCCCACTAACTGAATTGATCCGTCCACAACAGAACAGTCACGTCAAGCACGATAGCTTCGGGGCAAACAGATTGGGCTAATTACATGGATCATAAAAGGTTGAACGGATTAACCAACAACAATAAAACCCACGACACACCATTTATGTAAGCATGTCTCTCTGCAGATGAATTTAGAACTCATATTAGTGTGTCGATAGCACATTTTCTCAGCTAGCAAACGAAAGCATCAGGACTTCTACCGGGTAGACACTAGCCCCCATAGAACTTGACTATGGTCAGATGATTTATAGGAAGCTAACCTGGAAAACGGCACCTAAGTAGGCTACTGGTTACAACGGAATTCACCCACATGACAACTTTCACATTCTAACATGTTTGTACGGGCTTACTTTAAACAAATACGGTCAACGAGTAATCCTTGTTAGACTGATATTCCCATTTTGGCTGATATGCAATTTAGCTCCGGTGAGGCACCCGATCGAGTTCCCCTTTGGAATTCCTGTTGCCCCTCGAAAAGCCACATAAAGTGGCTCCGCCCTCAGCACAACTGGCTTTACGGAAAGCCATATAGGACACACTTTAGGTCTCGCTCAGATTCCGACTGTAAAAGGAGAGTGTAGGACGTGTTACTACTACCACAAAACAGCGAAATGGATCCTGTGATGTATCGACAAATTGTCAATTATAAAAAAAAACGGCATATATCCTGCAGGAATAGCGAAAGAAAGAAAAAAAGTTATCCGCAGATGTTCTTCTAATTTTCAATTAGATGGTAAGAAACTGTTAAGAAAGACTGGTAAGAAAGTGTTTCCCTATAGCGTCAAAACAGGACCATCACCTCCAAAAGGTTTAGACATTTGAAGATTGCTAGGTTATAGACACAATGCTGCGATTGTTATAAATGGTTGGTTTGTTTGTTAATAAAAACAAGTTGTTTCAATAGGTGATACCCTATATTATGTGTCAAGGAGGAAAGTTGCTGTGGGGGAGGAGGCCAATCAAATTTTTATAGAATTCCACGACAGCCAGGAAGGAGGACACTCTGGCTGCCAAAAAACAAAATATGCAATCACGTCCAGATTTTATTGGCCTGGAATGGGTGTTGACATTAATAAATGGGTAAGTGGATGAATTGTTTGATTTAAAACAAAAGTGCTTGCCTCATGGATTGCATTTTTAGTGTTTTGATTTTTTAAACTTTAGATTTCACAGTGTGCCCAGTGCCAGTACACAAGGCAGTCTATCAAGCAGGAGCCACAGTACATCCCAATATGCGTATGTATTAGGGGTTTTATTTCCCAGAATGAAAATGGTCTATGTAGAAGGAATGACAAAAGGTTGTTATACTTTTATTTTAAAGGTTGAGTCTCCTCTAGAACTAATGGGGATGGACCTTGTCGGCAAACTCACCCCAACGACCAGCGGCAATCAATACCTGTGTGTAATGGTCGACTACTACACCAAATGGGTAGAGGCCTTTGCCATCCCGAACAAAAGCGCAGAGGTGGTAACACAATGTATTTTGAAGTTTTTTTATAGGTTTGGAGCACCACAGAGACTTCTCACTGATCAGGGAACCGAATTTGTTAATGAGGTTAGTACACTGTATACTTTATACACTTAAGGAACTTAAATCACTTAATTATGAACAGAATATTATCTTTTGAATTGTCTACTACTTAAAATACTAAGAAGTAATTTATAACCCTTTATGTTTTTTTTTTTTTTAAATCAGATCAATCGAAACATTTGCAAGTTTTTAAATGTAGAGAGAAGTCTCTGTGCTCCCTATCATCCACAGACCAATGGTCTAGTGGAAAGACTGAATGGAACAATCCAAAGGTGAAACTGAAATATATTATTTAAAAGTAGCCCGTTAATTAAGTTGTGTTGATGGTGTGTTAATAATCTTGTGTTTGAAAGAAAAACTGCTAAAAAATAACCATGTCCCTGCAGAACGTTATGCAAGCTAGTTAGAGACCGCCCAGAAGAGTGGGATACGTACCTTGATGCCGTGCTCTTTGGCCTAAGAACCAAGCCACATCTCACAACAAGATTTTCCCCATTTTTCTTAATGTTTGGGATGGAGGCACCGTACCCATGTGAGCTGGATGAAAATTATGAGGCATGACATAATATGTATTCTACTGGAAATGTCTATTAATATGAGCATCAAAAATCCATATGCATTTTTTTCTTGAATAGATCAACCCCTCGGTGGAGGATGTGATTGCCCAGGAAGCCGTGTCAAGGGCAATTTCACTAAAACAAACATTTGACACTATTGTCAAAGACAATGTAAAAAAGGCAGGAAAAACGCCACAGGATTTTAAATCCATGCCCTCTGGCTGTGGGGGAAAAAGTCCTGCGGAAAAATATCAGGACCATCCAGCGCAAAGGAGGGAAGTTGGAGCACAGCTGGCTTGGGCCATACACCATCACCAAGATTGACAACAATGGTACTCTTCATCCGAAAATTAACATCGACCACCTCAAACCATTCATTGAACAAACCCCACGATTACCGCACAGGATCCACACTGACCTCCCCCCTATCACTCCCTCCAAAAAACAACGTATTGCATCTGACAACTCCATCCCTTTACTTCCTCCTGTTGGCCCATCAGACCTCAGCCCATTGGATTTATCTGTGTAACCAGGTGGTAAAAATAAATAAATACATATGTGCTGTATGGTTAATGTGGTCATGAAATTTATATAAATTGTTTTATTTTGAAGATGAATTTAGGTGTTCTGCATACAAGAAAATCCTAACTGTTCATGTTGGAGTATAAAGTGGAGCTTATTAATGTAGTAAGAGAATGACTGCTGTGGAAGATATTTTTATGATCCAGTAGGGGGCAGTAGTTCCCAATTTAATGTATTATAGACACGACCACGATTCAGTTGTATTCTCAGGTTTTACTTTTGGTCGGCTTTTCTTGCCGGATTTAGTTGTTGGAGACGACATGTTTTGAGTGAGCTCGTCCAGTTTCAAATATTTTTTGTTTAATAGCAAATTAACAAACAATTTGTCGTGATATATCAAGACTTTATGATATGCAGTGCAGTACATGAGATGATGATGAAGTTGGAGGTCGTGTAACGACGATGTTTAAAGATTGTTCAACCCACGTTTGCTGTGTACGGTTTTAGAAGAAAACTTATAAGCCCACTGCCGTATTGTTCTTTCTTTTTTTTGGGTAACGTGTAACTGACTTAAGCTGTGTAGCTACAGAAGTTGAGCCATAAGAATCGAGGCCAGATTTTATTGTATTTGGTTTACTTGCATCTTTGTGGGAAATAAAGACAACATATCCCCGAATGACAGTTTGTGTCCTGTGTGGTACAAATCCGCAGGCTACACATTTTGGTACCAGGAGTGGGGTATCGATTCTCCCAATTGGTGCATAGCATAGCTAAATTAGTTGAACAATACGGCAGTGGTGAAGATGGTGTGAGAGAGACGTTCCGGAGTCGCAGTCCACCGGTGCAGGAGAGGCAGTGTTTGTCAACGTGTGGACAAAGAGAAGTCACTAGGAGGACACAGATCCAGAGACTACTATATTGATAGGCTACGAGAGAAGTGGATCACCATAACACGGACATCAAAGACTTTCCTCGGTTAATATCCTTGACAAAGTGAAGACTTTTTTTTTTGAAGGACTAAGAATTTATTTTGTGTTGTTCTTTGTATTGTTCAGTACGTAAAATGTCTAATCCAGCTAGTGACTCTGAAACAACAGAAGGGGCTGTACATACTGTTGGTAGGGATACTTTGGATAGGATACAGGATCAAATTTCAGAGCTTAACAGATTGCAGGCTGAAGCAATGGCCAATAGGGCGACACGATCCTATGTGTATCTACCAAGAGAACGGCAGATTCAAAATTTCAGTGGTGAGTACAGTAAGGATGGGAGAGATGTCGAAGAGTTCATTGAGGAAGTAGAGAGGGTCTTAAGGACCCGAGAGCAAAATTTAGACGAGAAATTTGACTTTGTCATTTCACTCTTAAGAGGTCCAGCTCTTGAAGAGGTCCGGATGTGTGTAGGGAATGAGGCTAAGCAACCAAGGGATGTGTTTAAGTGTCTTCGTGAAGCTTTTGGTGAGAAGCGCAGTGCCACTCAACTTTTGCAGTCCTTCTACAACCGCAAACAAGCAGAGGGTGAAAAACTAAGTGATTACTCCCATGCTCTGTCCCATTTACTGAATTCTGCTGTTAAACAGTCTCCAGGCCTCGTTCCTAATGAGAAGATCCTGTTAAGGGATCAGTTTATAGAGGGTCTACAAGACGCATTGCTCAAGCGAGAACTTAGGAAATTAGTGAGAGAGAAAACTGACTTAGACATTAAAGGTGTTCGTACGGAAGCAGAGCTATGGGCAATGGAAGAAAGTACTACTGCCACTAGAACAGTGAAATTAAGAGTGTCTGAGGTAACGAGCCAACCCCTATGTTCAGCTGTTAGCATGGGAAAGGGCAAATCTACCACCTTGGATGAGGTCTTAGAAGTGGTTTCTAGACAAGAGCGACGGTTAGTAGAACAAGACACTGCTATATCTGAACTTACTAGAGCTGTCAAGGAGTTGACCATGTCCAAGGCAACACGAGTGTACGGAAGACCTGACCGTAGGCCTAGAATGCAGCCACGTTTTACTGATGATGGGCAACCTATATGTTTTAAGTGCAGTGGAGTAGGCCACCTTGCAAAAACATGTACCAAGAGACTTACTGGGCAGCCTCAAGTCTCTAACCAGGAAAACTGACTCCCTCGGTTGCTGTGAGCCAGGTAATGCGAGGGGAGACTATTGGCTCATCTGACATGACCACTCGAAGTAGACTGTTGGATCGGGCAGTGGGGCAATGTCCCGTAGTTGAATTAAAGATAAAGGGGATTAACACTTCATGTCTACTGGACACAGGCAGTCAGGTTAGTACCCTTACGGAGAGTTTTTTCAGGGACAGTTTGTCAGGGCATAACCAACAAATGCTTTCTACATCTGGGTGGTTAAAGCTAACAGCTGCAAATGGATTGGACATTCCCTACTTAGGTTATCTTGAATTGGATGTAGAAACTATGGGGATGGTGCTACCTAATTGTGGATTTTTAATAGTTAAAGATTCGCCAAACTCATCTACAGTGCCTGGGTTAATTGGGATGAATATCATCAGCAGGTGCAGGCAGATTGTTCATGCTGAATTCGAGACGACACTCCGTGGTCATCTGGACTCTGACTGGAGGGAAGCCTTTCAGAAAGTACAGTCAGTGGGTCTTGTACATCAGTCGTCTATTGCTCGTGTTTCAGGAAAAGACCTCACTCATGTACCAGCATTATCAGTTGCTACCATAATGGCTAGAGGGGTTAGGAGAGCTGGGGACAAAGGTAAATCATTCCTGCTAGAGCCTGTTAGTAGCCCATTACCAGGAGGACTGCTAGTGGTGCCTACTCTTGTTCCTACAGGGAACCAGGAATTTCCTGTGCAAGTAATAAATATGTCACCAGAGGATATTTGGCTCCATCCCAGGACTAGGGTGGGCCTACTTAAACCAGCAGATGTAGTAAATGGGGAAAAGTCATTTGAAGTCAGATTTCACCGCATTTCAGCAGATCTTGAGCAGATTAGCATTGACAGCAATGTTCAGTCTACAAGTAAGGCATCTATTTTAGATAGATTGAACATTGGAGGCACCCCAGAACAGCAGGCTAGGTTGGGTATTTTGTTGGAGAAGTACTCAGCTGTCTTTGCATCTGATGATGAAGACTTGGGCTATACTGATAAAGTACAGCATGAGATCCACTTGACTGACACAATGCCCGTGACACAACCCTATCGTAGAATTCCACCAACACAATACAGGGAAGTTAGAGAACACATAGCCATGCTGTTAAAGAAAGGTGTGATCCAGGAAAGTGCAAGTGCCTATGCATCGCCCATAGTGGTAGTCCGCAAACCTGATGGTAGCTTAAGGTTATGCATTGATTACAGAAAGCTAAATGCAAAGACTAGGCGAGATGCATTTCCATTACCCAGGATAGATGAGAGCTTTGATGCCTTAAGGGGGGCAAAAATATTCTCAACAATTGATTTGGCCAGTGGATACCATCAGGTGGCTATGAGTGAAAAAGACCGGCCTAAGACCGCATTTACTACACCTTTTGGGCTTTTTGAATTTGTACGAATGCCATTTGGGGTCTGCAACGGGCCTGCGACATTTCAACGATTAATGCAAGCTACAATGAGTGATCTTATTTTTCAGGTCATACTGGTTTATTTGGACGACATTTTATTGTTCTCAGGAGACTTTGATGACCATCTGAACAGATTGGAGACGGTCTTGTCACGATTAGCAGAGACGGGGTTAAAAGTAAAACTTGAGAAATGCCACTTTTTGCAAGAGAAGGTTCAGTTCTTAGGACATCAGGTCTCAGCAAATGGCATAGGCCCTGACCCTAGTAAAGTAGATGCTGTGACCGAGTGGCCAGTACCCACATCAGTCAAGCAATTAAGGTCCTTCTTAGGGTTCTGCAGTTATTACAGAAAGTTTATACAGGGATTTTCTAAGATTGCTGGGCCACTGCATGACCTTGTTAATAGTTGCCTGTATGATGGAAAGCCCAAAAGATCCCTCCAGTTTAGTTCATTCTGGACAAATGAGTGCCAGAGCTCTTTTAAAAGCTTGAAAGAAAAACTGACCACTGCTCCTATATTGGGCTTTGCCGATTTTACGCTCCCCTTTATAGTAGAGACCGATGCAAGCCAGCATGGTTTGGGTGCTGTTTTGTATCAGCAACAAGAGGGTCAGAAGCGTGTGATAGCTTATGCGAGTAGGAGGTTGCGTAATGCAGAAAAGAATGACCGCAACTACAGTAGCATGAAGTTGGAATTACTTGCACTGAAGTGGGCGGTAACAGAAAAATTTCGAAGTTACTTATTGGGATCAAAGTTTGTAGTTTTGACTGATAATAACCCGTTGTGTTATCTGAAATCTGCTAAACTAGGTGCAATTGAACAGAGATGGGTTGGGCAGCTGTCTGTTTTTGACTTTGAAGTAAAGTATCGGCCTGGCTCCAGCAATGCTGCTGCTGATGCTTTGTCTAGGCAGGAGTTTGCAGGGGAGCCTGAGCCAGAAGGGGATACCGAGTTTGATGATTGTGTTGCTGTTTGTAACATGATAAGCAGGGGGACTGCGCTGAACTCTGACCTTGTGATGGCTGGCATGCGTTGTTGTAGGGTTAGACAAATCCGTGCACTTGAGTCTGGGGATGTGGAAAATAATGATGCACAAGGCAATACACATACACTACCAGGGTACACCAGACAACAACTAATTGAGTTCCAGAGTAATGATGCAGTACTCAAGGAGTTTAAGAAATTTTGGGACAGACAGAAAAAACCTCACTATAGGGAAAGGTTGGATTTAACAACTCCTGTGAAGCGTCTCCTTAAGCAGTGGGGCATGATTAAAATGAAGGATGGGTTGCTGTATCGGGTGGTAGATGACCCCAGACATGGTCAGTGCTGGCAACTACTTTTACCCCTCTGTCTCAGAGAGCAGGTCTTAGGGAGTGTTCATGACAGTATGGGGCATCAGGGGATCGAACGTACTGTTAGCCTTTTGAAACAGAGGTGTTTTTGGGTTGGCATGTACGACGATGTAGACAACTGGGTAAAGAAGTGTCAACGTTGTATACTCACTAAGATGCCCCAGCCAAAAATACACGCTCCAGTTAAAGCCTTTCTGGCTTCTAGACCTCTTGAAGTGATAGCAGTAGATTTTACTGTGTTAGAACCAGCATCTGATGGCCGTGAGAATGTATTAGTCGTCACAGATGTCTTCACAAAATTTACACAGGCCTATCCTACTAAAGACCAGAAAGCGGACACAACAGCCAAGATTTTATTAAAAGAATGGTTCATGAAGTATGGCGTACCTGAGAGATTACATTCAGATCAAGGCAGGAACTTTGAAAGTGAAGTAATTGCTGAATTGTGTAAACTTTATGGCGTGAAAAAGACCCGTACCACTCCATATAGACCTCAGGGTAATGCACAATGTGAGAGGTACAATAGAACCCTACATGACCTCCTACGCACTCTGCCTCCTGACAAAAAGAGAAAGTGGACTGAACATCTTCCCGAATTGGTGTATGCGTATAATGTCACTCCTCATTCCACTACAGGGTATTCACCTCATTTTCTATTGTTTGGAGTCCAGCCAAGATTACCTGTGGATGCCTTGTTAGGTCAGGATACAGTTTCAGGAGACCGGAGGGTGGACTGGTTGTCTGTACACCAGGAGAGGCTAAGGCAAGCCCATGAAAGAGCTAGAGAGTATTCTGAGCAGAAAGCAAATGAAAGAATATCCGTACTAAATGAGAAAGCCTTCTGCCCTCAGGTTGGTCTGGGTCAAACTGTCTATCTCCGCCATAGGCCTTTAGGAAGAAACAAAATTCAGGATGCCTGGAGTCCCGTTGTGTATAAGGTTGTGGATATCCAGGGTACGACGCATACTGTTGAGCCTGTAGAGGGAGGTCCTACCAAGAGGGTACACAGAACAGAACTGAGGCCATGTAATCTTCCTAGGCCTAGATCAGGCATTGAGAAGGTGAGTCCTTCTGATGGAGACATGCCTGCAGTGGCAGAGGCACGCATGCCTGACTGCAATGAACCTGATTTTGTAGTGTTGGAAGAAGTAACTAGCCCACCTAGTTATGATGAGCCGAGTGTACTGGTGGAAACAGACACCACAGAGGATGCTTTAGTGTCTGGGTCAGAACAGGACCATGAGCCGTTACCATTGACTGGTGATGGGGAGGGTGAATCTGCGGTAGCAGGGGTACAGGTAGATGAACCAAGTGTCTCAGATATGAGATCCGACTTACCTCTTAAGCGGAGTTCAAGAACCACAGCTGGGATACATACAAACCCTTTTAACCTTCCCAGGTCAGCTTGTAATGCAATAGCAGTAAGCACGGAGATGGTTTCACATGTTTTATCAAACATTAGTGCAGTTTTATTTGAGAAAGCACTACAAGGGGTCATGAGTCCTTCACAGAATAACTGAGTCATCGAGGACGCTGACATATGCAGGGGAGAATGTAACCAGGTGGTAAAAATAAATAAATACATATGTGCTGTATGGTTAATGTGGTCATGAAATTTATATAAATTGTTTTATTTTGAAGATGAATTTAGGTGTTCTGCATACAAGAAAATCCTAACTGTTCATGTTGGAGTATAAAGTGGAGCTTATTAATGTAGTAAGAGAATGACTGCTGTGGAAGATATTTTTATGATCCAGTAGGGGGCAGTAGTTCCCAATTTAATGTATTATAGACACGACCACGATTCAGTTGTATTCTCAGGTTTTACTTTTGGTCGGCTTTTCTTGCCGGATTTAGTTGTTGGAGACGACATGTTTTGAGTGAGCTCGTCCAGTTTCAAATATTTTTTGTTTAATAGCAAATTAACAAACAATTTGTCGTGATATATCAAGACTTTATGATATGCAGTGCAGTACATGAGATGATGATGAAGTTGGAGGTCGTGTAACGACGATGTTTAAAGATTGTTCAACCCACGTTTGCTGTGTACGGTTTTAGAAGAAAACTTATAAGCCCACTGCCGTATTGTTCTTTCTTTTTTTTGGGTAACGTGTAACTGACTTAAGCTGTGTAGCTACAGAAGTTGAGCCATAAGAATCGAGGCCAGATTTTATTGTATTTGGTTTACTTGCATCTTTGTGGGAAATAAAGACAACATATCCCCGAATGACAGTTTGTGTCCTGTGTGGTACAAATCCGCAGGCTACATCTGCAAAACCATTACCATCTTCCACTGTGTCATCAGACCCCACACAGTGTATGGAGAAACATGAAAATAAAGTACAACAAAATTAAAACTGCTACAATTACAGATGCCAATTTCATAAACATTAAAATTACAGATTACCTTGTAGCGATAAAAAGACAAGGTTTGACCTAATTCGGTTGCCGTACATACAGCTGTACGTTGACGTACGGTGGTTCTATGCAGAGCGACGAATACGCAAAGTAACCTAGCACCCACGGAAGAAACCTGTTTTTGCTGGCGTCAAGGGGAACAGGAATTTAGAGGGAACTCGATCGGGTGCCTCACCGGTTAGCTTCCTATTAGCAACTATGTGAGTTAGCCTGCAATAACAAGACATTGCAAACGAATTTGGCCGTCAATGTACATATCCCAAGCATCAATCAGTTATGTGAGAAGAAAACTTCGAAACCAGACGCTGAAAATACATTTGGTATCCCTCTACACAAGCAGACCTCGTCAAGTAGAAGCATGGTAGCATAGTAGCTAACAACCTTAGCGAAACCTGCAAAGTAACACTGACAAGTACGACGGCTAACAAAACATGAGCTAATCGCTAGCAAACACTGTTAGCTGCTCAGCATTTTAGCATAGTTATCATCATTTTTCAGACTGCCAAAGCATACGAGCACCACGATGAATGCGCCAACTATCCTAAGAAACGGACTGAGGACGAGAAAATTGCGTGTACCATCAAGGAGGTACAAACTACAGATGCATAATACACCTGTACAGCAAACAACATAAAAGGTGTACGGCCTGTCATTCATATCTAGATCAACGGAATGATATCATCAGATCAAATGACAGGAAACCAAGGTTTGGTACTGAAACAAGCGAAGGGCAGGGTAGGTAGAGTTGGCATGGGTGCGGGGAAGGGAGACCTGAAACCGGAACAGACTGGAACTCGGGAGAAAATCCAAAAATAACCGGGCGGCTTGGGGTTTGACCACCAGCGAGTGGAGAAAAAATCCTTTAGGAGCAGCACGTGCAAATGCGAGCAGGAAGAGGCGAACTGGTAGTAAATCCTCATGGAATCAGAGATGTCTGATGTGGCGCGAGGGAAAATGCGTCGAACGGCGGAATAACCTGTGAGCAGCAAAGCAGGTAGGAAAGATGACGTATAAAAAGACAGATGTTACATGCTGATTGGACGACAGCTAATTGATGACACGCATTACGTCTTCCTGGTAGAACTTCACGCTACGCTTACATTTATATGTTTGTTTTCGTTCACCCAGCTTTTAAGTTGTGAGCTGATTTGTAAGTCTTCAGAATGTATATTTTGAGTATTCAAGGCAGTTTGTGCTCAAAACAAAACAAGATAAATGGTGTCACAGTATTTCTGTACTCTTACTTACAGATTGCTTATGAGAGAGGTCCAGGGTTCTCTGGGCATTTTTGAGGGCAGACCTGAAGATTTATTCTTCACCTATGACCAGAGGGCCCTGGCAGACAACAAATATTTTCAAGCGGGACAACTCACTGCTTGGTCCCTGGCCCATAATGGTCCAGGCCCACGCTCCATGAACAAAAATTTGTTCATGATGATGTGTGGCCAGAAGGTAGAGTTGTCTATGATGGACATCTCCATCCTACTGGACCAAGAACAAAACCAGAAGATGGAGGAGGTATTTGTTTGTTTGTGTTTGTTTTAATGAGCCAATCAGTCTGTCCTTTTTCACCATATAGGTATTTGGGTAAAAATTAAAACATGGCATTCCAGTCTATTCAATTTCCTTTGTTTCACCTTAAGCTTAAAAACTGTGAAACGGAGGAGGACCTCCAGAGGGTGAAACAGTCCTGTGGCGACTGGGTGGCTGGCTGTGGGGTCCCTACTGTCTATACAGCAACAATGGAGGACCTGCCAGCACTAATAGGCCATGTTGTGGCCCATTTCTCCTTCCACCGGTAAGACTGAATGTAAATATTTGCCACCCTTTTTCCCCACCATCCACCTTGGCCATTTCTCATCAATTAACTGACATGTAACATGGTTGTTGGGTTGCCATTAGCCAAGACTTCACAAATAGAGTTATAGAAAAGATCGATTTCCAGCCATCTTAGGAGTGTTATGGATGAATAAAAAGACAAGGACTGTACAGATTAACCTTGTATATTTTCAAGACGCATATAACTTTTTAATTGGCAGTAAGCCCCCATTTCACAGTCCCACATACACATGGTACACTTCCCCTGGCATCACTGGCTCTGCCCATCCTTTGGCAGAGCGGCAAAGGTAATGATCAAAATCCTTTTGTTTTACAGGGTGTCCAGCAAAATCCATCAGTACATCGAGGGAATGGATAGCTGCGGCAATTTCTGGAAGATGGTGGCGAGGAATTACAAAGCTTTTCTTCCCGTTTTCACCAACATTGGTGAAAAATTGTCCAGGGCCACGTTAAGGGCAATTTCCAAACCCATATACAGCGACGAGGGGAGCAACAGGAAGGAGCTGGAGGAAGACACGATGTTCTCCTTTGAGCGCTGGCTGGTGGCCATTGAGGGTAGGTGCCTACACATTTGCAATTGGTAGCAGTATCTGAAACCATGAACTAAAGTAGAAGAAATGTAATCGCCACATTACACTATAGATTGTCTGGCATTTTTTATAGCTACTTGCAAGAAAGGACTTGTTGGGGTAGATGTGCAGGTAATGACTTGGTTGGTTAAATCTGTGTAAAGGTGATTGAAACATATCCCTGAACCAATGTTTTGGATTGCCCCAAGAATGACTTATCTTTGATGAAAACAAAACAAAACAAAGACAAATACTGTAGGCACAGTTTACAAAAGTCATGTCACAACATTTCTTCCTATTTGCAAGGGTAGCTGGCTGCCATGGGTTTTTCTGGCTACGTAGTCACATCCTTGTATCTTACTCTACAGAGGGGCAGTCTGAGCATACATTGGAAGAGTTCCTGGTGTTCGCAACTGGGGCGGACCATGTCCCCGCAGGACTGTGGGATTGATTTCTACGATCAGGAGCCAGGCACAAGAAGAGTGCCCTATGCGTCCACCTGCAGCCAGACTGTCTACCTTCCAAGAGGTGTAGGGAGTGAGGAGGAATTCGTGGATTTGATGACCCTGGCGTTGAAGGGGTCGTTGGGGTTTGGGAAGGTGTGTGTGTGTATGTGTGTGTGAGAGTGTGTGTGTGTGTGAGAGAGAGAGTGTGTGTGTGTGATTTCCATTTTTACGTTCTTGTAGTTTTATTTTTAATTATCTATTTATTTTTTGACCAGCTGTTCTGTTTTTGATGTTCAGGTTCAAGATGTTCATTGCACATAAAAAACATTCAAAACTTGCACTTGGCTTTTGTCCTGTTAACAACCACAAACCAAAATGTAGATAAAAACTTGCAAAAAAAAGTCAACCTTTTTAGAGGTTGTTCAAGGAAGCTTCTGCTGCAGAAATTGGGTTTCTATTTCATTTTTACGTTTCAGTAACTTTGGGTGAATGTTGTAAAATTGCAACGTTGGGCCTGTAGGGTAGCTGAATTTCAGTGATATCACTCACACTCTGAACACATGTCAGGAACACTTAATGGTTTGTTTGCCGCTTTGATGGGAAAATGTCCATGTCCTTCTGATTCTGAATCCGAGGACCGTTTCAAATCACTGTCCCCATTCTGCATGGCCTCAATACTGTCCTGCACACTGAACAACTTGTGGGTCTTCCTTAGCCTGGCTATCGCGACTTGTCAATGCAGCTGTGGACTAGTGGTTAGGGAGTTAGACTTGCAATCGGAAGGTTGTCAGTTCGAATCCCATCCTACCCATGATTGAGATGCCCTTGAGCAATGCATCTATCCCCAACCTGCTCCAGGGACTGTAACTGAAACCCTGTAAATATCTGTAAGTCGCTCTGGATAAGAGCGTCAGCTAAGTGTAATGTAATGTAATGTAATGTCAATGCTCTGCGAGCATTGGTCCGGCCAAGCTGTGTTGTAAACCCATTTCTCAGAAGGCGGGCTTAACCCGCCCCTTTCAAATGCCTCTGTTTGCTACTGGACGAAGCTTCAATCAATCACACCCCTCTGCCCTCTAACGTATACCAAGCGAAAGAAACTGCTTGATCCAAACAAAAAGTAGTAGTAGCCTGTAGTCATATAGAAATGGCGTTAAATGATTTTTGTCGGACTTGTGAGGTGAACATGAGAGTGGCTGGTGTTGGTCATTTAATATTGATATTCGAAAAACGAATCAGTGCGATCAAAGGCGAAATGACCACAACAACAGCGTTCTCGCAAAGCCCAATCGACTTGGCTACCAGCGGGGCTAACTGCTAAATTAAACTTTTACCGAAGTCGGTCGGTAGCATTGCGAAAACGTCCTTTCCCGCAACAAATGCTTCAAGGGCTGCCCTTTGCTGTATTATCAGAGAGAACTTCCATTTGAATTCGTCCAAAACAGCAGCTACAGCTGCATTGAAATCTTGCGTTTGCTCCACGTTCGCCATGTTGACAGTGACTGAGATAGATTTCCGGTCGCCAAACTACCGCGTCATTGCCATTTTGAAATCCTCGATTTTCATTGGCCCCATATTTCAAAGTCAAAGTCAAAGTGTACTTTATTGTCAATTCACTATGTAACAGAAATTACACAGAGGACTGAAATTGCGTTTCACCAGACACCAATGTGCAATTTGAACTAGAAACACACACGCACGCACACACACACACACACAGACACACATCCACACACACACACAAGTGAAGTGTGCACAGACATCCACAATAAATAGACATAAGACATTCAGATAAACATACGCTTCCAACAAGAAGGAAAGTTCAAGGTAGCTCTTCTTGGTTGCTGGTGTAGGTGAAAAGGGAAAAAATGAAATGTGCAATATGTAAGGTGCAATAAGTGAAGGTGCAGTTGGTAAAGTGCGAGTGTAAAAGCAGCATGGACATCAGTGTGTGGATGTCAGTAACATGTTTATGGAATCTTCTTCATTGTGTTGAGTAGCCTGATGGCCTGTGGAAAGAAGCTGTTTCCCAGTCTGTTTGTGTGGCACCGCATGCTGCGGTAGCGCTTTCCAGATGGTAAAAGGGCAAACAGTTTGTGTGTTGGGTGGGTGGTGTCCTTAATGATATTAGTGGCTCTCTTGGAACAGTGTGATGTGTATAGGTCCTGAATGGTTGGTTGGGGCGATCTGATGATCTTTTCTGCAGTCCTCACCACCCTCTGTAGAGCCTTCTTGTCCGCAGCTGAGCAGCTGCCGTGCCAGACAGAGAGGCTGCTGGTAAGGATGCTCTCAATAGCACCCCTGTAGAAAGTGGTGAGTGCAGAAGTGGGGAGATCAGGGGCCTCATGTACAAAGCTTGCGTACGCACAAAAAAGCTCCGTACGCCACTTTCCACGCAAACTTCATGGCTGGCGTACGCACGTTTCTAGTGCATTTGGTCAGTTGGCGGCACATAGAGGCAATGCAGCGCAATAACTTCAGGTGTACTTACCCACGTAAAATTGCAATTTGCGGCTAGTTAAAGGTGACTTTAAACGTCAGGATGCATTATTTGAAACGCACTGCAATCGTGGGTTATTGTTTACTCGCATAATGTGACACTGTTGGGTGAACAGATTCATAAAATTATAATAGCTATATTGGAATGAAGAAAATCGGAAGCCCCGGTAAAATTAAATTCAAGGATGACTGCTTATTAAACATTGCATATTTTCTGGACTATGGATGTCATTCATGCCAATAGATATCCCATGATATGTTTGTCGCTCAATACTTGACAGTGATATAATGAGACTAGACGTGTTGGTGTTGCGTGGAGTAACCGGCATATTTACTTGAAATCATTCAATCAACCAGTTGGTGGGTTTCCAATTGTGTAGGCTACATATTACTAACACCTTGGATGTATGAGAACAGCCAATCATCAACGCGTATCCTAATAAATGAGAATATAAAAGCATGCCCGAAAAGTGGCACCAAACAATAGGGTGACAATGGCAGTGTTGGCATTGTTGGAGGACATCGCGAATGGTCGCATTAGGAGGGAACGGGTGTTCCATGATCACAATGATTTTTTGGCTCATGATGATGACTGGCTTATCAGCCGATTCAGATTCCCAAGAGCTATTCTCTTGGAACTCTGTGCTGAGTTGAGCCCGGGTTTGGAGAGAGCAAGGAGCCACGCATTGCCAGTACCTATCCAAGTCCTAAGTACGCTTGGTTTTCTGGCAACGGGATCATACCAAAGGGAATTGGCTGACCGGTCGGGAATGAGTCAGGCAGCTCTTAGCCGCACCATTCCGGCTGTGTTGAATGGCATCATCCGACTGTCAGCCAGGTATATAGAGTTTCCCTATAATATAGTGAACCAAGCAAACATTAAAGCGCAATTTGCAGCGATAGCTGGTTTTCCAAATGTAATCGGAGCGATCGACTGCACACATGTTGCTTTAAAGGCGCCATCTGAGGGGGAATATGCGTACGTTAATAGGAAACATTTCCATTCCATTAACGTACAAATAATATGTGATGCCCAAATGCGCCTTACAAATATCGTGGCAAGGTGGCCAGGGGCAACCCATGACTCCTTTATCCTGACTAACAGCGTGGTTGGGAATAGGCTTGAAGCTGGAAGAGTGCGTAATGGGTGGCTACTTGGTAAGAAATCTAACACACAAAGCGAATATACTGAAAAATATACACATGATGTATAGTTTATGCTGTAATTATTCCAATCACTCCTAGGAGACAGCGGTTACGCTCTGCGCACGTGGCTGTTAACACCCCTCGCCAATCCACAGACTGTCCGAGAGCAGCGGTACAATGATATGCATGCACGCACTCGGTCAGTCGTGGAGCGCGCAATAGGGCAGCTGAAAGGCCGGTGGCGCTGCCTTGACCGGAGCGGGGGTATGCTGCTCTACCGCCCTGAAAAGGTTTGCCGCATTGTGCATGCATGTGGGGTGTTGCACAATATTGCCCTCAGGCGCGGCGTGCCATTACGCGAGGCAATGGAGCACGCGCACGACCCAGACCCCGGACCAAACAATGAACGGGCAAACAGAGATGCCATTCGAACCTGGCAGCAGTTAATAGCCAGACTGTAAAAAGGTACACAGAGACCATTCATTTTTTAACCAATTCTTTTAATGTTGCACTTATGTCTTGTAATGCCTCACAGATGCCTTTGAGGCTGTTGTTGATCTCCTTAATGCCCCTCACTATCTCCTCCTGTGAATCCAGCACAGCGCGCGTTAATACCCGGCCTGTCTCTCTGGCTGCAGGAGCGGACGTTCCAGCTGAAGGGGGGCATTGGACAGTGGAGACGCCGGAGACGCTTGGCTGGGAATTGCCCTCTTCCTCCTCCGGCATCATATGGGTGGTGTCTGTTGCTCCTTGGTTATATTTGTGCAATAAAAAATTACTTTCATTAAGGAAAACAAGTGCACGTGTTGAATTGCCGACTGAACAACAGATTAAGAAATACTAGCCAAGCCCTACTAGCAGATATGAGAAGGTTCTTCAAATACATGAAAATGATTTCACCTTCCGAGGGATCTTGCTGGGCCAAGTTGGAATCCCCCTCAGCTGGCGGCACCACGCCAAATATCACACGGTCCCCAAGAACAGCTGCCACCCTCTGCTCAAATAAGGAGAGCTCCCCGATTCCGGTTCCGCTGCCTGTTTGGCCCACGCTTCTTCGGTGGGCAGCGACCTTTCTTTTTACATCCACTTTTATGTCGGACCATTTTTTCTTTACATCAGCCACTGCCCGTGTTTCCGACCCTACCGCATTTACTGCCTTTGCCACATTTGTCCAGGCAAGTTGTTTTGTTTTGGTGCTGATTCCGGTGGAAAGTGAACCAAACAGGATTTTGTGTCTGGCCTCCACCTCCGAAATCAGCACCTCCACCTCGCATTCCGAAAAGTTTTTTTTTTCCTTCCTTTCTCCGTATCCATTCTCTCAACGGGGGCACTACTACAGGCCTATTTATACTAATTAGCATATTCAATGTGGAGTTCTTGAGGGAGGGGACAGGGCGGAGAGTCGGGCTCGTGCATGTGCGCTGAATTTCACGTTAATTGGGATGTACAAAGAGAATGTGCGTGGAAACCTGCTTACGCACAGATTGATACATCTAGATTTTTTTGTGCGTACGCACCTTTCCAGATTTTTCGCGTACGCACAGATTCAGTAGGAAATCCACGCAAGTGTTAGTACATGAGGCCCCAGCTCTCCTCATCCTGCGCAGGAAGTGAAGGCGTGTCTGTGCTTTCTTGACCAGGGAGGTGGTGTTGGTGGTCCATGTGAGGTCGTCTGTGATGTGCACTCCCAGAAATTTTGTGCTTTTCACAGACTCCACGGCACTGCCATTGATTATGAGTGGGGTGTGTGCCGGGTGTTGTTTCCTGAAGTCCACGGTTATTTCTTTTGTTTTGTTGACATTGAGTTGTAGATTGTTTCTGTCACACCAGTTGATGAGTTGATGTACCTCCTCTCTGTATGCTGAGTCATCGTCGTCACTGATGAGGCCCACCACTGTTGTGTCATCGGCGAACTTGATGATGTGGTTCGATGTGGATCTGGCACAGCAGTCGTGGGTCATCAGTGTGAAGAGCAATGGAGACAGCACACAGCCCTGGGGGACCCCAGTGTTTATGATGGTGGTCTCTGAGGAGTTTTTGCCAACTCTTACTGTCTGTGGTCTGTTTGTGAGAAAGTCCAGTAGCCAGTTGCACAGTGAAGTGCTGATGCCGACTGCACTCAGTTTGTTCACCAGGTGTTGTGGGATGACCGTGTTGAAAGCGGAGCTAAAGTCAATGAACAGCATCCGTACGTGACTGTTTTTGTTTTCCAGATGAGCCAGGCATAGGTGTAGTGCTGTTGCTATGGCATCATCAGTGGAGCGCTTGGGGCGATAGGCAAACTGGTATGGGTCCAGAGTAGTGGGAAGGCTGGCTGTTATGTGAGCTTTGACCAGCCTTTCAAAGCACTTCATCATTATTGGAGTGAGTGCTATGGGTCTGTAGTCGTTTAGTGATGTAGCTGGAGATTTTTTTGGTAGTGGTACGATGGTGGTAGCTTTGAAGCTTTCTGGTATGCTGGCTTGGCTCAGAGAGATGTTGAAAATATCTGTGAGGACATCCGTGAGTGAGTCTGCACAGTCTCTGAGCACACGACCGGGTATGTTGTCTGGACCTGCAGCTTTTCTGGGGTTCACCTTGAGTAGGGTCCTCCGCACGTCCACTGGGTCCAGTTGGAGTGGTGTGTTGTCTGGGTCAGTAGGGGCTTTTGTTGGGGTGGTAGTGTTGTTTTCTTCGAACCGGCTGAAGAAGGTGTTGAGGGAGTTGAGGAAGTCTGTGTTTTCCTCGCACGGCAGGGGGGTTGGTTTGTAGTCTGTGACTGACTGGATGCCTTGCCACAGGCGTCTGGGGTCTTTTGTGTCATTGAAGTGTGAGTGGATTTTCTGTCCATAGGCCCGCTTGGCTGCTCTCACGCCCCGGTGCAGGTTGGCCCTGGCTGTCCTGAGGGCGTCTTTGTCCCCGGACTTGAAAGCAGTGTTGCGTGCTCTCAGGAGCTCACGTACCTCCCTGGTGAACCAAGGTTTGTCGTTTGCTCGTACAGTGACAGTCTTTGTGACTGTGACATCATCCATGCATTTGGATATGTATCCAGTCACAGACTCAGTGTATTCGGTGAGGTTGACATGTTGGTTTGTGGTGGCTGCTTCCTTGAAAACAGACCAGTCTGTGCAGTCAAAGCAGTCCTGGAGAGCTGAGGTGGCTCCCTCTGGCCATGCCCTGATCTGCTTCACAGCTGACTTGCTCCTCGTTAGCAGTGGTCTATAGGCTGGAATTAGCATAACAGAGAGATGGTCTGAGCTCCCCAGGTGGGGGTAGGGAACAGCTCTGAATGCTTGTTTAATGTTTGTGTAGACCTGGTCGAGCGTGTTCTCTCCCCTGGTCGGAAAGTTCACATGTTTATGGTAGTGTGGTAAAACAGTCTTTAGTTTGGCCTGGTTGAAATCGCCAGCGATTATGCAGACCGAGTCCGGGTTTGAGTCCTGTAGTGAACTCACAGACTGATACAATGTGGACAGTGCGTCCTTTGTGGCGCTGTCCTGTGGGGGTTAGCTTTCAACCTAGCACTGATACCGGCTCGACAGCCCCGCTTGCTAGGTCTAGCACACCTCTTGCGACGCATGCTAGGTCCCACACACCGCTTCTGCCACCTCCAGTGCCGGCCAGAGGTGGGGGAGGAGTCCGCTGCTTCGCAGGCCCCTTGGTCTTGTCGGTGCAGGATACCTAGCTCACAGAGTGTTTTGCGGTCCAATACTAGATTAACTCCTGAAAGATCTTTTGTGGAGTTGTGGTGTTGTAGTCCAAGTAGTGAGCTCCTATTATAAGTAACTCTTGTGGAAGACTGCGACGGTACAGACGACATATTTAACAAAAAACGCACATCGCTAT
Organism: Coilia nasus; assembly: GCA_027475355.1. Taxonomy (NCBI): domain Eukaryota; kingdom Metazoa; phylum Chordata; class Actinopteri; order Clupeiformes; family Engraulidae; genus Coilia; species Coilia nasus. The sequence goes on from CM050215.1 coordinate 18,724,538, forward strand.
CGGGAGCTGGTGTGGCCGCTGCCATACAGGGCGCCGCCATCTTGACACAAATATTTCTGCCGGAGCAGAAATGGTTTAGATAGGCAGCTTGGCCAGACTGACTTGCTCGCGAAATGAAAATGCAACGTCATAGGCAGTATGGGCACACCCAGGCTAGGTCTTCCTGGTTTCAGGCATGCAAATAACTGGCTTTGAAGTGTTATTGAAAGCTTTACAAATTATGTTTACACAAATAGATTTTTTTAAAAACATTTTATTTATTTGCTTTTTGATTTAACTAGTCCAAAACAAAAAAGGTGTTGTAAGCCAAGGCAGGTTCTCAAGTCAAATAGCATTGCAGAACAGAACAATAGGACCCATTAATGTAAATGTGGTTTGAAAAAAGAAACAGCACTACAGCAATTAGACTTGGATTAGATCTGTGATCTAACCTATCTACGGCACCAGAGAGAGAACTCTAGTGGTGTACATGTGATACAGTAATGTTGACCTTCAATGAAAATCCGTGAAGAAAATGTGTTCCTAACATGGGCAACCTTGCTCTAATTTGCTCAATTGTGACATCCTTTACACATAAACAGGTGTATTAAAACTTAAATATTCTCTTAGGTTGTATACCAATTGCGCGCATGTAGGACAAAAGGTAAACTATAATGTGCAAATGGCGATTGTTTATGTAATAGCCTATGCTGGACAGAAAACATTCTCTGCCTAAACCTGCCTAAACCTGCCTGTTGTCGGGCATGTTTAATCAGACGTCCTGGTCGCCGTCGGAGACCTCCCGCTCCTCCTCGCTGTCGTCGCCGCCCCCTTGCTCCTCAGCCCTTACCTCTACAGTCACTCCTCCCCGTCCCACCGGTAACCACGCCCCCAGCATTCAGGCCCCACCCACCCTGCCCTCCTACCCTTCCCCATTGGCTGCTCCTGTCATGACCCTCCTTCTACCCACCTGCTTCCTCCCCCCGCCCGCCTACAACTCCCAGCAGCCCTTGCAACTACAACCCCCAGCAGCCCTTGCAACCACAACCAGCCTACAACTCCCATCAGCCCTTCCAGTCACAGGCAGCATACAGTAACCAGCAGCCTCTTCAAACACCACTCATGTTTAACTCCCAGCAGCCCCCTCTCCTGCCCAGGGCATACAACTTCCAGCAGCCCCCTCTCCTGCCCAGGGCATACAACTCCCAGCAAACCCCTCTCCTGCCCAGGGCATACAACTCCCAGCAAACCCCTCTCCTGCCCACAGCATACAACTCCCAGCAAACCCCTCTCCTGCCCAGGGCATACAACTCCCAGCAAACCCCTCTCCTGCCCACAGCATACAACTCCCAGCAAACCCCTCTCCTACCCACAGCATACAACTCCCAGCAGCCCCCTCTCCTGCCCAGGGCATACAACTCCCAGCAACCTCCAGCACTGCCAAATTGCAGATCCCTACAGCCTTCAGCAGAACACAGCTCTTAGACATACACACACACAGGCCTACACACACACCAACAGACAAACGCGCTTAAACACACACACACAGACACACATAAACACATAAAGACCAGCAAGCACACAAGCACACACACAGGCATGCACACACACATACACACAGGGGTGCACACACATACAGGTGCACACACACACATTCAGGGCCCATCAGCATATGCCCCCCCCTCCCCATGCGACTCTTGCAGTTCCCCCCTCAACCTGCTGCAGCTGCAGGACCACAGCGCCCCCTCTGCACGGGAGGAGCAGCTGCAGCACCACAGCGCCCCCTCTGCACGGGAGGAGCAGCTGCAGGACCACAGCGCCCCCTCTGCACTGGAGGAGCAGCTGCAGGACCACAGCGCCCCGTCTGCACGGGAGGAGCAGCTGCAGGACCACAGCGCCCCCTCTGCACGGGAGGAGCAGCTGCAGGACCACAGCGCCCCCTCTGCACGGGAGGAGCAGCTGCAGCACCACAGCGTCCCCTCTGCACGGGAGGAGCAACTGCAGGTAACATTCTTCAGAAGGAGAGAGGGTGTGTGTGTGTGGTTGTGCAGATGTGTGTGTCAATGTGTAATGGTTTCTCTGCTGCTGTAGGATGGTTGGCCATAGCGATGAAGACCATAATACTGACTGTAGCCGTAGTGACAGTCACTATAGCAATGGTCACCATAGCGACGGCCACTCCTCTACAAGTGACATGGTGGAATTACTGCTGCAGGACGACTGTCAATTAGAGTCCCCCTCAGGTACACACACACACACACACACACACACACACACTTTACATTTACATACAAACACACACACACACAATTACATTTACACACACACACACACACACACCCCTTACATTTACTCACACACACACGTTACATTCACACAAACACACACATTCATACACACCTTACATTCACTCACACACACCTTCTATTCTCACACACACACAGTGCTGTATAGTGGAAGTACCCATAATGCCGCTGGTGCTGCTTCCCATGATTCTGTGCTGACTAATCAGAGCGCAGCCTGAAGATCAGGGGGCGTGGCCAGGGGGAGGGGAAGTATGTCCTGCAGGAGCCCCTCTGGCTGCTATTGGCCAACGCCGATGAGAACATCATGATGACCTATCAGCTGCCAGTGCGGTGAGTGACAGCTCAGCCGTTCAATGGAAGATGAGGAACTTTTTAGAATATATGTGACATATTTATTTATACTATAACATTATTTATTTATTTCTTCATACTACATACTATATGTAACACATTTTATATTTATACTGTATAACACTATGAATAACAAAAGTCTTCCCTTCTCTTCAATACACACACACACACACACACACACACACTCACACAGGGAGCAGCAGCAGGTGTTGCTTGAGGACCGGGAGCGTTTGCGGCGCATGCAGAAGAATCAGCCGCGTTTCTCCTCACACCAGCGCAGAGAACTCACACACACACACCCCTGGATACGCACACACACTCTGCCCTCACACATCAACATCACGGTACGCACACACACACACACACACCCCTGGATACGCACACACACTCTGCCCTCACACATCAACATCACGGTACGCGCGCACACACACACACACACACACCCACCCCTGGATACGCACACACACTCTGCCCTCACACATCAACATCACGGTACGCGCGCGCGCGCACACACACACACACACACACACACACCCCTGGATACGCACACACACTCTGCCCTCACACATCAACATCACGGTACGCACACACACACACACCCCTGTATACGCACACACACTCTGCCCTCACACATCAACATCACGGTACGCGCACACACACACAGACACACACACACACTCTGCCCTTACACATCAACATCACGGTACGCACACACACACACACACACCCCTGGATACGCACACACACTCTGCCCTCACACATCAACATCACGGTACGCGCACACACACACAGACACACACACACACTCTGCCCTTACACATCAACATCACGGTACGCACACACACACACACACACCCCTGGATATGCACACACACTCTGCCCTCACACATCAACATCACGGTACGCGCACACACACACAGACACACACACACACTCTGCCCTTACACATCAAACATCACTGTACGCACGCACACACACACACGCACACACTCTGCCCTCACACATCAACATCACGGTACGCACACACACACACCCCTGGATACACACACACACTCTGCCCTCACACATCAACATCACGGTACACACACACACACACACACTCTTCCTTCACACATCAACATCACGGTACACACACACACACACACACTCTGCCCTCACACATCAACATCACGGTACACACACACACACACACTCTGCCCTCACACATCAACATCACGGTACGCACACACACACACACACTCACTGGTGTGTATACTGGGGCAGTGGAACAATAGTGAGGATAGAAAAGTTCTCAAGTTTACAACTTTATTCACCATCACTGTAATTATATTGTATGTATTATTACTAAGGGTGCAACGGATCAGTGTGTCCCAATTCGGTTCGGTCCACGATTTGTGGGCCATGGTTTCGGATACGGTTCGGATGCAGCAGGGTTTTCCAAACTGTGGTGTGTGCACCACTGGGGGTGTGCAAAGTGAAAAGAGCAAGGGCAGATACATGTGTTTTTACTACAGTGTTAATAAACATTAAATAATTCAATTAGTGCTGTGCTCAAACACGTTCACTATAGTAAATAAAATACTATACTGGAAGGGTCATATTTGGTTGAAGAGGAAGTATCTTTACGTTTTGCTCCGCTTATATTTATAGTCGGGTGGTTGCGGCGTAAGTGTGCTGCCATGTTTGAAGTGGAGCCTGATGAATACAAGAACGATGCGGAGCAGTGTGTGTTGCTTGTTTACCGTCTTGTTTCCTTGGTCATCATATTCTACGCTGAAACCAAAATGTTCCCACACCGCGGATTTCAGAGACGATGGTGCTTCTTCAAACTTGGGTCTCGTGTCTTCTCCTACACTTGCCATGTTTTCTGCGCTCAAAAGTTTGTCTCGCATACACGTGTCTCTTCCCCAGCGTCTGTGTCGGAGCGCTGATAGGTTGAAGGCAAGCTCGGGAAAATTCTCATTGGCTCTTGCGTCTTTGAAGGCGGTACTGAAGAGAAACCATTCCCCCGGGTCCTAAACACCCTTGCGCGTCGTATGCTACACAGAATGCATAAGCAATGACTTTCTATTAACCAAGCAAGTTTAATATCTCGCGTATCCGAAATCCGATCCGATCTACAGAATGAACCGAACCGTGCTAAACGAACCGAACGGATTCGAATACCAGCCGAAACCGTAGCACCCCTAATTATTACTGTAGCTGTTACTGCTGTACCTTACTATACTACTGTAATTATGACAAATTATTATTAACTATTTCTATTATGACCAATTAATTTTTTTTTTACTGAATTAACTTTTGTTTGTGTGTGTTTTTGTCTGTGTTTGTGATTGCAGAAGTGTGTGTACTGCGAGGACGATGCGTATGGACCAATGGCAATGGAGGAGACACCTATGCAGGGAATTCTGGGAGAAGAGGCGGGGCCAATGGCCCACTCAGGGAAGGAGGTGGAGCCTGATCTTACAGCAACGTGATGTTTGTTGCCATCTCTAGGCAACCGCCCGGCTTATCAGCAAACATACAACTCAGGGGAAGATGAACACACGCACACACACACACACCAACCCGTGTATGACGACAAAGTCACTACATGTTTCTGGTGGCCATGGATGTCAGGTTGCCATGAAAGTACTGTATGTTTACTTTTATATTTCCATGGAAACCATGAAACTAAGGTGCTGTAGAATTAGGAATCTTTTATGACATCACCCTTAACTCCTCCCCCCACCCACCTGGCCACACCCCCGCGTATAACCACACCCGCTCTCCTCTCACACCTCCCTCCCCACCCATCTGACCAAACCCCTTCCGCATAACCACACCCCGATTTATAACCACACCCCCGTTTATAACCACAACCCATTTATAACCACACCCCTCTCCTCACACTTGACCACTCCTTCTCCATCACTCGCTCCAAACACACCTCCCTCTTCCTTTCTGTCTCTATTTTCCATTCCTCCCTCTAATGAAGCTATTCTCTCTTCTCTCTCTGCTGTGTTTTATAGGAATGTCATGTGTGTATGTTATATAATAAAGTTCTGCTTAGAACAGCCACATTGGTCTGTGTGTGTGTGAATGACCTGTGCATGTGTGTGTTTAAGTGACCTGTGTGTGTGTTTAAGTAACCTGTGTGTTTACCAGATATCCCTGTGTTTTCACATCATAAGAGCCATACCAATCACAGTAATTACAGGCATAATAATTACAGTAATACCAGTCACATTAATCCAGGCATAATAATTATTTATCATATACCCGTGTTTTACAGGCATAACAACCATAACAGTCAGAAGAACTACAATAACAATAGTCCCAGTTATAATAATTACTATCTTAATAGTCAGTAGTAATAATAATTACAGTAATAATAGTAATACTAATTCCAGTCTTAAGTCATAATAATTACAGCAATAATACAGGAAGTGACAAAATTGTAAACACAAGATAACTTTTCTATCCTCAATATCGTCCCACTGCTGCACTATACACACACACACACACACACACACACCCTACCATGGTCTCCAAACACACACATACACACTACCATGGTCTCCAAACACACACATACACACACATACACACTTCCATGGTCTCCAAACAAACACATACACACTACCATGGCGTCCAAACACACACACACTACCACGGTCTCCAAACACACACACACACACACACTACCACGGTCTCCACACACACACACTACCACGGTCTCCAAACACACACACACACACACTACCACGGCCCCCAAACACACACAAACGCTACCACAGTCTCCACACACACACACTCTACCACGGTCTCCACACACACACACACACACTACCACGGTGTCCACACACACACACTACCACGGTCCCCAAACACACACAAACGCTACCACAGTCTCCACACACACACACATGCACACACACATTACCACGGTCCCCAAACACACACACACACGCATTACCACGGTCTCCACACACACACACACACACACTACCACGGTCTCCACACACACACACACTACCACGGTCTCCACACACAAACACACTACCACGGTCTCTGCACACACACACACACACACACTACCACGGTCTCCACACACACACACACACACGCACACACACTACCACGGTCTCCACACACACACACACACTACCACGGTCTCCACACACAAACACTACCACGGTCTCCACACACACACACTACCACGGTCTCCCCACACACACACACACACACACACACACACACACACTACCACGGTCTCCACACACACTGGTCAGCAGATGTGGGGTTAAGGGCTTCAGTAGCACATTCCTCAGGTGTGTATACGTGTGGTTCCTCAGGTGTGCAGTTGTGTGGTTCCTGGTCAGGTGGGTACAGGTGTCCTTCATGGTCAGGTGTGTATGAGTGTGGTTCCTCAGGTGTATAGTTGTGTGGTTCCTGGGGAGGTGTGTACAGGTGTTGTTCCTGCTCAGGTGTGTAGGGGTGTGGTTCCTGGTCAGGTGTATAGTTGTGTGGTTCCTGGGGAGGTGTGTACAGGTGTTGTTCCTGCTCAGGTGTGTAGGGTTGTGGTTCCTCAGGTGTATAGTTGTGTGGTTCCTGGGGAGGTGTGTACAGGTATTGTTCCTGCTCAGGTGTGTAGGGGTGTGGTTCCTGCTCAGGTGTGTAGGGGTGTGGTTCCTGGGGAGGTGTGTACAGGTGTTCCTGCTCAGGTGTGTAGGGTTGTGGTTCCTGGTCAGGTGTGTAAGGGTGTGGTTCCTGGGGAGGTGTGTACAGGTGTTCCTGCTCAGGTGTGTACAGGTGTGGTTCCTGAGTGTTGCCATGTTGTTCTGTGTGAAGAACATCAGTGTGTGGATCTGCGTGTAGCGTGTCAGAGTGTGTGTGTAGGTGGTCCGTGTGTGTGTGTAGCAGGTCGGAGTGTTGATCCGTGTGTGTGTCTAGCGGGTCTGTGTGTGTGTGTACTGTGTCGGAGTGTGTGTCTAGCGGGTCTGTGTGTGTGTGCACTGTGTCGGAGTGTGTGTGTTGGTCAGTGTGTAGCGGCATGCACTCCAGCAGGTGGCTGAGCAGGTTGGTTGCCGTGGTGACCTGTAGGCCGGCCCCGCTGGAGACGAAGGTGTGGACCTCGTGCATGCACTGGATGTAGCCGGCTGCAAAACGCTCCCCCGACGCGCCACTCCACGCCTCTAGGGGGGGACACAGAGCACAGGTCAGTCACATCAGCCAATCAGACACACAACAGCCATCAAAAGAGCCAATCAGACCAGCAGCACCCCCAAGATGAGGCAATCAGACCAGCAGCCCTGAGAGTAGCCAATCAGATAGGTGTAATGCTCAACAGACAGGGGAATACCCCACACACAGGGGTAATACCCCACACACAGGGGAATACCCCACACACAGGGGTAATACCCCACACACAGGGGAATACCCCACACACAGGGGTAATACCCCACAGACAGGGGAATACCCCACAGACAGGGGGAATACCCCACAGACAGGGGAATACCCCACAGACAGGGGAATACCCCACACACAGGGGTTAATGTTAATGGTCAGGTCTGGGACAGTCTGTATAAATTACAGTGGTCTTCACAGCAGATCATTATAAAAACAGCACTATAGTTTACTATGCTAGTTATATAGTAGCCTACTAGAGCACAATACTATAGTATACTGTTTATATGGAATATACTATTTATATGGAACTAAAACACAGCGTTTTAGTATACTATGCTATTTACATGGAACTAAAACACAGCACTATAGTTGACTATATTAGTTATATGGTAATGAGTCATAACACTACAATAGTGTACTATGTGAAAGTACTAAACTTAGCCATAAAAACAGCACTATTTGGTTGATATTGAGGCTAAATCTGTGTGTGTGTGTGTGTGAGTGAGTGAGAGAGGGGGGGGGGGAGCCAACCACGACATCCAGAACCAACGTGTCGAATATTTTACAAATGCTAATGATTCGCAAGCATGAGCTCGTGCTGAAATTCTGAAATCTGTCTCACCTTCAGCACGACTCTGGAGAATTTGTTCCACGCGCTTGACTGTCATCTCGAGGACCTCTGCGTTCTCCATCTTTGATGACAACTACAGAAGCAAACGACAACAAACAAACAAACACACATCAGGCCGACGAGCGCGGGGCAGTAATGAAGACTATCACCACAGTAAGTGACAAGACCCGGGACTCCAGAGACTCACCTCACTGTCCGGAAGCAGCATCCGAAGTTCCTGCAAACTCTCGTTGATGCGCGCGCGTCTTCTTTTTTCCACAAGGGGTTTCCGAGTCTGAAAGGTAATCACAACCTGAGCTCGAGACAATGACTAGAGGCCACTGCAACGTACGCGCTGTCGCGGAGTAAACGTTACCTTTCTGTCGCTACTGCTGCCGTAGCTGTCATCCTCTGCACCGGGGGCACGAGAATAGGGTCCCATAGCTGCGCGTGCCAGTGGTTGTGAGTGTGTTCAGCTCGAAGACGAGGAGTGCGTGTATGTGCGTGTTCGCTCAGAGCTGACTCTGGCTGCTGCTTGTGGGTTTTATTGTGTGAGTGTATTGTGTGCAGCTGGCTGGCGCGAGGCACCGGAGGGTTTTGTAGTACCTCATTAGCATTTGAATTCCGTCTCCGCGTGCGCTGGGGCGGGCACAAACACAGCGGGCTTGATGCCCCAGCTGTCAACCAATCGCCGCTCGCTCTTTTGTCTCGTGCGGACTTCAGCTGCGTCCAGTTCTGCCCCGAGTTTCTTAAAACCTTATTTGACTGTATGTGTGTGCGCAAGCGCGTTGACCTCATCTCACAAGACATTCATGGCAATACTCATATTTTCCATTCAGTCATGTCCTCTGTGTATGTATGTGTGTGTGTTTGTGTGTGTGTGAGACAGAGAGAGAGAGAGAGAGAGAGAGAGAGAGAGCGAGCGAAAGAGAGAGCGTGTGTGTGAGTATGTGTGTGTGTGTATAAAGTGATGCTGGCAGGTGGCAGCTGGCTCTGCTGTTGAATGTTGAGATGAAGCCCAACCCCCTCTCCCTCGAGACAGCGACAGGTGTCCAGCACTGACCGTCTGCGCAGGCAGGCACGCGCACACACACACACACACACACATTCAGACACACATCTTCACACACAGACATACTCACACACATGCACGCACACACACACTCTCTCTCTCTTTAAAGCCATTTTCACCTCAGTGACTTTAAAGCCATTTTCTCAAACACACACACACACGCATGCACGCACACACACACACACACACACACACACAGTGGCGTAACAAGGTAGCCACAGTCCCAGGTGTGACCCTTTGAACCGGGCACAGGAAGGAAATACAGTGGGTCGAGGATGGCTAATTAGCTCTAATACATACAAGGATACAAGGATACTTTATTGGTCACATACATAGAGTCACTTTCGTGACGCATGCAGTGAAATGAATTGGCCTCTGCAAAAAGTGTGCTGAAGATGGTGGGGGGAGGGGGTTCAGGTTGAATTCATGAAACGAATGGCCTGAGGAAAGAAGCTTTTCTTTAGTCCAGACATGTCCAAAGTCCGGCCCGCGGGCCGGATTCCTTTCCACCGGCCCGCGGCACCTCTCAGAAAACAGGTGTTAATAGCCTTTCTTGCTACAGAACAATAACTACCCACGAGGAATGATTCTTTTGTTACACTAAATCGCGCACATAACTGCTTGGCCACGCACAGAACAGGTCTGGGGGAGGTGTTAAGTTATGGCAGCACCAACCCAAAGTATATCGACATTGTAACAGTATTCTTGTTTTTTGACCACAACACACAGTTTGCCATTCGGTAGGCATTATTCGCGGTTTTATTTCGCAATGAAAATATCTTGCTATTATGTCGTGTGATGTTGCGTCTTTTATTATAATTGCTTGGCCACGCAGATAGTAGGTGACTGCAAATAAAAAGAGGAAAATTGACAACGAGGGCCGCCACTTCCAAGTGGAAACGTGAACATTTTTTTCACTGACATACGAAATAACTGCCTAATATGCAAGGAGACGTGGCTGGTTTCAAGGAGTTTAATCTCAAGAGTCACTACCAGGCGATATGCTGCTAACTACGACAAGCTAGGAATGAATAAAAACTATGCCTTTGCAATAAAATATTCATTAAATAGTTCATTTGCATATTATTATTATTATTGCATTATTATCGTGTCATTATAATGGTTGGCCCTCAAACATGTTCACCTCGCCAAATCCTGGCCCCCCTGGCAAAAAGTTTGGACACCCCTGCCTTAGTCTTTCTGTCTTTGCTTTATGACAACGTAGTCTCCTTCCAGACTTAAGTTTCTTAAACAGTCCATTGTTTGGATGAGTATAGTCTATGATAATTTTCCGGGCTCTGGACTTAACTCTCCTTTTGTAGATTTCCTTCAGTGCAGGGAGAGGTGCACGAATACACCGCTCAGCAGAATGCACTACTCTTTGTAGAGCGCTACAGTCGCGCACTGTGGAGCTTCCATACCATGTTGTGATGAACCCTGTTAATGTACTCTCCACTGCTGAGGAGTAGAAGGCCTTCAGGATGGGTGTCGAAACTCTGAATTTCCTCAACAGGCGCAAGAAGTACAGTCGTTGCCTGGATTTCTTGATGATGCTTTGGATGTTTACTGTCCATGTGAAATCATTAGTTATATGTACCCCAAGGTATTTGAAGCTTTCTACCTTCTCTACAGGCTGCTCAGAGATATATAATGGCGTGTAATTTCCCTGTAGTTTTCGGTAGTCCACTACCATCTCCTTTGTTTTGGTGACGTTTAGTGCCAAGTTGTTGAGCTGGCACCACTGTGTGATGTCTTTTACTTGTTTCAGGTATGCCTGTTCGTTGTTGTTGCTGATTAGGCCCACAACCACCAGGGTCTCCGCGGATCCTTAAAAAGTCTTTAAAAGTCTTATTTTAAAAATGTGTCTTAAAAAGTCTTAAGAAGCATTATATTTCACTATTTTCTGAAGTATGGCATTACATTTCACAAGGTAGGTATTATTTTTCATCCGGGTAGCCTATGGTTAATAAAAAAACATATGGCTGATTTTTTTCCACGCTAACGTGATTTCCTTAGCCAACGTTGTTTGTTATCAAGATGCTGAAAACTCTATCATAGAGCCGTTGTTTGTCTAATAACACACACCGCAGGGGGTAGTGTGTCGCTTTAGCCATGAAATGGAACAGATGAAGAAGTGGTTGGAATAAGCAGCATACATGAACATGAACCGAGATGGGGAAATGCAAGTTCAGCGACAAGTGGCTCGAGGAGCCGAAATACAACAGTTGGTTAGCAAAAACAGCGTCGGAATATGATGCGCGATGTAAATTATGTCGGAAAGACATCAAGTTAGGAACAATGAGCTGTAGTGCCCTTGACGCTCACATGAAAGGGGAAAAGCATACACGCTATGCTGCTAGTCAGGAATCAACAGTCCCCCTGTGAATGTTCGCCACCACAGGCACTAATGCAAGTGCAAGGCCAGCTGTGCCTTTTATATCTCCAGGCCCCAGCACAAATGCTTTCGCTGCATTCGCTCCAACCGCTACGTTAAAGGCAGAAATACTTTGGGTTCTGCAGACGATTACCCGACACCACTCATACACCTGTGTTGTGTAGTTTGTTACCAATGCAAGTGATTTTTATTTTTAGGCCATTTCAGTTGTAGTTTTAAGATTTTAGCTAAATCTTCCATAGGCTGTGCATGTAGTCAACTAGTGTGCCATCTTTTACCATACGTTATCACATATTATTTATACATTGAAATATATTATTACTATATGTTATTAACCTTTAAGCAGAGTATATCTGTTAGGTTCACATCCAGCAAAACTTAATTACAGGGAAAAAAGGTAATGAAGCAAGATTTACTGTGCTGTGACCTGCATGCCTTGCTTTGCAGCAGGAAAAACTTTTCACCCCAGAGACCGGTTATGCCTTACATTCGTCCTGTACATTTGGATTTCAAACATATTACAGTAATGTGAATTAAAACCAATGATACTTACACCACAAGTCTCACATACTCTCGTCGAACCAGTAAAACATGTTCCTGTGTCTGGGATTTTAACATCGCATTGAAACAGTACACCAGGAGCGCACTTCACCTTCTGCTGACCAGTCCTACTTTTCTCTGCATTGAAATACACACAGGCATTTTGCCAACAAAAAAAACATGTTGACATCAAAAAAGATATTTAGTATGTCTTCGCCATGCAGTTATCAGTTGTGTTATTTATGTAAAAGAAAATGTGTTTATATTTTTTGTCTGGGTTATTAACATTACATACAGTAGTTACCTTTGCATATGAAAAAATATGTGGTAAACCATTTAAATACCTTTGATCAGGATCAAACCATACTGTACTTTAAAATTAGGCTAACCTTCGGTATCCCGGGCAACAATCAGAAACTCAAGTCCAGAAGTAGCCAACATCTGTTCACACTGAGACTTTGTCAGAAGGCCAACAGAACCAGTAATTTTGTTCTTTAATTTTATCAGCATGAGATCAGCATCAGGATGTTTCTTGATATGGGACTTATCATTCGGAATTGTTTGCACATTAGAGGGCTCCTTAAAAAAAAAATTCAAATGGCCTGAAAGGGAAGCGTAATAAAACCTAAATCTAAGGCAGTTAATGTTTTGTTTTATAAACTGAAGATGCACTGATTTATAAAAATATATATATATGCTTTGAGTTTTTTTTGTGCTTTTTTACTGTATGAATATTTGTTTCGCGGTAATGGTCTTATTTTTTATTCTCAAATGTCTTAAAATGGTCTTAAAAAGCATTATATTTGCTTGTCAGAAATGTGCAGAGACCCTGAACCACAGTCATCAGCAAACTTGATGATGGAGGTCTGACTGCTGCTGGCTATGCAATCATGTGTGTATATGTTGTAAAGCAGCGAGCTTAAAACACAACCTTGGGGAGCACCAGTGCTTATGGTTAGTGGCGTTGATGTCATGCCACCCATTCTGACAACCTGTGTTCGATTGGTGAGAAAACTGAGGATCCAGTTGCAGAGTGAGTTGTCAAGTCCCAGAGACTTCATCTTGCTGACTAGAGTGAGAGGGATTATGGTGTTGAAAGCTGAGCTGTAATCGATGAACAGTATCCTCACATAATTTCCTTTTCCTTCATCTAAGTGAGACAAGGTGGTGTGTAGCAGATTAGAAATGGCATCATCTCTAGATCTAGTAGCTCTATATGCAAACTGGAGAGGGTCAAACGAGCTGGGTAGGGATTTACAGATGAAGGACTTCACCAACTTTTCAAAACATTTCATGACTGTTGATGTCAGAGCAACAGGGCAGTAGTCATTAAGGCATGATGGACTTTTTCCTTTTGGCACAGGTACAATGATGGATTGTTTGAAGCATGAAGGGACAACTCCCATAGCTAAAGAGGCATTGAATATTTGTGTAAAAACAGGGGCTAGTTGATGGGCACATGATTTTAAAAGTCTTCCAGAGATGCCATCAGGACCTGCAGCTTTCCTACACTTAGCTTTCTTAAAAATGAATATGATGATTCAATAGAATATAATGATAAAGAGTCTTTTGTTTCAAAACGTGCATAGAAAGCATTCAGCTCATCTGCCAGGGTGACACTCACGCATGCAACTGAAGGGGATTTGCTTGAAAAACCTGTTATGTTCCGCAGGCCACTCCACACACAAGCTGGATCGCCCTCATTAAAGTCTGCCTCCAACTTGTCTCTGTAGCGTCTTTTGGCGTCTTTGATCGTTTTCCGCAGCTTGTAAGTAGCCGTTTTGTAGCCTGACATGTCCCCCGAGGCTGTCCCTTCATTAAATGCATGTGTGTGCAATGATAGCGCGTTGCGCACATCTCGATTCACCCATGGTTTCTGGCTTGGGAATGTTTTGATTCTCACCGTCGGTATGATGTTGTCCGTCAGCAGATTGATGTAGCTTACTGCAACTTCTGTGAACTCATTGATGTCATCTGTTGATGTGCGGAACATATCCCAATCTACGTTGCTGAGAGCGTCCTGTAAAACAGCCACAGAATGGTCTGACCAGCGCTTCACCTCACGTGTCACCGGGGGTTCTTTCCTGCTTCGCTGGACATATTTTAGAGCAAGAAACACAGCAGCATGATCTGATTTTCCAAAAGCTGGTAGCGATGTTGCTTTGTAGCACTCTTTGAACTCGGTGTAACAGAGTGTAACATGCAATACACATCAAGACTGATTACTAATTAGGTCTAATACATGCAGTACACATCAAGACTGATTACTAATTAGGTCTAATACATGCAGTACACATTAAGAGTGATTACTAATTAGCTCTAATACATGCAGTACACATTAAGAGTGATTACTAATTAGCTCCAATACATGCAATACACATCAAGACTGATTACTAATTAGCTCTAATACATGCAGTACACATCAAGACTGATTACTAATTAGCTCTAATACATGCAATACATATTAAGACTGATTACAATCCTCTACGGTGTGTTTATTGACAGTGAGCTAACATTCAACAGTCACATGAAAGCAATCACTAAATCTGCATTCTATCACCTAAAAAACATTGCTAAACTTAGAGGCCTTATGTCAAAACAAGATCTAGAAAAACTTGTACATGCCTTTATTTCCAGTAGGGTTGATTACTGTAATGGCCTTTTTACTGGCCTTCCTAAAAAGACCATCAAACAGCTTCAACTGATCCAAAATGCAGCAGCAAGGGTTCTTACAAGAACAAAAACATCTGACCACATTACTCCAGTTTTAATGTCCCTGCACTGGCTCCCAGTAAGTTATACAATTGACGTTAAGGCATTGCTTCTTGTGTTTAAATCATTAAATGGGATGGGACCCAATTACCTATTTGATATGTTTCAGTTATACGCACCAACTAGGTCTCTGAGATCACTTCAGAAAAATTTGTTGGTAGAACCTGTTGTTAGAACAAAATGTGGGGAAGCAGCTTTCAGCTGCTACGCTGTAAAGCTCTGGAACCAACTTCCAGAAGACATTAAAAATGCTCCTACTGTTGGCAGTTTCAAATCTAGACTTAAGACCAAACTGTTTTCAGATGCTTTCTGTTAATGATTCCTACTAATTTTATTTTTATTTTGTGTGTTTCTTATGCTTTTATATCTTTTATCTACCTGTGAGATGCGTGAGGAACACCTGAGTGTGTGAAGCGCATGGCTGCGCTTCCCGAAGGGGAAGGCAATGTGATGGAGTGACCATCACTAGAGTTGTGGGTGTGCTCTGACCTGAAGGGGAAGTCAATGTGATGGAGTGACCATCACTAGAGTTGTGGGTGTGCTCTGACTGCCACCCCAACGAGCCTGGCTCTTTGGCGTTGCGGTCAGGGCCCCCGTTTAGTAACCCAGAGACCTGGGTTCGAGTCCCGGTGGGGTGACTTCTCCTCCTCTTCGCTACAACTGGTGTCAGAATTGGGATGGCTTGCTATGAAGTCATCGGAGGTCCACCCACTGTGTGAGAAGTATGGTGGGAGATGCATGACAGACACCTGAGTGTACGTTGGCGTTGCGGTCAGAGCCCCCGTTTAGTACCCCGGAGACCAGGGTTCGAGTCCCGGTGGGATGACTTCTCATACCACATATTGATTTTACTTGTTTGCTTTTACACTTGTTTTACCTTTTATGCTTCTACCACATATTGATTTTACTTGTATGCTTTTACACTTGTTTTACCTTTTATGCTTCTACAATTACTTTATCTTTTATGCCTTTATATATTGTCCTTTGCTTTTATTTTTGTGAAGCACATTGAATTGCCGTTGTGTATGAAATGCGCTATACAAATAAACTTGCCTTGCCTTGCCTTGCCTTACAAAGGACCAGATTACAATCATAAAGAAAACACCCTACTACATAGGATTGCATGGGGAAACTGTTTTGTTAATTCAGGGTAATTAATATTACTGCATTAACACTCACACACTGAAACCTCTTTAATCCTCTGCTCAAACTGCAAGCGTAGAATGCTTGCTTAAACTTGAACTGCGCAGAAACAAAACTTAATTTAACTTATTTAACTGTGCAGAAACAAATAAAAACGATTCATATGCATACAACCCCCAATATGCATGAATTAGGCCACTAGAAGGCCGTCTTATGAGTCTTACGTTGTGCATAATCGTCAACGATGTCTCTGGCTCTCATGTTTTCAGTGGACAGGACATCACGGTTAGACGCTACAAATGCTGATGTTTCAGTGGACAGGATATCACGGTTAGACGCTACAAATGCTGATGTTTCAGTGGACAGGATATCACGGTTAGACGCTACAAATGCTAATGTTTCAGTGGACAGGATATCACTGTTAGACGCTACAAATGCTGATGTTTCAGTGGACAGGATATCACGGTTAGACGCTACAAATGCTAATGTTTCAAATCTTAGCCACAGTTATCTTATAGGCCTACTCTGTCTCTACTAATGACTAATCTCACCAATGTGTTCTTGTAAAATTACTAGGAGATATATATCTTTTGAAAGTCTAAATCCAACACGTTGTATGTATGATGTTAGGCTGTAGCCTACTTCTGCTCTTGAGATTACCTGTTAGATTAGATTAGTTTAGGTTAGATTAGATTAGATTCAACTTTATTGTCATTACACATGTATGAATACAGGCAACGAAATGTGGTTTAGCATCTAATCAGAAGTGCAAGGAGCAGCAAGTGCGATAGATACAGTATATACAATATAGGCAGTATGGTTGTAGTGAATTATGTACAAATAAATAGGGCAATATGAACATGTAGCAGTACTTTGTTGTTAATCTTTTTGGGGGATATAAACAGATTACTAGAGTACTATAAACAAGTATAGCTAGTAGATAGCTATAAACAAGTAGAGCTATTAATATATATGATGGGCTATGAACAAGTATACAGTTGTGCTAAAATATATAAGTTAATAACTATGATATGTATGAACAATATGTACAAGATATGTACCGGATGAACTATAACACTGAGATATACAGGGGATAAACAGTATTGACAATATACATTGCATAGCTGTTCACAGTGTCTTCCCCTCATGGCCACTCTTGGTTAAAAATCCAAACTGGTGTAATTTGGGGAGTTTTGCCGTCCGTTCCTCTTGCTTTATACGCTCCTGCCGCTTCTTGCAGCCGCTCTTGTGTTTGAAGGCCATGCTACTTGTTTTGGTCACAACCAAAGATTCTCGAGTAGCTCTACAATCTGTGGTCGGAACGAGGATTGAAATGTGCAGCCATCCAATCACAAAAAACACTTAGCATACCCAGAAATCCTTGCTGTATCTCAGTAGAAACAAAGGTGCTCTGGCGTAACAATATGACTCATTATTAAGCTGTTTTTATTCAATAGTTTGATTATTAATGAAAAAAGGAGGCAGGGTGGGGGTAGCGATGGGCCCCGAGAGGTCACGGGCCTGAACCTGCTATAGTTACTATAGTACGAGGTATCACAGGTGTGTCCTACTGAGGTATCACAGGTGTGTCCTACTGAGGTATCACAGGTGTGTCCTATTGAGGTATCCCCTACAGGTGTGTCCTACTGAGGTATCACAGGTGTGTCCTATTGAGGTATCCTGTACAGGTGTGTCCTACTGAGGTATCACAGGTGTGTGCTACTGAGGTATCCTGTACAGGTGTGTCCTACTGAGGTATCACAGGTGTGTCCTACTGAGGTATCACAGGTGTGTCCAACTGAGGTATCCTGTACAGGTGTGTCCTACTGAGGTATCACAGGTGTGTCCTACTGACGTATCCTGTACAGGTGGGTCCTACTGAGGTATCACAGGTGTGTCCTGAGGTATCCTGTACAGGTGTGTTCCATTAAGGGAGAGAGAGAGTGTGTTCTGTGTGTAAATAGAAGGGGTGTGTGTGGAATATGTTCTGTGTGTAAACAGAAGGAGTGTGTGTGTGTGTGTGAGAGAGAGAGAGAGAGTGTGTGTTTTGTGTGTAAATAGAAGGGGTGTGTGTGGAATATGTTCTCTGTGTAAATAGAAGGGGTGTGTGTGGAATATGTTCTGTGTGTAAACAGAAGGAGTGTGTGTGTGTGTGTGTGTGTGAGAGAGAGAGAGAGTGTGTTCTGTGTGTAAATAGAAGGGGTGTGTGTGGAATATGTTCTGTGTGTAAACAGAAGGAGTACGTGTGTGTGTGTGTGTGTGTGTGTGAGAGAGAGAGAGAGAGTGTGTTCTGTGTGTAAATAGAAGGGGTGTGTGTGGAATATGTTCTGTGTGTAAACAGAAGGAGTGTGTGTGTGTGAGAGAGAGAGTGTGTGTGTTCTGTGTGTAAATAGAAGGGGTGTGTGTGGAATATGTTCTGTGTGTAAACAGAAGGAGTGTGTGTGTGTGTGAGAGAGAGAGAGAGAAAGTGTGTGTTCTGTGTGTAAATAGAAGGGGTGTGTGTGGAATATGTTCTGTGTGTAAATAGAAGGGGTGTGTGTGGAATATGTTCTGTGTGTAAACAGAAGGAGTGTGTGTGTGTGTGTGTGTGTGTGAGAGAGAGAGAGAGAGAGAGAGAGAGTGTGTTCTGTGTGTAAATAGAAGGGGTGTGTGTGGAATACAGGTATGTTCTGTGTGTAAATAGAAGGGGTGTGTGTGTGTGTGTGTGTGTGTGTGAGAGAGAGAGAGAGAGTGTGTTCTGTGTAAATAGAAGGGGTGTGTGTGTGTGTGTGTGGAATAGGAGATGGAGAACAGAGCAACAGCAAAGCAGGACATTTCAAACAGGCTGTGTGTGTGTTTGTGTGTGTGTTTGTGTGTGTGTGTGTGTGTGTGTGTGCTTTCAGCACCTTGGCTGCGGTTGTCCAGCTGCCCCCATCTCCTAAGTGTGCCCGTACAGAAGGGACAGCCCTCACCAAGCAATTCCTGACACTGGCAGATGCCATAGTCCGGGTCCTCAAAAGTCTGTTATAGATTCCCCCAGGATCCACTCTCCTGCCTGCGTAATCTCCCTACTGACCTTAAAGGCCATTTTCCAGGCCTGCAACATTGACCTGTAGTAGGGAGTCAGCGTGCGCAGGTCCAACCCATCGAGGTTTAAAAGAAACAGTTGTTTGTCATACCCCATCTGGGTCGCCCCTCTTAGCAAACAACAGCCAGCCGCAGTCCACGCCAGGTCAGTACCATAGAGCAGCTTCTGCGCTGGCTGCAACCGTAGCTCCTTGACCAGCTGACTGGGGGGCTCCAGAACAGTCAGTCTATGCCACAGCATGGAGGCAGCCAGGTTAGTTACGGCCAGAACCTACCCCTGTAGGATAGCTCAGGTAATAGCCAGTACACTTACAGTGATTCAAAATGGTAAACCTTCTTTTTAACATTTAATCACAAATAAAGCACACATTCCACAAGTTAAGCACAACGAGTCAGAATTGGTTGCACCTCATGTCAAATGAGTGAACACCACCAATATAAGTCATTTGGGAGCGCAAACAGGATGTTGGAGATTGCAGCTTCAAAAGGGATTGTAGACCAAGAGGACAGGGAGTCAGAATGCGAGTGGGAAGAGGAAGAGGTGGAGGAAGAGGAAGAAGAGGAGGCGGAGGAGGAAGAGGAAGAATACCAATTTCTGATGAGTTTTTCTCAATTGTTTACACACAATTCCTTGTACTTTAGACACAATGACCACAACATGTAACTCATGCACCAACCCCATTAACCGATTCTGCTAAACTACAAACACAATTCCTGCTTTGCACTGAAATTGCAGTTCTAAAACACACTTTTTTCAAAACACTATAGACAATTCTCTGCATTTGGCACAATTTTCATGACAGAAATCTCTTGTTTTCACAAGGAACACACAGTGATTCAAAATTCTAAAGTCAATTGCCCTATTATGTACACTGACTCATCACATTGGCAAACACCTGTCACACAGCTTTACAATTTGCTATCAGAGCTTTGGAAGAGGCAAAGCCACAGCTAGAGGAGTGAGAGTAAGAGGAGGAGGACTGGGAGGACCCGAACGAGGATGAGAAAGGACCGTAATCTCTGATGAGATTAGAGCCATTTTGTTTGACCATTTGGTCAATGAAATTATTTTACAGTAGTTGTTTAGTTGTTTACGTATCTCTCTCCATATTCTACACAATTGAGGATTTTTTTTTGACTGGCGATGAAAGTGTATGACCAAAATCCACAAATACGTGTACTCTTTCTCTAAGCTATGGAAGACGCATGTTTGAAATATAGCAATTGATGCTTTTCATGGATGGATTTGCTGCTAGGCCAGGAAAAACATTGCATGTGATGTGGATGAGGTGCTGTGGCCACACAAAAACAGAAGAAAGGATGCTGCGTATTTTTTTTTTTTTGTAACTGTATAGGCTACAGTAAATTCTTCTGTTCTATTGTATGTAGACCACTGTAGGTGCAGCTTTGTGTTGATTGGGATGCACAGTGTGTACACTGTTTTTGTGGGAAAAATAAAATATATTTGTAACAATGTATATGTGCATTCTGAGTATAAAAACAATATTCTAAAATATAGCACACTTATGTATGTACTGTCTATAGCAAGTGTAACACTGAACAAAAAAAGGCCTAAATCATTATGATGAATGGAGAAGGAGTGTTTTCCATTTATCATAGTGTTTTACATTAAGCACATCAGGGTTCAACTGGTTGTTATAAATGTCTATTCATATGATGGTTTGTGTTTGTCATTTGACAACAAAATAGCATTTTGAGAAGAAATAACATTGTTTTGAATGCAAAGTTTCATTTTGCAGGAGAAGTGAGTGGTTTTGCCCATTGTGTGTGTTTTTTTTTATTTGTGTGTAGAGTTCTGAGAGTATGAGGCATGCTTTCAGGAAATGTGTTTAAAAAATTGAGAAAAACTGTAAAGCCACCATTGTGGGCAATGTCCTTGTCCATCGCTTGACATTGAGAGAGGCAGGATTAAGGGTTCAACCCAATCTGAGTAGATTCATTGTCTACCATTGTATGAAGATTCTGAGAGGAGAACAGGTACAATTGTTACAGCATTCAACATTGAAAGTATTCAAAAGACTGTAGATTCTCATTCATCCAGGTCATGGTAGTCAAAGGAGCTAAGCTGTAAGCAACTGGGTGGTTTCCCATCATCAGGCCAGAACTGAAGAAGCCTTTTGGATGAAAGGTCGGTGAAACGTCTTCAAGCTCCAAAAAGAAGTCCAGTTGCTCACAGCTTAGCTCCTTTGACTACCTACACAAGGGCCAGTCTTTTAGAGGCAGTGGAGTTGGCCTGTGGTGACATAGGCCAAGAACAGTGTCAGAGGGGGATCCGACATGCTAGGCTTCGTTCCCCATTGCTTGGCTAGGGACATCATTGCCTGTGAAGTGGATGAGGTGCTGTGGCCTGACCCAGCCCAAAGGCATGATGAAGCCCAATAATGTGTTTGCAACATTGGAAACAGCACATAGTTTTCATTTGTACTACAGTATACTGTATCACCGCATACTAATGTTTCTTTGTTTGAAGTACTTTATAATGACAAGACATGCACAGTAATACTACCAGTTTTTGTGTATGTACAATATACATCCTGAGTTTTGCTTTTTTCAGTTGAAAATGCATTTTAGTGCTGTAAAATATAAATTCTGCTGTTGTGTGTATCTGAATGTTGTGCTTTCTGTTATTTGGTGTAGTGCTTACTGACTGCTTCGTTGTGCTTTCAGTTTGACTGCAATGTTTGTGTTTTGTGGACAGAGTTTGATTTTGAGCACACATAAAACTGTTTTGAGGCAGTAGTTCACTTTTGCAACAAGAGTCAGGGGTTTTGGGAAATGCATGTGGACAACTGGAGTTTGTGTTTACACTTTTGAGAAAATTCTGCAAGGTTTCGTGAATTGAGTTTTAGCAGTTGAGAAAAACTGTAAAAACCCCTCACTCTTTGCCCCGTTTACCCTCGCTGATGAGGCACTCTCATATACTTATGGGTGTTACACAACACAGAGACATCATTCTTCTCAGAAATAAGAGCAGTCACATCATCAGCATAAGCTGACACACAATGATGAGTCCCTGGGTGATCCCCAGGCACCACAACACCCTTTAAATGTTTCCTCAGTAAGCATAACAGTGGCTCAATAGCGAGGCTATAGAGCTGTCCTGAGAGAGGACAGCCTTGCCTAATGCCTCTTCTTACACGTACTGGACAACTAAGACCACCCCCTACTTTGAGCAACACTGACGCTCCTGCATACAACAATTTTATAGCGGAAATGAAGTGGTCCCCAAACCCAAACTCCTTCAACACATTAAAAAGATAGTAATGATTCACTCTGTCGTAAGCCTTTTCCTGGTCAACAGATAAAATCCCCAAATCTATCTTATTTCTCGTTGACAGATCAATTACATCTCCTAATAAAAACTAATTTTCCTTGATTGTCCAACCAGGAACACAGTAGGACTGTTCCTTCTGAACCTATTGGCAAGACATTTTGATCAAATGTTGTAGTCCATGCACATCAAAGACACTGGTCTCCAGTTCTTAAGCAGGCCTAAATCTCCTTTTTTGGCAAGAATGATAAAACAGCATGGCGACAACTTATTGGCAACTCCCCCCTTCTGAAGCATTCCTCCAACATTTCACAGTAGTCCTTACTAAACATTTCCCAAAACTGCTGATAAAATTCAGCAGATAAGCCCTCCATTCCCGGTGAACGCCCCCTGCACACGCCCCCGGCCTTAGAAAGCTCCTGCAGACTAAGACCCCGTTCACACTAGGATTTTCAAAATCCGGATTCAATCCGGATTCAAAATCCAGATAAAATTTATCCTAGAACCTCTTGCGTTCATACCAGACTTTACTTAATCTGGATTGCAAAAATCCTGTCCGGCGAATATCCGGATAATTGGCCATGACTGCAGTTCGAATAGAAACCGCTAGATGTCGCTAAGCAAAGTGGGGTTAGCGAACAACAGCCTGGCAAATTCGCGAGAAGCTTAAAAAACTACGGATATAAAGACATGGTATAACAAACCAATCCCCCTTCCCCACATAAAATAAATCTGAATTGCTTTTACTCAAGCGAGCTTAATCCTACATTCTCTGTATGTCTCGTGGCTGGTGGTGAATGCTTGGCTGAAAACATTTCAATTGCCCACCGTGATGCGGTGCATTAAATGACTCCTTGTCAAATTAATTGGAAGAAACAAATGACTAGGCCTATAACATTGCCTTGTGTCATTTTAGGCTACTTTTTTATGCAGTTTCGCAGTGCTGAAGTGGTTTAAAACAAGACTTTTCTTCCTTTAGCAACCGTTGCCATCAGCAAACAAAAGTAATGCAATATAGATGACCTAGCTCATATTTGGCTGATAAAAATTGCAAGGTGTTGATCCAATTAGTATTAAAATGAACTGTTTCAGCCATTGTTATACCTTAAAGTAGCAGTAAATTGTGTCATTTGGCTACGTTTTGTTGGCAGCACTGTGGAAATATCCGAATGTGAGACCGCGGTGAATGTGAGACGCATTCCCTAAGCATTTGACACTCCGTGGCCGTCGGTCTTGTAACATTAAAACATGGAAGAAACAAATGACTAGGCCTATAACATTGCATTGTGTCATTTTAGGCTACTTTTTTAATGCAGTTTCGCAGTGCTGAAGTGTGCAGCTGCCGACATAAATTCCCAACTTGCCAGTGTCTCTCCTTTATATGCCTTGTGCATGGTAACGTGGTTCTTCGCGGTGACTTCGCAGTTAACTGTTCTAAACGTGTGTGTCAAGCCAATAGGTCAAAATCACTTGTTTTTCTATTAAATTCATATATATTTGCCATTTCCGACCGTTTGGGCTGACGGTAATGGTACCGTTGGTTTAAAACAAGACTTTGGGAATGACCAATGACCGCGTGATGATGACCCTGTGAACCCGGAAGTATGACGCAATTATCCGGATTAATGATCCCTTAGTGTTCAGACTAGGTTTTTCGGCCTCAAGATCCCTTAAAAATCCACCTCATGAGGTGGATTTTGAAAATCCGGATGAACCCCTTGAAAATCCGGATAAGTTGCGTTCACACTAGGATACATTTTATCCGGATTTTGAATCCGGATTGAATCCAGATTTTGAAAATCCTAGTGTGAACGGGGTCTTTAACTGGCTGGTCCAGGGATCTCCTGTCGTCCGGCCCCAGAGTCAGTAGCCCTCCAACACCTCGGCAGAGCATGCAGGGTCACAGTGAGAGAGCGAGAGAGAGGGAGAGAGCAAGAGAGAGAGAGAGGGAGAGAGAAATAGAAGGAGAGGGGGAGAGAGAGAGAGGGGGAGAGAGAAAGAGGGCACGAGAGAAAGAGGGAGAGAGAGAGAGAGAAAGAGAGAGATAGAAAGAGAGAGAGGGAGAGGGAGAGAGCAAGAGAGAAAGAGAGAGAGAGAGGGAGAGAGAAATAGAAGGAGAGAGAGGGAGAGAGAGAGAAGGGGAGAGTAAGAGAAAGAGAGAGAGAGAGAAATAGAGGGAGACGGAGAGAGAGAGAGGGGGAGAGAGAAAGAGGGCGCGAGAGAAAGAGGGAGAGAGAGATAGAAAGAGGGAGAGAGAGAGAAAGAGGGAGAGAGAGAGGGAGAGAGCAAGAAAGAGAGAGAGAGGGAGAGAGAAATAGAAGGAGACAGAGGGAGAGAGAGAGAGAGAGAGAAAGAGGGAGAGAGAGAGAGGAAGAGGAAGAGAGAGAGAAGGGGAGAGTAAGAGAGAAAGAGAGAGAGAGAAATAGAGGGAGACAGAGAGAGAGAGAGAGGGGGAGAGAGAAAGAGGGTGAGAGAGAGAGAGGGAGAGAGAGAGAGAAAAGGAGAGAGAGAAGGAGAGAGAACGTGAGGAAGAGAGAGAGAGAGAGAGGGAGAGAGAGGGAGACAGGGAGAGAGAGTGTGTGTGTGGGGGGGGGGCTTTGCTCTTTGTGTGTGTGTATGTGTGGGAATTTGGGTCTGTGTGTGTGTGTGTGCTTGTGGGAACGTGGGTCTAACAAAGGCAGCAATGATCCATGTGTAATGAGCGTGTGTGTGTGTGCGCCTGTGTGTGTGTGTGTTGGGGGGGTGGTGGATGTGTGTGTGTGTGTGTGTGTGTATGTGTGTGTGAGAGAGAGGGGCGGGTCTTAGTGCGCTGGGGTCAAGAGCGGCAGGTGCACGCAGGCATGTGCAGACGGCATAGAGTGCAGATGTCCTGTTTGTGGGAACGTCTGTTTGTGTGTGTGTGAACGTGTGTGAACATGTGTGTTTGTGTGAACACGTGTGTTTGTGTATGTGCCTGTGTGTTTATATGAACGTGTGTGCTTGTGTGTGTGTGAATGTGTGTGTGTTTGAGTGAGTGCATGTATGTGTGTGGGTTTGTGTGAATGTGTGTGTGTGTGTGGGTTTGTGTGTGTGTGTGTGTCTGTCCCTCTACCTCATTCACTGAAAGGCATCTAACCCCACACTGCTCCAGGTGTGTGTGTGTGTGTGTGTGTGTGTGTGTCCCTCTACCTCATTCACTGTAAGGCATCGAACCCCACACTGCTCCAGGTGTGTGTGTGTGTGTGTGTGTGTCTGTCCCTCTACCTCATTCACTGTAGGGCAGCTAACCCCACACTGCTCCAGGTGTGTGTGTGTGTGTGTCTGTCCCTCTACCTCATTCACTGTAAGGCATCTAACCCCACACTGCTCCAGGGGGACTGTGCCTCTACCTCATTTACTGTAAGGCATCTAAACCCACACTGCTCCAGGGGGACTGTCTGTCCCTCTACCTCATTCAGTGTAAGTCACTCTGGATAAGAGCTAAATGTAATGATCAGTGCATCACACACACACACACATGCACTGAAACACATAGATACCTACACAAACACTATATCACCATCACACACATATTAACTGACACTGGATAACACTTTTACTACAAATACAAATACACACCCACTGCAATTTCTCTTTCCTAAATACAGAAAAACACATACACACACACACACACATACACTACAGTTTCTCTGTAACAGAAAGCTACACATTGCAGTCTCTGTCTACTGCTGTAGCTACTCTGCGTTCCTGCACGTGCACTGCACACACTGAATGGGATGCGCGAGGGTCCACTGGCTCTTTAAGAGCAGTTAAAAAAAACCGCACGAGCGAGGCTGCGGACTTCCGGTGCTGATGAGCAGCTCAGGCATCAAAGAGAGCTGGGGGACAAAGCAGCGCGAGCAGCAACCGTTGAGAAAGCGTCGTCACGCGCCATCATGGTGAAAATCAGCTTCCAACCCTTCGCGGGACATAAGGAGGACAAGGAGGAAGAGACGCAGCCCGCCGTCCTCATCTCTCAGCCTCATGTACGTTACACACACACACACACACACACACACACACACACACAGGAGAGCTGCGCGGCTCGTGCGGATGGAGCAGGTGCATCTTAGCTGTAAAGGATCGGCAGCCTAAATATTGGCGTTACGCGAGCACAAGCTACAACAAATGAGTATTAACCTCTCCCTGTGTGTGTGTGTGTGTGTGTGTGTGTGTGTGTGTGTGTGTGCGCGCGTGTGTGTTAGCGGTGGGATGGGTTGGCCGGGGGTTAAACCAATGTAAACACCAGAAGATGCGATGATCCGTGATGTTACCGTTCGGGGTGCACATCTGCAGTGCGCGTGCATGGCGCTCCCATCATAAAGGCCTCTCCAGGCCACACGCGCACCCTCGTTTTGGCTGCGGTGCTGAGTGCGCTAGTAACGGCAGATGGAGCGCGAGACCGTGGGAGGTTGTGTGAATATTTTTAGCGACTCCCGTCCTCAGCTAACACGAGCTGTGTCAAAATAAGCATCAGTCACACAAGCCCAAGCTGACGTCTCCCCCCCCCCCCCTTCCCCTCTCTCTAGCTCTCTCTGTCCCTCTCTCTCTCTATCTTTCTCTCCCCCCCCCCCCCCCTTCCCCTCTCTCTAGCTCTCTCTGTCCCTCTCTCTCTCTATCTTTCTCTCTCCCCCCCTCCCTTCCCCTCTCTCTAGCTCTCTCTGTCCCTCTCTCTCTCTCTCCCTCCCCCCTCTTTCTCCCTTCTCCTCTATAGCTTTCTCTCTCCCTCTCTCTCTCTATCCCTCTCCCTCTCTCTCTCTGTCTCTCTATTTCTATCCCCCCTCTCTCTCGTGCTGTCTCTATCTTTATCCCCCCCCCCCCCTGTCTATTGATCAGTCTTTCTCTAGCTCTCTCTCTCTCCCCCCCTCCCTTCCCCTCTCTGTAGCTCTCTCTGTCCCCCTCTCTCTCTCTTTCTCTCTCTCTCTCTCTCTATCTCTCTCCCCCTCTCCTCCTCTCCCTGTGATACGAGTGACTGGGCTGTATCTGTTGTTCTTATGTGCACCCGTATTATAAACAGGGCCAGGTAAAACTGAAGCACTTTTTTTCAATCATTGAAGCTACCATCATTTCAGTGAAGCTTGTTCCGTGATGTCATGGTTTAAATTATGAGCACGCAAGCAGTAGTGTGATTAAACAAACAGCAAGCAGTAGTGTGACCACCATTTTAAAAGTAAAGTAAGCACATCACTAAAGAGGTAACCGTGGTTTCAAAGTTGATTCGGCCAACTGAGGGCGCCTGCATTCTTCACCTGCATCTTGTGGCAGATTTGATCTTCCAGGTTCCCATCTGGAGCTCATGTGACCCTCCTGCTGGGCAGACTATTAAACTAGTGTACGAGCTGAGTGTGTGTGTGTGTGTGTGTGTGTGGGAGCAGAGAGTGATGAAGAGGTCTTCTGTGGTGACTCTGTGCTGTTTATTCTAACGTGTGTGTGTGTGTGTGTGTGTGTGTGTGTGTCTAGCAGCAGCAGGTGATGAAGAGGTCTTCTGTGGCTACTCTGTGCTGTTTATTCTAACGTGCGTGTGTGTGTGTGCGTGTGTGTGTGTGTGTGTGTAGCAGCAGCAGGTGATGAAGAGGTCTTCTGTGGCTACTCTGTGCTGTTTATTCTAAAGTGTGTGTGTGTGTGTGTGTGTAGCAGCAGCAGGTGATGAAGAGGTCTTCTGTGGCGACTCTGTGCTGTCTGACGTTTGCTCTCCTGGTGTTCACCTGCAGTCTGCTCTACGCCTGTGTGTACATATACACACACTACATCATCCCTCAGGTACACACACACACACACACACACACACACACTACATCATCCCTCAGGTACACACACACACACACACACACACACTACATCATCCCTCAGGTACACACACACACACACACACACACACACACTACATCATCCCTCAGGTACACACACACACACCACATCATCCCTCAGGTACACACACACACACACACACACTACATCATCCCTCAGGTACACACACACACACACACACACACACTACATCATCCCTCAGGTACACACACACACACACACACACACACACACTACATCATCCCTCAGGTACACACACACACACACACACACACACACATAATCATCCCTCAGGTACACACACACACACACACACACACACACACTACATCATCCCTCAGGTACACACACACACACACACACACACACACACACTACATCATCCCTCAGGTACACACACACACACACACACACACACACATACACACACTACAGCATCCCTCAGGTACACACACACACACACACACTACATAATCCCTCAGGTACACACACACACACACACACACACACACTACATCATCCCTCAGGTACACGTACACACACACACACACACACACACACATAACGTAACATGATATCTAACTACATAATAATGCAGTTTTCACTTCCTTTGTGTGTCTCCAGTGCTCAATTAAACAGATACGTTGAAATGTGATTACTGTAAACTCCTGTAGTTACAGGAAGATGTAGTTTCAAACCATCATTCTGAATCACTCTGTCTTTATTTACTGTTTCGCAACCTTGCCAGTCACACTTGGACAGAGTATGTATTATCACCAAAAAGAGATACTGTTAGGCTAGGCCTATCTCATGTATTGGTAACACAACAACTGAATAATCAGCTCTGTAACAAACTCTGATTTGGAAAATATTTACATTTCTATGCATTATAACGTACGGAATGGTTGAAGAAAAAGTGGCTGGTAAAAATGTTGAGTGGCTGGTAGATTTTAGAAGGTGGACAAAAAGCAGGTGGACAAAAAAGTTAATTTCCATCCCTGACACACACACACACACACACTACATCATCCCTCAGGTACACACACACACACACACACACACACACACACACTACATCATCTCTCAGGTACACACACACACACACACACACACACACACTACATCATCTCTCAGGTACACACACACACTACATCATCTCTCAGGTACACACACACACTACATCATCCCTCAGGTACACACACACACACACACACATATGCACACACTGATGTTGTGATGTATGTTCTTGAAGGTTCCATCGCAGTCGGAGTTCCATTGCAGTGTGATGTACGACGACACCATGATGGCTCCCCTGCGCACACACACGCGCGCACACACACACGCGCGCCCTCATACACACACACACTCTCTGGACGAGAAGGTGGACATCTACCTGCAGGACAACTACGAACTCATCAGCGTCCCCGTGCCTGACTTCAGCAACACACACCCTGCAGAGATCATCCACGACTTCCACAGGGTAACACACACACACACACACACACCCCGCAGAGATCATCCACGACTTCCAGAGGGTAACACACACACACACACACACCCCGCAGAGATCATCCACGATTTCCACAGGGTAACACACACACACAAACACACACACACACACCCCACCGAGAGCATCCACGACTTCATCGTGGTTAGCAATTGTGTCCGACTTGCCCGAAATGTGTGAGGATGTCACAAAAATGCGACCATGACACGTGACCCGAAAACTCGCGGGAGCAAGACGCGGAATTGAACGTATAATGTCATCACGTGGCGTTTTGTAAGTCGCTTTGGATAAAAGCATCTGCTAAGTGTAATGTAATGTAACTTCAACATTCTTAAACGATTAGCAACAGACAGCAACATTCTTAAACGATTAGCAACAGACAGCAACATTCTTAAACGATTAGCAACAGGCTTTAACATTCTTAAACGATTAGCAACAGACAGCAACATTCTTAAACGGTTAGCAACAGACAGCAACATTCTTAAATGATTAGCAACAGAAAGCAACATTCTTAAATGATTAGCAACAGACAGCAATATTCTTAAATGATTAGCAACAGACAGCAACATTCTTAAACGATTAGCAACAGGCTTTAACATTTTTAAATGATTAGCAACAGACAGCAACATTCTTAAATGATTAGCAACAGACAGTGTTACGGCCCACTACTGGATGGCCCTACTGGGGCGAACAACAAAGCCACCACTGACCCAAGTAAAACCAAAACACCTTTAAAATGTAACCCAACCAGTGGGATTTATTAACATTAATTCAAAGACACAACACAAAGTCCAAATCATAAGACACAATCCCAGGCTGAGACAACAGCCAGCAACCTGCAGTCCCACACCAAAAGCCTCTCCTCTGGCAGCAGGAAGCAGGTGCTTTTAAAGCAGTTGTTGATCACATGACCAGGTGCTCCTAATCAGGCCAATCCAATCACGATTGCTGAGCAGGTAGAGGGTATGGCAGCAGCAGAGGGACAAACAGCACAGGGAAATACAAAAACGTCAGGAAACGCATACAGCCGTAACAGACAGTAACATTCTGAAACGATTAGCAACAGACAGCAACATTCTGAAATGATTAGCAACAGGCTTTAACATTCTGAAACGATTAGCAACAGGTTTTAACATATACAAATGACTAGCAGCGAATAGCAACAGACTCCAGCAGGCTTTTGAGGAAGTTTTTGTCCTGTCCACATGTTAAGTGGATGGAGTTTTGAATATAATACTGTTCTGTGTGTGTGTGTGTGTGTGTGTGTGTGTGTGTGCAGGGACTAACGGCCTATCATGACATGACACTGGACAAGTGCTATGTGAGTAAGCTGAACACATCGGTTGTCATGGCGCCTAGGAACCTGTGGGAACTCCTCATCAACGTCAAGGTTTGTGTGTGTGTGGGTGTGTGTAAGATCATATCATGAAGCGTGTGGGCTGTTGGTTTCCTGTATGGAGGGGAGAGGAGGTGCCACTGCAGCTCAGCTGATGGCACAACACACACACACACACACACACACACACACACTCTCACACACACACACACACACACTTACACACACACATACACACTCACACACACTCACACACACACAGGAAGGGGGAGCTAATGCATCTGTGTGTGTGTGTGTAGAGAGGCTCGTACCTGCCGCAGCGCTACCTGCTGCAGGAGCAGATGTGGGTGTCGGGGCGCGTGCATGACCTTCAACCCCTGGGGCCCTTCATCGCCAACCTCTGCAGCGGCAAGGACACCTACACTCTGCGTCCCCGTGGCAACGCACGGCGTGAGTCTGTGTGTGTGTGTGTCTGAGTGTGTGTGTGTGTGTGCGTATGTGTGTTTGTGTGCAGCAGCAAGGACACCTACACTCTGCGTCCCCATGGCAACGCACGCCGTGAGTCTGTGTGTGTGTGTGTGTGTGTGTGTGTGTGTGTGTGTGTGTGTGTGTGTGTGTGCAGCAAGGACACCTACACTCTGCGTCCCCATGGCAACGCACGGCGTGAGTCTGTGTGTGTCTGTCTGAGTGTGTGTGTGTGTGTGTGTGTGTGTGTGTGTGTGTCTGAGTGTGTGTGTGTGTGTGTGTGTGTGTGTGTCTGAGTGTGTGTGTGTGTGTGTGTGTGTCTCTGTGTGTGTGTGTGTGTGTGTGTGTGTGTGTGTGCAGCAGCAAGGACACCTACACTCTGCGTCCCCATGGCAACGCACGCCGTGAGTGTGTGTGTGTGTGCGTGTGTGTGTGTGTGCAGCAGCAAGGATCTACACTCTGCGTGCCCATGGCAACGCACGGCGTGAGTCTGTGTGTGTGTGTGTCTGAGTGTGTGTGTGTGTGTGTGTGTGTGTGTGTGTCTGAGTGTGTGTCTGAGTGTGTGGGTGTGGGTGTGTGTGTGTGGGTTTGGGTGTGTGCGTGTGTGTGTGTGTGTGTGTCTAAGTGTGTGTGTGTGTGTGTGTGTGTGTTAGGGCTGCCACAAACGATTATTTTGATAGTCGACTAATCATCGATTATTTTTTCGATTAGTCGACTAATCGGATCATACGTAAATTGACTGTGAAACATACAGCTTATCGCACCAGCATGCAGCTGATCAGATAGCTTTCTGCTTGAAGTGTTTAAGGTATGTGCTAACTGAAAATTAAGCATATAAGACAATAGCTCACTTATACCAAACAAAACAGCAGAACCAGGGCTTTACAACATGACCTCCCGCTTATTTTTGTGATCAAGTATCGGCGAGATATTAATATTTAAAAATTCGCCAAAATCTCTCATATTAGCGCTTTGCATAGGCATTACTCTCGTTAGAATTAGTCGCGAACCCGTGATCGGATAGATAAGGCATCAAGTACAGAATGTCAGCTTTCCAACGACACCAAGCACATTTTATCACGTTGATTTATCATGTTAAAACCAGGGATCAAATACTACTCCACCCATTTTACACTCGCTGTTTTCAGTCAATGTATAATGTAAACAATAGCAGAACTTACCGATTATACTGCTATCATGCATTTCTTCAAGACACGTTTCATACAGTTTTGAAATTACTGTAAATGTCTGCATAATATCCATACTCCTGCATAACCCTAACATAACATCCTTCTTTACATGGAACATAGGCCCTTATTTCCGTCAGGCACAGACTACATACTTATCAACATTAAGCCACTGAATATCCCACCATCATGGTTCTTATAGTGCCAGATTCCAGACAATCTACTCACATATGAAAAGATATCCCTACTGACAGCATCCTATGGACAGGTACGTGCAAGAATACAAGGTTGTTTTTTATACGCAAACATTTTATTGGTTTAGTATTTTTATAAAATCAGTGCAAATAGTAGCTCAAAAACAAAGAAACCAGATCTGGATAGCCTAGACTGTTCTGAAAGAAACAAGATATAGCATGTATGCCCTTACAGTGACCAAGATATGAGCTTAAAAGTAAAGGTAGTAAAAAAAATACCCTGAAAATAGCCTAGAGCCTAGGGCATAGGGTTAAACGAGAGTAATGCCTGTACAAAGCGCTAATATGAGAGATTTTGGCTAATTTGAACAAATTGATATCTCGCCGATACTTGAGCGCAAAAGTAAGCGAGGGGTCAGGACATTGGCTTGGTGTGGTGTGCACCTTGTCGGCTTGGTCACAAAGCCGTCCAGAGAAGAAGACCGGACATTTTTAACACAGAAACGTACCGATGAGTAAGTAGCAAAAAAGCTCACTGTTTACCCTAATACTGGCAGCTAACTAGCCGGTTTGCTTACCGAGACGACGGACCCTCTTCAGAATCATCCACAATGACATGCTTTTTTCTTCAGATGCTCATGCATAGCCGTTGTGCAACCATGATAAACAAGTTCAGCTTTGCAAATGTTGCACTGCACGCTTTTCTCACGCTTTTCTTCTTTGGAGCTTTAGGTGTGTGTGTGTGTGTGTGACAGAAAGGCAGACGTGCCAGTGGAAGCTGCAGCCGCAGTTTCGAGAGAAAAGCAAAGTTAAGTAAAAAAAAAAAAAAAAAAACGATTCGTCGACTACTAAATTATTAAAAAATAAAAAATGTGTCTGAGTGTGTGGGTGTGTGTGTGTGTGGGTGTGGGTGTGTGTGTGTGTGTGTGTCTAAGTGTGTGTGTGGGTGTGTGTGTGGGTGTGGGTGTGTGTATGAGTGTGTGTGTGTGTGTGTGTGTGTGTGCGCGCAGCAGCAAGGACACCTACACTCTGTGTCCCCATGGCAACGCACACCGTGAGTCTGTGAGTGTGTGGGTGTGTGTGTCTTGTGTGTGTGTAACGTGTGTGTGTGTGTCTGTCCCAGGTGTGTATAAGCATGCGTGCGTGTGTGTGTGTGCGTGTCTGATTTGTGTGTGTAACGTGTGTGTGTGTGTCTGTCCCAGGTGTGTATAAGCGTACGTTTGTGCGTGTCTGATGTGTGTGTAAGGTGTGTGTGTAACGTGTGTGTGTGTATGTCTGTCCCAGGTGTGTATAACGATGCGTGCGTGTGTGTGCGTGTCTGATGTGTGTGTGTGTAACGTGTGTGTGTGTGTCTGTCCCAGGTGTGTATAAGCGTGTATGTGTGTGTGCGTGTCTGATGTGTGTGTGTGTAACGTGTGTGTGTGTCTGTCCCAGGTGTGTATAAGCATGTGTGCGTTTGTGTGTGTAACGTGTGTGTGTGTGTGTGTCTGTCCCAGGTGTGTATAAGCATGCGTGCGTGTGTGTGTGTGTGCGTGTCTGATGTGTGTGTGTAACGTGTGTGTGTGTGTGTCTGTCTGTCCCAGGTGTGTAGAAGTGTGCGTGTGTGTGTGCGTGTCTGATGTGTGTGTGTAACATGTGTGTGTCTGTCCCAGGTGTGTATAAGCGTGCGAGTGTGTGTGTGTGCGTGTCTGATGTGTGTGTGTAATGTGTGTGTGTGTAACGCGTGTGTGTGTGTGTAACGTGTGTGTGTGTCTGTCCCAGGTGTGTATAAGCGTGCGTGTGTGTGTGCGTGTCTGATGTGTGTGTAACGTGTGTGTGTGTAACGTGTGTGTGTGTGTCTGTCCCAGGCGTGTATAAGCGTGCGTGTCTGATGTGTGTGTGTAATGTGTGTGTGTGTAATGTGTGTGTGTGTGTGTAACGTGTGTGTGTGTGTGTGTAATGTGTGTGTGTGTAACGTGTGTGTGTGTGTGTGTGTGTAACGCGTGTGTGTAACGTGTGTGTGTGTGTGTCTGTCCCAGGTGTGTATAAGCGCGGCGCTGACAGCTGTTTCGGCGTGCATCACTTCGAGAACACCTTCGTCATGGAGACGCTCATCTGCGACAGCCAATAGGATGTCAGGACACACGCCCAAATATGGCCGTCATGTCAACTTCCTTTCACGTGCTCATGTCAATCCCCTCACTTTCGACGCGTTCGCACACACACACACACACACATATATATATACACAAACATGCACACATACACACACACACACACATACACACACACACACATACAGACATATATATATATATATATGTACACATGAATTTTAACACATAAAAGTAGTATTTGCGCGCATGCATCAACAAACACACATGCACGCACACACACATGCGCACACACACATGCGCACACACACACACACAAACTTGCTCGGCCTGACTCCAGCTGGTGCTGACGTGGAGAGGTCGTGTGTGTGTGTGTGTATGTGTATGTGTGTGTGTGTGTGTGAAGTAGCTGTTAGAGGGCATCTCCATGGTAACTGTTCCCATAGTGACACTCATCGTCTGACCATCTGTGTAGCCACCTCTTGTCATGGTTAGCCCATTTCTGTACTCTTGTGTAGGGGTATGTGTGTGTGTGTAGGGATGTGTGTGTGTGTAGGGGTGTGTATGTGTGTGTATGCGTAGGGGTGTGTGTGATTGTTTAGGGGTGTGTGTGTGTGTGTTTGTGTAGGGGTGTGTATGGGTGTATGTGTGTGTGTGTGTGTGTGTGTGTGTAGGGGTGTGTGTGTGTGTGTATGGGTGTATGTGTGTGTGTGTGTGTGTGTAGGGATGTGTGTGTAGGGGTGTGTGTGTGTGTGTGTGTGTGTATAGGGGTGTGTGTGTGTGTAGGGGTGTGTGTGTGTGTGTAGGGGTGTATGTGTGTGTGTAGGGGTGTGTGTGTGTGTGTGTGTAGGGGTGTGTGAGTGTAGGGTTGTATGTGTATGTAGGGGTGTGTGTGTGAGAGAGTGATTGTGTGTGTGTGTTTGTGTGAGAGAGAGATTGTGTATGTGTGTTTGTGTTTAAGGTTAAAAGTTATCCTTGCAAAAGAAAAAAATGACGAGAGTTCAGGAGATTGTGTGTGTGTGTGTGTGTGTGTGTGTGTGTGTGTGTGTGTGTGTATTGATTGATGATTTCTGTACTTATTTATCTGCACAGCTGATATCAATAAAGCATCAAACATCCTCAGCTCTTTGTGTGTGTGTCATTCCTGTGTGTGTGTGTGTGTCCTTGGTAAAGGTACACGCGTGTGTGTAGCAGGTGCACATCAGACGGTGGTTGGGTAGTGTGTGTGTGTGTCCTTGGTAAAGGTACACGCGTGTGTGTAGCATGTGCACATCAGACGGGGGTTGGGTAGTGTGTGTGTGTGTCCAGGTAACCAATTAACTTACAAGACCATTTAACTCTCATACTGTAAAGATGCTGAAGGCATATGTTTGTGTGTGTGTGTGTGTGAGGGCTCTTTTGGGCAGCAGAAATGTTGCAGGTGGAACACATCTTTACTTACGGACTTTAGGGAACCTTTTTCACACACACACACACACATGCTTACACACACACACACCCACACACATAAACACATGTACCCCCCCCCCCACACACACACACGATGGAAACCACTACAGGTCTTCTGATGGAACACGGAACTTGGGCTTGTTTTACACACACACACACACACACACACACACACACACTTTCTCAAATAATTCAGTGTGTACACAGATTTCAACACATATACACATACATTTAAAACATGGGTCCACACACAAAGACATATTTTAACACACACACACACACACACAGCACTGTGGTATGAGATGACATTTTACATAACCACAGGTTCTGTTGATAGCCTTCTAATGAGTGAGAAAAATACACACACTCACTCTCTCTCACACACACAAACACACACACACACACATATGCACATACCCATGCCAGAGGTAAGTGAGATGGCATTTTGCAAGTCTTTCTCTTACCTAAAGATTCTTATCAACAGGAAGCACTTTTATTTCTGAATGTGCACACACACACTTGCACTCTGACACGCAGCACCCACAGACACACGAACACACACTCACAGACACACGAACACACAACCACAGACACACACACACACAAACACATCCTACTGAATACTATTTAATCCTGAAAGTAGGTGTGCGTTCCCAATAATTATATCTCCATCTCAAATCAATCTCCATCACACACACACACATATTTACTCATTTGCGCTGGTACAAAAACACACACATTATAATCTCATTAACTAACACACACACACACACACATATGATTTCATTGACTAACGCTCACACACACACACATTATAAAATTATTCAACACACACAGACACAGGACAAGGATTCAGGTAAATAACAGTTTCAGCTTTTATTTTCTCAACAGTAACCAAGGAGACAAATGAAGTGACCCAGGAGGCAAATATAGGAGGCTAATTAAGCTAATACTGATCTGAGGCTAATACCTATAGGAGGTTAATACTTATTGGGGCCTAATACTTATAGAATGCTAATACTGATAGGAGGCTAATACCTATAGGAGGCAAATACTTATGGAATGCTAATACTGATAGGAGGCTAATACTGATAATAATGATAATAATAATAATAAACTTTACTTGTATAGCACAGTTCATACATGCAAGATGCAGCTCAAAGTGCTTTACAGTTAAGCAGGGTTGTTACAGGACAACATTTCCTGCAGTCCAGCGGTGCCGGAGCAGATGAATACAGTAGCAAAATGACTCTTGCTTGAATACAGGTAGGCAGTCCTTGTAGGCCCTAGTCAGCAATCTTTGTAGTCCAGAGGCGCTAGAACTATGCAATGCCCTGTTGATGCGGGCTCTTATGTGAACATAGGTTGGCAGTCTTTGCAGACCAGAGGCACTAGACGAGGAAAGTTCATTTAGGCGCAGTCGGTTGTTAGTTTCCCCAGGGAGCAACAGGGGTGAGGAAAAACTCAGTTTGTTTGATTTGTGTGAATTCAGGAAGAAACCTCAGGAATCAGTGAGTAAAACTCCCTGTTTTTCTAGGAAGAAACCTCAGGCAGAACCACGTCTCCCAGGGAAGCCCATCTGCCGGGGATGGTAACGGGAAGTGATAGGAGACTAATACCTATAGGAGGCTAATACTGATAGGAGGCTAATACCCATAGGAGGCTAATACTGACAGAATGCTAATACTGATAGGAGGCTAATACTGATAGAATGCTAATACCTATAGGAGGCTAATACTTATAGAATGCTAATACTGATAGGAGGCTAATACTGATAGGAGGCTAATACCCATAGGAAGCTAATATTGATAGAATGCGAGGGGGCTGAACACACACACACACACACACACAGTCAAGGTGAGGACAGAGGGGGGCTGAACACACACACACACACACACACACACACACACACACAGTCAAGGTGAGGACAGAGGGGGGCTGAACACACACACACACACACACACACAGTCAAGGTGAGGACAGAGGGGGACTGAACACACACACACACACAACACACATATACACACACACACACATACACACACAGTAAAGGTGAGGACAGAGGGGGGCTGAACACAAACACACACACACCACACATACACACACACACACACACACACACAGTTAAGGTGAGGACAGAGGGGGGCTGAACACACACACACACTCCACACACACACACACTGTCAAGGTGAGGACAGAGGGGGGCTGAACACACACACACACACACCACACACACACACACACACACACAGTCAAGGTGAGGACAGAGGGGGACTGAACACACACACACACACACAGTCAAGGTGAGGACAGAGGGGGGCTGAACACACACACACACACACACACAGTCAAGGTGAGGACAGAGGGGGACTGAACACACACACACACAACACACATATACACATATACACACACACATACACACACAGTAAAGGTGAGGACAGAGGGGGGCTGAACACAAACACACACACACCACACATACACACACACACACACACACACACAGTTAAGGTGAGGACAGAGGGGGGCTGAACACACACACACACACCACACACACACACACTGTCAAGGTGAGGACAGAGGGGGGCTGAACACACACACACACACACCACACACACACACACACACACAGTCAAGGTGAGGACAGAGGGGGACTGAACACACACACACACACACAGTCAAGGTGAGGACAGAGGGGGGCTGAACACACACACACACACCACACACACACACACTCTCAAGGTGAGGACAGAGGGGGACTGGACCAAGTGGACAAACACTGAAGGCAAAACTCAACACTTGTAAAGCTGCAATACCTCACATGTCCACTGGGGTGGGCTGCAGAAGCGAGCACCATGCCATAGAGTTCCATGTTAAAAAGGCAATATTCACAGCAAATGCAAGTCATCTACAGGCTGGTTAGAAACACGTTTAGTTGTGTCATGTCCAGGATAGTGTGTATTCATGTGTTGTGTGAGCGCACGGAGGCCAGGTGTGGAGGCGTGTGTGTCGCGGTGCATGCGTGTGTGTGTGTGTGTGGGCGCCAGAAGCCGTCGAGGGAGCAGTAGTAGACCAGCGGGTCGAAGCAGCAGTTGAGGCTGGCGAGGCAGACGGCAGCGCGGAAGGTTGGAGGCGGCCAGACGGAGCAGAGGCCGAGGCGCACCACAGCAAACGGCACGAAGAAGACGCAGAACGTCAGCAGGTTTAGTCCCAGCACCAGTGTCACGCGTGTGTGTGTGTGCGCAGGTGTGTGTGTGTACGCGGGTGTGTGTGTGTGTCTGCCCTCCTCCACGAGCGCTCGCCGCCGCAGCGCACGCACCACCAGCCCCGTGCACGCCACGTTGACCACCAACAGCGCCCCCAACAGGCCGCTCTGCGCTAGCGCAGGCACGCCCAGCCCCCCCCACGCCCTCGAAGCAGGTGCGTGGCGGCAGGCTGGCGTGCAGCTTCAGGCCCTCAGGCACGGACACCACGCACACCAGCAGCCACACGCACGCGCACGCTCTGGAGGCGCAGAGGACGGTGCGCAGGGGTCGCGCCCGCAGAGGGAAGACCACGGCCAGCAGGCGGTCCAGCGAGATGAGCGTGATGAAGATGGAGCTGGTACGGATGTTGTTGCGGAAGAGCATGGTGGTGGCGGTGCAGATGGCGGGGCCGAGCGTCCAGGCGCCGCGCGCCAGGTAGAGGACGCGCAGGGGCAGCGACAGCACCAGCAGCAGGTCGGAGGTGGCCAGGTGGATCATGAGGACAGCGGAGGGCGACTTGAGGCCGTGGCGACGCAGCAGCACCCAGAGCGAGGCGGCGTTCAGAGGCAGCCCCAGCACGAGCGCCCCCCCCGTACACCAGCGCCAGCGCCAGGGCTTCCGCACCCTCCGCGCGCCCCCCTCCAGCACACAAACCCCCACCCCCCCTCTCCACAAGCCCCACTGACCCCTCCGTCACATTCTCCATCGCCACGCTCACACACGGCAGACGTCAGGCACACTCAGACAGACGTCAGGCACACTCAGACAGCAGGCTTGAGATCCACTGAGACAGGACACTAGGGATCCAGTGAGACAGGACACGAGAGATCCAGTGAGACAGGACACTAGGGATCCAGTGAGACAGCAGGCTGGAGATCCAGTGAGACAGGACACTAGGGATCCAGTGAGACAGCAGGCTGGAGATCCAGTGAGACAGGGCACTAGGGATCCAGTGAGACAGCAGGCTGGAGATCCACTGAGACAGGGCACTAGGGATCCAGTGAGACAGGACACTAGGGATCCAGTGAGACAGGACACTAGGGATCCAGTGAGATAGGACACTAGGGATCCAGTGAGACAGGACACGAGAGATCCAGTGAGACAGCAGCCCTGACGCAGCAGACAGGCAGGAGGAGAGTTCACACAGCAGGAGAAGACACGCTGAAGTGTGTGACGTGCAGACTGGAGAGTGTGTGAAACTGGCAAGTTGTGTTTGAGTAAGTGAGAAGTTTTCGGTGTGGGTGTCAGCTTTAGAGCGGAACTCTATGACCTCTGCCTCGCTCTCTGTGGTTAGTGACAAACAGGAAGCCAAACTAACCAAAGACGTGTTAGTGTGTGTGTGTGTGTGTGTCTGTGTATCGGGGTGGAAATTAACTTCCAACAGCTAGTGACACATAAATGGTAAAAGCAGCAGCCACTCAACAGGAAATCATGGGGTAAATGCAGGGGGGAAAATGCAGGGGGGTTAGTGCGGGGGGTGGGTGAGGGGTAAGTGTGTGGGGTGGGTGAGGGGTAAGTGTGGGGGGTGGGGTAAGTGTGGGTGAGGGGTAAGTGCGGGGGATGGGGTAAGTGTGGGTGACATACAGCTCCCTCAAGGTCACGACCTACTGACATACAGCTCCCTCAAGGTCGCGACCAGAGACGCACAGCTGGCTCAAGGTCATGACCTACTGACCCACAGCTCCCTCAAGGTCACGACCTACTGACATACAGCTCCCTCAAGGTCACGACAAAGAGACGCACAGCTCCCTCAAGGTCACGACCTACTGACATACAGCTCCCTCAAGGTCACAATCTACTGACATACAGCTCCCTCAAGGTCACGACCTACTGACATGCAGCCAGGACCACTGACCCATCTGTCCTCAACTCTCCTCTTCTGGACAATAAATATCTTCTTTCTTTATTTCTGCTGCAAAAGTATTTTCATGTTTAGGTTTATAGGTACATAGAAGCAATCGTGTTATTACATGTGGAGCAGCAGAATATTGAGATGTGTGACCTAGATTACAGCTGTGCAGGTGCAGGACTTCTTGTTGACCACTAGATGGAGCAGTGGTGCATGTGTCAGACGTCTCAAAGCTCCAAAGCAATTAGGTGGTAAAAGCAGCACAGCCTTAGAAGGTTCCACTGGCCAATAACTAGACATCCTGTATGTATATGTACTACCTGTACACCTGCATAGGATGTGTAAGTCGGTGTACTACCTGTATACCTGCATAGGATGTGTATGTCTATGTACTACCTGTATACCTGCATAGGATGTGTATGTCTATGTACTTACTGTATACCTGCATAGGATGTGTATGTCTGTGTACTTACTGTATACCTGCATAGGGCGTGTATGTCTGTGTACTACCTGTATACCTGTATAGGATGTCTATGTACTACCTATATACCTGCATAGGATGTGTATGTGTCAATCCATAAACAGCAGCAGTGATGTAGTGATGCTTCTTAGATTGCTGCCAAACTTTGCAAAGCCCTGTGGGAGTCACTGTGGGGTCAAAGGTCGAGGTGGCTTTGCAAAGTTTGTCAGCAATCTAAGGTGACCTCTGACCCCATCATCATGTCTGCCTCTTCAGCCTGCTCATGGAGTTGTTACCTTATAGAGTCTTTATAGTAATAAATATACAGAAGTGTATAAATGGTAAATGTAGGAGCCATATGAATTATGTCTGTTTTGTTGTGAGCATTTTGAGAAGCCGGTACAAACGGTAAATAAATATAAATATAAAGATATAGATATAAATTAAAATAAATATAATAAATAATAAATAATAATAGACTTCTGTGTATTTATTTACTGTTCATAGATTTGTTTATATTTGTTTATGGTTTCTAGATTTGTTGACTAACAGGTGTGTTGAACAGTTAATTGTACAGGTTGGACATTCCACCAGTCCCCATGTTTTGTGATTACTACATGTGATAACTAAATCACAACATTGACATCATTAACATTATTTTACATGTGATAACTACATTAAAACATTGACATCATTAACATTATTTTACATGTGATAACTGCATTAAAACATTGATATTATGAACATTATTTCACATGTGATAACTATTTAAAACATTGATATTATGAACAATATTTTACATGTGATAACTATTTAAAACATTGATATTATGAGCATTATTTCACATGTGATAACTACATTAAAACATTGATATTATGAACATTATTTCACATGTGATAACTGCATTAAAACATTGATAATAACTAGATTACAAGAAACATGAACAATATTACCACCATTAACACTATTTCACAGCGCTGTACCTTATTGTGGCTACTTCAGATTTTTATACACTGTTTCTAAAAAAATAACAATTATCTCTCCCTCTCTCCCTCCCTCTTCCCCTCTCCCTATCTCTCTATCTCCCTCTCTCTCTCCCTCCCTCTCTCCCCCTCTCTCCCCCTCTCCCTATCTCTCTCTCTCCCTCTCTCTCTCCCCCTCTCCCCCTCTCCTTATCTCTCTCTCTCCCTCTCTCCCTCCCTCTCCCCCTCTCCCTATCTCTCTCTCTCTCTCTCTCTCTCTCCCTCCCTCTCTCCCCCTCTCCCTATCTCTCTCTCCCTCTCTCTCTCCCCCTCTCTCTCCCCCTCTCCCTCTCTCTCTCTCTCTCTCCCCCTCTCCCTATCTCTCTCTCTCCCTCTCTCTCTCCCCCTCTCTCTCCCCCTCTCTCCCTCCCTCTCCCCCTCTCCCTCTCTCCCTCTCTCTCATTCCCTCCCTCCCTCTCTCTCTCTCTCTCTCTCTCTCTCCTTCCCTCCCTCTCCCTCTCTCCCTCCCTTTCTCCCTCTATCCCTCTCTCTCTCCCCCCTCTCCTTATCTCTCTCTCTCTCTCCTTCCCTCCCTCTCTCTCTCCCTCTCTCTCTCACTGTCTCTCTTACTCTTTCTCTGTCTTTCCTGTAGATGGCAATAAAGAGCTATGTTGTGTCTTATGTAACACACACTTGTTGCACACACACACACACACACACACTAATATAGGCACATGCACACAGATACTCACACAAACGTATATACACATATACACACACACACAAAAATATAGTTGCATGCCCTAACACACACACACGCACAAGCGCACACACACACACGCACACACTCTCTGTGACACATGGCTGGTGTGTGACTCAGAGACATGTGAGTGTCTTCTCTCGCCCGTAGACTGTCTCAGCTTGGGAAAGTAACTGGTCATCCATTAGTTAGTGTGTGTGTGTGTGTGTGTGTGTGTGTGTGTGTGTGTGTGTGTGTGTGACTATACCGATTATGAGTACAAGGGTGTGTACTGTAATTGCACTGTGTCCTTTGGATTAGGGTGTGTGTATGTGAGAGTGTGTAGTGTGGGTTAGAGAATGACCTTTGAACTATGTCAGCTGTCTAAGGAGCGAGAATGCGCACACAAGGAACACACTTTCATACCACTTATGGACAAGAACATTCTGAACCTTAAAGGCGTGTGTGTGTGTGTGTGTGTGTAAGAAGCTGATCTGTGTGTGAATGAGGACACACCGGCGCACACAGACCAGCAGTCTCCAACTGAAGTCAGGTGAGTTCTTCTGTGCTTTCGTACCTGTGTGTGTGTGTGT
This sequence comes from Coilia nasus, assembly GCA_027475355.1. Taxonomy (NCBI): domain Eukaryota; kingdom Metazoa; phylum Chordata; class Actinopteri; order Clupeiformes; family Engraulidae; genus Coilia; species Coilia nasus. The sequence goes on from CM050215.1 coordinate 18,769,360, forward strand.
GTGATATGTGTGTGTGAGCGTCATAGTGTGTGTATATATATATATGTGTGTGTGTGTGTGTGTGTGTGTGTGTGTGTGTGTGTGTGTGTGTGTGTGTGTGTGTGGCTTTACATGTAAATAGGTGAGACTGAGCAGTTTGGAATGTCAGAACAGGGTGAGGCAGTATTGTGTGTGTGTGTGTGTGTGTGTGTGTGTGTGTGTGTGTGTGTGTGTGAGAGAGAGAGGGCGAGATTGAATTGTTCTAAGTTACCAACAACAGTCTTACCCCACAGGCAGAAACCTTTGGGCGTGCACACACACACACACACACACACTGACACACACACACACTGACACACACACATACTAAAGGCAGACGGAGAATAGGCAGGGTAAAGGGGAGTTCCTTTCCTCTTTCTCTCTCTCTTCCTCTCTCTGTTTCTCTCTGTTTCTCTCTCTCTCTCCCTCTCTCTCTTCGTCATACTGTTGTTGTGCCACTCTGTCCATGAGAGTGTATCAGGAGCAGACAAGGTGAGTTTCTGTATGTGTGTGTGTGTGAGGGAGTGTGTATGTGTGTGTGTGTGTTTGTGTGTGTGTATGAGTTTGTGAAAGTGTGATTCATGCTATTTATGACAGTGTTTTTAAGTTTTAAGTGTTTTTTACCAGAGAGAGTGAGATTGTGTGTGTGTGTGTGTGTGTGTGTGTCAGAGAGAGCAACTATGTGAGTGTGTGTGTGTCATGCTGTCCATGAAAGAATATCAGGACCAGAGTTTGTGTGTGTGTCAGTTTGTAATTTGTGTGGCCTTGCAGTTTTGGGTATATTCGCATCCATCTCACAATGTGTGTTTGTGTGTGTGTGTGTGTGTGTGTGTGTGTGTGTGTGTACCTGGTAGGTGAATGTGTGTGCGTGGAAGTGGACAGTGTGCATGTGTGTGTGTGTACCTGGTGGGTGAATGTGTGTGCATGGAAGTGGACAGTGTGCATGTGCATGTGTGTGTGTGTACCTGGTGGGTGAATGTGTGTGCATGGAAGTGGACAGTGTGCATGTGCATGTGTGTGTGTACCTGGTAGGTGAATGTGTGTGCGTGGAAGTGGACAGTGTGCATGTGCATGTGTGTGTGTGTTACTA
>CM050215.1:18780467-18782967 GCA_027475355.1 Coilia nasus
GCAGACAAATATACGTCACATATGTACGTCATACATGTATATATACATCACATATATATATCACATATATACATCACATATGTAGCAGACATATATACGTCACATACATCACATATGTACATCACATATATACATCACATATATACATCACATAATAATAATAATAATAATAATAATAATAATAATAATAATAATAATAATAATAATCTTTACTTGTATAGCACAATTCATGCATACAAGATGCAGCTCAAAGTGCTTTACAGTTTAGCAGGGTTGTCACAGGACAACATTTCTTGCAGTCTAATGTCGCCGGAGCAGATGAATACAGTAGCAAAATGACTCTTGCGTGAACACGGGTAGACAGTCCTTGTTGGCCCTAGTCAGCAGTCTTTGTAGTCCAGAGGCGCTAGAACTATGCAATGCCCTGTTGATGCGGGCTCTTACGTGAACATAGGTCAACAGTCCTTGCAAACCAGAGGCGCTAGACGAGGACACCGCTATATATATATATATATATATATATATATATATATATATATATATATATATATATATATATATATACATATATATATATACACACACACACATCACATATATAGCACACATATATACATCACATATATGCATCACATATATACATCACATATATACATCAAATATACACATCACATATATACATCACATATATAGCAGACATATATACATCAAATATATACATCACATATATGCATCACATATATACATCAAATATATACATCACATATATGCGTCACATATATACATCAAATATATACATCACATATTACATTACATTACACTTAGCAGACGCTTTTATCCAAAGCGACTTACAAAAGGAGGACATAATAGCAAACAGATGTGTAGAGAACATTGAAGGTACCTATGTAAAGAGATGGTTAGTAGAATTTGGTTTTGTTAAGCAGTCTCGGAAAAGAAGGGTCTTCACAAGCTTTTTGAAGGTCGAGAGGGAAGTTGCTGCTCTTGTAGGGACTGGTAGGTTGTTCCACAACTGAGGGACAACAACCGAGAAAAGTTTGGAGTGACCTCGCTTTGTCTTGGGAGAGGGTACGGCCAGGCCAGGCATATATGCATCACATATATACATCACATATATATATCACATATATACATCACATATATACATCACATATATACATCACATATATACGTGTACTGGCATATCTGTGTCTGTGGCCACTTCACACACGCTTCAGGTCTAACAGGTAGAGTTGCAGCAAGAGAGCTTGTTTGATGTTGTTAGACATCATGGCAGCAGACATATATACGTCACATATATACATCACATACATACATCACATACATACATCACATATATGCATCACATATATACATCACATATATACATCACATATATACATCACATATATACATCACATACATACATCACATATATGCATCACATATATACATCACATATATGCATCACATACATACATCACATATATACATCACATACATACATCACATATATGCATCACATATATACATCACATATATACATCACATATATACATCACATATATGCGTCACATATATGCGTCACATATATACGTGTACAGGCATATCTGTGTCTGTGCCTGCTTCACACTCACACACACTTCAAGCTCTCTTGCTGCAACTCCACCCGTCAGACCTGAAGCTTCAAGTCTTCCTCTTTCCCTGAACCTGCTGTGTGTGTGTGTGTGTGTGTGTGTGTGTGTGTGTGTGTGTGTGTGTGTGTGTGTGTGTGTGTGTGTGTGCGCACGTGTGTGTGTGTGTGTGCAGGTTTCTGATGGATCTGGAGCACCGTTTGGAAGAGAGCATCCTGATCTCGGATGTGTGTGACATAGTGTGTGAACACGCCAAAACACACTTCAGTGTGTTCATCACCTACGTCATCAACCAGGGCTACCAGGAGAAACACTACCGACGCATCATGTGAGTGTGTGTGTGTGTGTGTGTGTGTGTGTGTGTGTGTGTGAGCAGACTAATGTGGATGTGTGTGTGTGTGTGGGTGTGTGGGGGGTGGGGGTTGACTAATGTTTTACAACATCACTCACATAAACTGTGTGTATGTGTGTGTGTTGTAGTGATGTTGCTGGTTTGTGGGGGTTTGGTGAATAATGTGTGTGTGTGTGTGTGTGTGTGTGTGTGTGTGTGTATGTGTGTGTGTGAGAATTCACAACAGGACTAAGAGGCAGCTACACAACACACAGTCTTCGTCACTCACACAGACACACACACACACAAACACACACACACACAGCAGGTGAATAAGGAAGAAATCAGTTTGACATAGTCGCTCGGATTACAACAAAGAAGAATATTTTTAGGGATGGCCTTGTGTGTGTGTGTGTGTGTGGGATGGGTGTGTATGTCTGTAGGTGTGTTTCTGTATGTGTGAGAGTGTGTGCAAGTGTGTATGTCTGTGTGTGTGTGTGTGTGTGTGTGAGTGTGTGTGTGTGTGTGTGTGTTATTC
>CM050215.1:18792967-18800467 GCA_027475355.1 Coilia nasus
TGAAGGTGTGCTGTGAGTTATAGTGAAGGTGTGCTGTGAGTTATAGTGAATGTGTGCTGTGAGTTATAGTGAAAGCTGTGAGTTATAGTGAAGGTGTGCTTTGAGTTATAGTGAAGGTGTGCTGTGAGTTATAGTGAAAGCTGTGCTGTGAGTTATAGTGAAAGCTGTGAGTTATAGTGAATGTGTGCTGTGAGTTATACTAAAGGTGTGCTGTGAGTTATAGTGAAGGTGTGCTGTGAGTTATAGTGAACGTGTGCTGTGAGTTATAGTGAACGTGTGCTGTGAGTTATAGTGAAAGCTGTGAGTTATAGTGAAGGTGTGCTGTGAGTTATAGTGAAAGCTGTGAGTTATAGTGAAGGTGTGCTGTGAGTTATAGTGAAGGTGTGCTGTGAGTTATAGTGAAAGCTGTGCTGTGAGTTATAGTGAAAGCTTTGAGTTATAGTGAATGTGTGCTGTGAGTTATAGTGAATGTGTGCTGTGAGTTATAGTGAAGGTGTGCTGTGAGTTATAGTGAAGGTGTGCTGTGAATTATAGTGAACGTGTGCTGTGAGTTATAGTGAAAGCTGTGAGTTATAGTGAAGGTGTGCTGTGAGTTATAGTGAAGGTGTGCTGTGAGTTATAGTGAAGGTGTGCTGTGAGTTATAGTGAAAGCTGTGAGTTATAGTGAAGGTGTGCTCTGAGTTATAGTGAAGGTGTGCTGTGAGTTATAGTGAAAGCAGTGAGTTATAGTGAAGGTGTGCTGTGAGTTATAGTGAAAGCTGTGAGTTATAATGAAAGCTGTGAGTTATAGTGAAGGTGTGCTGTGAGATATAGTAAAGGTGTGCTGTGAGTTATAGTGAAGGTGTGCTGTGAGTTATAGTGAAGGTGTGCTGTGAGTTATAGTGAATGTGTGCTGTGAGTTATAGTGAAAGCTGTGAGTTATAGTGAAGGTGTGCTGTGAGTTATAGTGAAGGTGTGCTGTGAGTTATAGTGAAAGCTGTGCTGTGAGTTATAGTGAAAGCTGTGAGTTATAGTGAATGTGTGCTGTGAGTTATACTAAAGGTGTGCTGTGAGTTATAGTGAAGGTGTGCTGTGAGTTATAGTGAAGGTGTGCTGTGAGTTATAGTGAACGTGTGCTGTGAGTTATAGTGAAAGCTGTGAGTTATAGTGAAGGTGTGCTGTGAGTTATAGTGAAAGCTGTGAGCTATAGTGAAGGTGTGCTGTGAGTTATAGTGAAGGTGTGCTGTGAGTTATAGTGAAAGCTGTGCTGTGAGTTATAGTGAAAGCTGTGAGTTATAGTGAATGTGTGCTGTGAGTTATAGTGAATGTGTGCTGTGAGTTATAGTGAAAGCTGTGAGTTATAGTGAAGGTGTGCTGTGAGTTATAGTGAAGGTGTGCTGTGAGTTATAGTGAAAGCTGTGCTGTGAGTTATAGTGAAAGCTGTGAGTTATAGTGAATGTGTGCTGTGAGTTATACTAAAGGTGTGCTGTGAGTTATAGTGAAGGTGTGCTGTGAGTTATAGTGAAGGTGTGCTGTGAGTTATAGTGAACGTGTGCTGTGAGTTATAGTGAAAGCTGTGAGTTATAGTGAAGGTGTGCTGTGAGTTATAGTGAAAGCTGTGAGTTATAGTGAAGGTGTGCTGTGAGTTATAGTGAAGGTGTGCTGTGAGTTATAGTGAAAGCTGTGCTGTGAGTTATAGTGAAAGCTGTGAGTTATAGTGAATGTGTGCTGTGAGTTATAGTGAATGTGTGCTGTGAGTTATAGTGAAGGTGTGCTGTGAGTTATAGTGAAGGTGTGCTGTGAATTATAGTGAACGTGTGCTGTGAGTTATAGTGAAAGCTGTGAGTTATAGTGAAGGTGTGCTGTGAGTTATAGTGAAGGTGTGCTGTGAGTTATAGTGAAGGTGTGCTGTAAGTTATAGTGAATGTGTGCTGTGAGTTATAGTGAAGGTGTGCTGTGAGTTATAGTGAAGGTGTGCTGGGAGTTATACTGAAAGCTGTGAGTTATAGTGAAGGTGTGCTGCGAGTTATAGTGAAAGCTGTGTTATACTGAAAGCTGTGAGTTATAGTGAAGGTGTGCTGTGAGTTATAGTGAAGGTGTGCTGTGAGTTATAGTGAATGTGTGCTGTGAGTTATAATGAAGGTGTGCTGTGAGTTATAGTGAAGGTGTGCAGTGAGTTATAGTGAAGGTGTGCTGTGAGTTATAGTGAAAGCTGTGAGTTATAGTGAAGGTGTGCAGTAAGTTATAGTGAAGGTGTGCTGTGAGTTATAGTGAAGGTGTGCTGTGAGTTATAGTGAAAGCTGTGAGTTATAGTGAAGGTGTGCTGTGAGTTATAGTGAATGTGTGCTGTGAGTTATAGTGAAAGCTGTGAGTTATAGTGAAGGTGTGCTGTGAGTTATAGTGAAGGTGTGCTGTGAGTTATAGTGAAAGCTGTGAGTTATAGTGAAGGTGTGCTGTGAGTTATAGTGAAAGCTGTGAGTTATAGTGAAGGTGTACTGTGAGTTACAGTGAAGGTGTGCTGTGAGTTATAGTGAAGGTGTGCTGTGAGTTATAGTGAAAGCTGTGAGTTATAGTAAAGGTGTGCTGTGAGTTATAGTGAAAGTGTGCTGTGAGTAATAGTGAAAGCTGTGAGTTACAGTGAAGGTGTGCTGTGAGTTATAGTGAAAGCTGTGAGTTATAGTGAAGGTGTACTGTGAGTTACAGTGAAGGTGTGCTGTGAGTTATAGTGAAAGCTGTGAGTTATAGTGCAGGTGTGCTGTGAGTTATAGTGAAGGTGTGCTGTGAGTTATAGTGAATGTGTGCTGTGAGTTATAGTGAAAGCTGTGCTGTGAGTTATAGTGAAAGCTGTGAGTTATAGTGAAGGTGTGCTGTGAGTTATAGTGAAAGCTGTGCTGTGAGTTATAGTCAGGCATGAAAATGTCTCACCTTTCGGCGAAATTCGCCGTTTTGAAGCCAAAACAGGTGACCTACGTGAATCGTGTAGATTCGATAAGAAAAGTTTGGGGGGGGGGGGGTGGTTGCGGGAAATATGCGCTTCGTTTCCACAGGACGAAATCTAAATAGGCTACTAGGTGAATTTCGCCTGGGGGCGTGGTCGCGAAAACGGCAACAATGATGCTATCCTGCCGTACCTATGTGTTTAAGCCATAGGTTTAAGCCTATGGGTTAAGCATGTTGCTATCCTGTAGTAGCAACTGCAGTGTGGTTGCCATGCAGTAGCCTGTCAGTTAGCTCTAAAGTTTGAGTTCGCTCGTGCTGCCTGACCAGAGCGCGCACATCGAGGAGTCAGAGTACAGACAACCAGAAGCTACAAGCTGGATTGAATTTGGTGAGTGATGGTTTCAAACATTTTTATATTTTCTGGTATGTGTAAGTTACCCAGGAGCTCTGTTGACATACACTTAGTTAACGTTAGCTAGAGCTTAATTAATTGAGTTATTGAAAACAGCGAGAGAACACAACTGCTAGCTAGTTATTTAAAGCTCCGGTGGAAAATGATTAGCTAACGCTACTGTTATTGTTACACCCTAGTAGATACTGTAACCCACCCAGTCTGAAGCCTTTCGTGACACAATAAAAAAACATTGTAATGAACCCTGACGTGTTCTACAATGCCGAGGATGAGAAAAGTAGCCCTTGTTTTGGCGTTAGATGCTGACGAGGATGGCAACAAACATTCCTGTTTTGTGAACAGCAGTCAGAGATTTCACTGTGATACGAACTGTCGTTCATGGTCATCTGTGAAAAAAACACTTGACGTAGGACGCTTTTTCTTGGAGAGTAGAACTTTTCTCAACTTGAAAACCAGCCGGGGAAGGAGGGGAAAAAACACCGGCGGCAGCGTTTTGAAAAAGCGCCCATGGACTTTTTTTTTTAGAAACACCCTGTATCATTAGGAATATAATGTAAAACATCCACCCGCATCTGAGAAAAAAATGCCAATGTGAACACCCCCTAATTCATGGTGTTTATGTGTCACGAAAGGCTTAAGAGTGTGGGTTACAATAACACTGAAATACCGTTAACACTAATACAAACTTTTTTGCAGAATCATGAGTGTGTTAGGAGAGAAGGATGCAGCTCTTGTTAAACAGCTGGATGCTGGGTTAAAATGCAGCTGGAAGCCATTCAGCTCTTTAGAAGGGAAGACGTGAAGTTTGGGGAGGTGGACAGAACAATGTGCAAGAACATTAACTCTGCCGCAGCCACATACAAAGAACAGCAGAAGGTGAACAAGCAGGAGCAGCAGTGGCATTAGATTATTGTTCTCCACTTTCTTTCTTTTATTTGTATTATTCTTACAGGGCATACATTGACTGTTGTAATTTGACTTGTGCAAATATCAATACAATATTTTTTTCAGAATCTATGCTTGGCTTATTATTGCATTCACTCAACTCATTTGGCTACTGTGAAATTGGCAAAGGGAAACTTTGATTGTAAAATCAAACATCATATTTTTTCTGCAATTGCATTTGTAGTTGATGGTATGTTTTCATAATGGTGGAAAACACTTAGGTTGGTTTCTTTGTCCAAAAAAAGTTCTTGGCTGTCAGTCATGATGGATGAGTTAAGTTAAGTTACAGTGTGTCCCCTAACTCTTGTGGGGGTTATGCATCTAGCCATTTTTGTGCCCTTACCACATTGTGCCTCACATACTGTAAATGTTAGACTAAGTGACAGGCTTGCATGAAATGGCTTGCATAGTAAGTAGGCATTGCTATTTATTCAGGGGGAGGACCCCCAACCCCTCTTCCCCCATGTGACCCCCCCCCCCCCCCCCACCCCGCCCGCCCGACCCACACACACTACAGGCCACGTTGCCCCTCGTGCACCCTTCTCACCTTTTTCACCCCTGACCCATTTTCATGCCTGTATAGTGAAAGCTGTGAGTTATAGTGAAGGTGTGCAGTGAGTTATAGTGAAGGTGTGCTGTGAGTTATAGTGAAAGCTGTGAGTTATAGTGAATGTGTGCTGTGAGTTATAGTAAAGGTGTGCTGTGAGTTATAGTGAAAGCTGTGAGTTATAGTGAAGGTGTGCTGTGAGTTATAGTGAAGGTGTGCTGTGAGTTATAGTGAAAGCTGTGAGTTATAGTGAAGGTGTGCTGTGAGTTATAGTAAAAGCTGTGAGTTATAGTGAAGGTGTGCTGTGAGTTATAGTGAAGGTGTGCTGTGAGTTATAGTGAAGGTGTGCTGTGAGTTATAGTGAAAGCTGTGAGTTATAGTGAAGGTGTGCTGTGAGTTATAGTGAAGGTGTGCTGTGAGTTATAGTGAAGGTGTGCTGTGAGTTATAGTGAAGGTGTGCTGTGAGATATAGTGAAGGTGTGCTCTGAGTTATAGTGAAGGTGTGCTGTGAGTTATAGTGAAGGTGTGCTGTGAGTTATAGTGAAAGCTGAGTTATAGTGAATGTGTGCTGTGAGTTATAGTGAAAGCTGTGAGTTATAGTGAAGGTGTGCTGTGAGTTATAGTGAAGGTGTGCTGTGAGTTATATTGAAGGTGTGCTGTGAGTTATAGTGAAGGTGTGCAGTGAGTTATAGTGAACGTGTGCTGTGAGTTATAGTGAAAGCTGTCAGTTATAGTGAAGGTGTGCTGGGAGTTATAGTGAAGGTGTGCTGTAAGTTATAGTGAAGGTGTGCTGTAAGTTATAGTGAAGGTGTGCTGTAAGTTATAGTGAAGGTGTGCTGTAAGTTATAGTGAAGGTGTGCTGTGAGTTATAGTGAAGGTGTGCTGTGAGTTATAGTGAAGGTGTGCTGTGAGTTATAGTGAAGGTGTGCTGTGAGTTATAGTGAAGGTGTGCTGTGAGTTATAGTGAATGTGTGCTGTGAGTTATAGTGAAGGTGTGCAGTGAGTTATAGTGAAGGTGTGCTGTGAGTTATAGTGAAGGTGTGCTGTGAGTTATAGTGAAAGCTGTGAGTTATAGTGAAGGTGTGCTGTGAGTTATAGTGAAGGTGTGCTGTGAGTTATAGTGAAGGTCTGCAGTGAGTTATAGTGAAGGTGTGCTGTGAGTTATAGTGAAAGCTGTGAGTTATAGTGAATGTGTGCTGTGAGTTATAGTGAAGGTGTGCTGTGAGTTTTAGTGAAGGTGTGCGGTGAGTTATAGTGAAAGCTGTGAGTTATAGTGAAGGTGTGCTGTGAGTTATAGTGAAGGTGTGCTGTGAGTTATAGTGAAGGTGTGAGTTATAGTGAAGGTGTGCTGTGAGTTATAGTGAATGTGTGCTGTGAGTTGTAGTGAATGTGTGCTGTGAGTTATATTGAAAGCTGTGAGTTATAGTGAAGGTGTGCTGTGAGTTATAGTGAAAGCTGTGAGTTATAGTGAAGGTGTGCTGTGAGTTATAGTGAAGGTGTGCGGTGAGTTATAGTGAAAGCTGTGAGTTATAGTGAAGGTGTGCTGTGAGTTATAGTGAAGGTGTGCTGTGAGTTATAGTGAAAGCTGTGAGTTATAGTGAAGGTGTGCAGTGAGTTATAGTGAAGGTGTGCAGTGAGTTATAGTGAAGGTGTGCTGTGAGTTATAGTGAAAGCTGTGAGTTATAGTGAATGTGTGCTGTGAGTTATAGTGAAGGTGTGCTGTGAGTTATAGTGAAGGTGTGCGGTGAGTTATAGTGAAAGCTGTGAGTTATAGTGAAGGTGTGCTGTGAGTTATAGTGAAGGTGTGCTGTGAGTTATAGTGAAGGTGTGAGTTATAGTGAAGGTGTGCTGTGAGTTATAGTGAATGTGTGCTGTGAGTTATAGTGAATGTGTGCTGTGAGTTATATTGAAAGCTGTGAGTTATAGTGAAGGTGTGCTGTGAGTTATAGTTAAAGCTGTGAGTTATAGTGAATGTGTGCTGTGAGTTATAGTGAAAGCTGTGAGCTATAGTGAAGGTGTGCTGTGAGTTATAGTGAATGTGTGCAGTGAGTTATAGTGAATGTGTGCTGTGAGTTATAGTGTTAGAGTTTGAGTTAGAGTAAGAGTGTGTGTGCAGGTGTGTGTAGAGGTGTGTGTAAAGGTGTGTGCAGGTGTGTGTAGAGGTGTGTGTAAAGGTGTGTGCAGGTGTGTGTAGAGGTGTGTAAAGGTGTGTGTAGAGGTGTGTGCAGGTGTTTGTAGAGGTGTGTGCAGGTGGGTCATTCCGTGTCAAATCAACAAATGGCCGACAGTCACCCTCTCCAAAAAATCTGAAAAAAAATCACAGCTGTTTGTACATCCAACCTATGTATAAATCTTAAATATTAAGTCTGCATCACTAATAGCTCCAAAACTACAGCCCTTTGAAATTTCAGGTCATTTTGGGTATTCTGGTGAAGAAGCCTTTTGCTCAACTTCCGACATTGCTGGCTCTTTTAGTATTCCACACACCTTAGTGTAACTATGTGAAAAGAAATGCATTTTCCTGTAGAATTCAAAAATCAAATCAGATCAGATGTACCATGTGAAAACTAAGATCTCATATTTTTAAATGTTTAAATTTAAGATATGCATAATATTTTGTGATCATGAGTGTGAATGTGTCTTGCGTTTCATTACTTTAAAAATATGAGATCTTAGT
>CM050215.1:18805467-18825467 GCA_027475355.1 Coilia nasus
TGGATGCTGGGCGAGCGCCTGCATGACGGGGAGCGCGGCTGGTTAAATAATAATAATAATAAGTGTGTGTGTGTATAATGTGTGTGTGTGTGTGTGTGTAGGCTGGATGCTGGGCGAGCGTCTGCATGACGGGGAGCGCGGCTGGTTAAATAATAATAATAATAAGTGTGTGTGTGTGTGTGTGTGTGTGTATAATGTGTGTGTGTGTGTGTATAATGTGTGTGTGTGTATAATGTGTGTGTGTGTAGGCTGGATGTTGGGTGAGTGCCTGCATGACGGGGAGCGCGGCTGGTTAAATAATAATAATAATAAGTGTGTGTGTGTGTGTGTGTGTGTGTATAATGTGTGTGTGTGTGTGTGCGTGTGTGTATAATGTGTGTGTGTGTATAATGTGTGTGTGTGTAGGCTGGATGCTGGGTGAGCGCCTGCATGACGGGGAGCGCGGCTGGTTAAATAATAATAATAATAATAATAAGTGTGTGTGTGTGTGTGTGTGTGTAGGCTGGATGCTGGGTGAGCGCCTGCATGACGGGGAGCGCGGCTGGTTCCCGTGTCGGGTGGCAGAGGAGATCGTGAGCGGCGAGCTGAGAGCCCAGAACCTCCGCGAGTGCCAACGCATCCAGCAGGCCCAGGGCACGCGGGCACGACACACACACACACACTCGCGCTCACACTCACACACACACTCACACACCCTCTCACTCACACACACCGTCACTGGCCCGCTCTAAAACACACACACACACACTCGCACACCCTCTCACACGCACATTCACACACCGTCGCTGGCCCGCTCTAACACACACACACACACTCACACACACACGCACTGTCACTGGCCCGCTCTAACACACACATTCACACACACTCTCTCTCTCTTATATACACACACACTGTCACGCTCACACTCACACATGCACGTACACACACTCTCAGTGTATGCATTAGTAAGCTTACAAGTAAGTTAGTAAGCTTAGTGTGTGTGTGTGTGTGTGTTTTCTCACCCCTTATGACTATGTGTGTGTTTGAAGGCTGTGCTTCTGGAGTTGTGCATGCTTGTGTTGTATGTAATCTACACTAATAATCTGCTCGTGGGGCAGACAGAATGCTGGATGATTCATTTCATGTGTATAATAAGGGATAAGTTATTACTGATGAAGAATAAACTACATACGCTATTTGAGTCATCACTGGATGTCTTCATATGCATGTGTGTATTTATGCATGTTTGTGTGTGTGTGTGCGCATGTGTGTGTGTGAGTGTGTGCATGCGTGTGCGCGTGTCCGTGCAAGGTGTTTGTGTGCTGGTAACTGTGTATAGATATGTATGTAGAGTGTGCACGAGTGAGTGTGTGTGTGTGCATGTGTGTGTGTGAATCATGAAGCATGTATTGTACTCATGACTTTGAGATGCATGAGATTAGTGTGTGTGTGTATGTGTGTGAATGTGTGTGTATCATAAAGCATGTCTTTTACTCATGACTTTGAGACGCATGAGGTGTATAGATATGTATCTAGAGTGTGCACGAGTGAGTGTGTGTGTGTGTGTGTGAATCATGAAGCATGTATTTTACTCATGACTTTGGGACGCACAAGGTGTGATGTAGTCCTGATGATGTCACCCCTGATCCTAAGAAGCGAGATGCACAAGTGCATAAATGAAACAGATTTCAAATAAATTTGAGTTTTCATCGAGCTTCTGGCTCTTTATTTTATGAGCTTATTTCTGCAATAAGCAAAGTCGTCCATACCCATTGTGTTTCCTGCAATATCTTCACAAAGCAAAGAGATAATATTTCAAATCGGGGTGTCCACCTTTAAAAACTATTGACATTGATTGGTTGAGTAATACAGCCTCCTTAGCACATCTGTCAGCCGGTTGACTTGTGCTATTTTCAACACTATGTCTTTCCTAGAGGTAGATTGCCAAGTTTTAACACTGATCCGTGCTGAGCTTGAGTCTGAGGCAGTTACTGCCTTTCCGGGCCTATTTACCTCCACCCATCGCAGTGCTAACCACACAGCTATTAATTCAGCTGTGTAGACCGCCAGATCATCTGTAACTCTCTTACCAACGTCAATTTTAAGTTCTGGGATGACATACGCGACCCCTACTGTCCTGTCTGTTTGTTTGGAAGCATCTGTAAATACTTTAATCTCTTCTCCATATCTTTTGTTTAGACACCACTGCACCCTATGCTTTTACAGTTCTGTATTGTGCTTATCTTCTAACAGTTGCAGGTCAGTAGGCCCCCCTTCAGTGACCCCTGGAGGCACAGCTGGTAATAACACTGTAGGGCTTATTTTCACATCAATGATCCTCATATCTCTCACTCTGTCATAGATCGCCCACCCATAACTTCTTGTTCGGGTATTCAACCGCTCTTGGCATGGCTGTAAAACAGACTAGCTCATGTGGTCAACACTGTGGCCGTTCAGATTCGCCCAGTATACCAATGCTAGCTGCTCCCTTCTGAGGTGAAGGGGCATTTCTCCCACCTCAACTTGCATTGCTGCCACTGGGGTGGTCTTCATAGCGCCACAACACAACCTTAAAGCTTGGTTTTGGACCACATCTGGCTTATTCAGCAGTGATTTAGCTGCAGACCCATATATAAAACACCCATAATCAGACATCCCAAGTCTCCCGGAAGTTCCGGGGGGGGGGGTTGATGGTGCGCTCCGTGGTGTGCTGTTGTACATCGCCTCGGGGGTGGGTGGAGAGACATCTCCCGGAACTGAGTTTGTGGAGGTTGGGATGTCTGCATAATCCAACACAGACTTTATTAGACCTGAGTAGACTGTCCTTAGGGCATGTCTGCTTGCTTAGGGCATGTCTGCTTCCTCCCCGCTCCCTGGGGGAGGAATACGCAGCTTCACTTAGTAGCTCATGTAACCTATAAAGAGCCTTTTAGGAAGTTGGGATTCGTCAAATGTCAACACAGTCAACAGTTAATACTCTTAATAATACTCAGCTAATCTCTTTCTGTTTTCAGCCTCTTTGCTTCCTTCACCTTGACATTACTGATACTTTGCTTGTCAATATTCTCTGATTCTGCTACCGGGATGCCTGAGATTGGCCCTTTCACCTGCTTGTCATATGCCACCGAACACTCAACTTGACGGCCATTTAACTTGTGTTTTTGCTCTTCCTCAATCTTGCACACTATTATCAGACCAGAAACTCACCTCACCAAACTCCTTTGTAGTGCAAAGGTAAGCAGTGATGGACTCCAGTCGTCAAAGTCAGCTCCTTTTATGACTCTTCCTTTAGCAGTTTCACAAAGACTTTGTAGTCTGCTCTCACTTTTATTACTCTTCCTTTAGCAGTTTCACAAAGACTTTGTAGTTCGCTCTCACTTTTATTACTCTTCCTTTAGCAGTTTCACAAAGACTTTGTAGTCCGCTCTCACTTTTATTACTCTTTCTTTAGCAGTTTCACAAAGACTTTTTAGTCCGCTCTCACTTTTTTTACTCTTCCTTTAGCAGTTTCACAAAGACTTTGTAGTTCGCTCTTACTTTCTTCTCTCCATTACCATAATTAGCATTTTCCCACGTTCCTTTTACTACCCCTCTGCTATGCTCCATCGGCCATCCCAACCAATTACACTGTCAGTTTCAAATCTCCCGCTGTCCTCCATTCCCTCAACTTCCTCCTCACTGCCTGGCACATCACTTCCTGTCTTCTGACCATTCACAGACCAGTTGCCACCAAACGCCGTACGCCACTTCCTTCACTCCTCTCAGCCATCCTCCTCATCAGCCCCAGGCACACTCGAAAATACACAGGCATTATTAATCAAACACAGACAGACTCCAAGATACACAGGCATTATTAATCAAACACAGATACACTCCAAAACACAGAGGCATTATTAATCGAACAGAGACAGACATCCATAGTCAAACACAGACACAGCCCAAAATACACAGGCATTATTAATCAAACACAGACTCCAACATACACAGACATCCATAATCAAACACAGACACACCCCAAAATACACAGTCATTATTAATCAAACACAGACACAATCCAAAATACACAGGCATTATTAGTCAAACACAGACAAACTCCAACATACACAGGCATTATTTATCAAACAGACAGACTCCAACATACACAAGCATTATTAATCAAACACAGACTCCAAAATACACAGGCATTATTAATCAAACACAGACACAGTCCAACATACACAGGCATTATTAATCAAACACAGACTCCAAAATACACAGGCATTATTAATCAAACACAGACAGACTCCAAAATACACAGACATCCATAATAACACAGACAGCACTCTGCTCCCAATACACAGGCATCCCTAATCAAACACAGACAGCACTCCGTTCCCAATACACAGGCATCCCTAATCAAACACAGACAGCACTCTTCTCCCAATACACAGGCATCCCTAATCAAACACAGACAGCACTCTGTTCCCAATACACAGGCATCCCTAATCAAACACAGACAGCACTCTGTTCCCAATACACAGGCATTCTTAATAAAACAGACTACACAAGGATCCTTAATCAAACAAAGACATACTACACAGGTGTCCTTAATCAAGCACACACAGGCTCCACACGTATCCTTAATCAAACACAGACTTCACAAGCATCCTTAATCTAACATA
Source organism: Coilia nasus (assembly GCA_027475355.1). Classification (NCBI taxonomy): domain Eukaryota; kingdom Metazoa; phylum Chordata; class Actinopteri; order Clupeiformes; family Engraulidae; genus Coilia; species Coilia nasus. Next base: position 18,810,111 of record CM050215.1, read on the forward strand.
GACATGCTACACAGGCTTCCTTAATCAAACACAGACATACTCCACAGGCATCCCTAATCGAACACAGACTCCACAAGCGTACTTAATCAAACACAGACTCCACAGGCATCCTTAATCAAACACAGACAGACTTCACAAGCATCCTTAATCAAACATAGACTTCCCAAGCATCCTTAATCAAACACAGACAGACTTCACAAGCATTCTTAATCAAATACAGATAGGATTCGGCTCTGCAATACATGTACATCTTTAATCACAGACAGGATCCACCATACACAGGCATTGTTAATCAAACACAGACATCATTAATCAAACACAGACTCCATAATACACAGACACCCTTAATCAAACACAGACATCCTTAATCAAACACAGACAGCCTTAATCAAACACAGACAGCCTCCACAATACACACACATCCTTAATCAAACACAGACAGGACACAATATGGACACAATATGGACACACACAGGTAAATGTGTGAATGTGTGTGTGTGCGTGTCTCAGGTGTCCATATTGACCCCTATGTATTCCAGCTGTGCCTGCCGTTGTGTGTGTGTGTGTGTGTATATAAGTGTGTGTGTCTCAGGTGTCCACATTGACGCCTATGTACTCCAGCTGTGCCATGCCGTCCTGTATACCAGGGCTGTACTCTAACGTCGCCCGGTGGATGCGCAGGGTGTAGAGGCCGCAGGCGCGCGTGTAGCGCAGGAAGTGAGGCGCGCCGGGGAACAGGACGTTGTCGGCCAGCACCACCGAGCCGCGGCCCAGGAGCCCCGACGCCTCCAGCAGCTGCAGGTCTGGCAGGTAGCAGCGCTTCCAATGGTCCATGAAGACCAGGTCCACCCGATCCACACCCATCTCCTCCCTCAGGCGAGGAATCACCTCCTCAGACACACCCACACGCAGCTCCACCTACAGGACCGATGGAGAAGTACACCATATTACACACACACACACACACACACACACACACACATACCTCCTCAGACACACCCACACGCAGCTCCACCTACAGGACCGATTGAGAAGTACACCATATTACACACACACACACACATACCTCCTCAGACACACCCACACGCAGCTCCACCTACAGGACCGGAGGAGAAGTACACCCCATTACACACACACATACACACACACACACACACACACGCGCACACACCTCCTCAGACACACCCATAGAGCTAAAGCTAGAGAGAGAGCACTGGTGACGTAATCCTGTGATTCCATGGAGACCTGCCACCATGATCAAAACTGTGTGGAATGTGTGGTCCACTGATCTCATAGAGATCAATGGTGTCGTCTTCCTCAAATACAGCATGCCTGAGCCCTGTGCCTGTTACAACTGCTCCAATAATCGCAAAAAGCATCTGGAATAGGTAGGTAACCTTACAGTATGAGGATGAGGATTGAGCCAATTTATGAAGAAAAACGATCTTCAAACTGTACTGACACACTGTAAATTTCAAGGTGGAGAGACTGTTTGCCCACGTTGTTTTGGCAATTTCTTTACAAGAAATGTATAATATATGGCTGTCTGGATCACCAAATGTATGTTAACTGTTGAAGCATGTCAAAGTAATAAGGTGAACTGTTAATAAAATAAGCTAATAAAAGTGGCCTGAAAATGCATACAGCTACAGGTGTCAAGACGTGTTAGTTTTGTTGGTTATTTTAGCTTGTGCAATTTCCCCCAACTTGAAAAAAGGAAGGAGACATCTGGTGGAGGTTTAAGGTAACTGGATTCCACTCAAAGATTTGACAAGACGACTTTGTTTCCTGTTTTGCCTTTTTCTTTTTTTTTTCTCTCTTTTTATTAAAGTTCAGAGCACAAGTCCATAAAAATGCCAATGATGGTCAGCAATACGGAACTATAGGTCTGCCAATTAAGCAGTAGCCATCTTAAACTCAATGGTAGCTTTAGTAGTTTTAGCTTTAGGTGAAAAACCTTTAGGAAATAGAAAACAGAAAGCACAACAGCAGTTATAAACATGCAATGCAGTTATGCAAAGATACAATGCCATTGTGCAACTACGCATTTGAACATATGTCTAAAATACATTATATTATTACACTACAAACCAAGTTAAATTTAAACAGGACTTCATAGTCAATGAAGATATAAATAAACTAACCCCATTAGCATATACATTAAATTCACAGAAAACTACACAATCTAACAACATAAAGCAATGTAACTACACAAACCAATAATAATATACACTTTGCAGTGCATGCTTTAAAATAGCCTACATGAATCTCGCTGCAACTACCATTTCCGTAATGCGAATATCGAACACTGAAGTCAACTCTTACCCAGGCCATTACGCTTACAGTTCAAATGAATGAAAGGAAACTCAATAAAAAAAAACTCTTCCCTGCATGTATTCAACTTAAGTGCCTGAAATCACTGCAACCAAACACCCACGTTGCCATACAAACAACAAGTCGAATGCTATAATGCGCTCTCCAAACAACTCTACAAGACACTGAACTAGACAAAAAAAAAGCCAAGCGCTTACCGGCTGCCTCTCCAGTGATTCCAAGGCTAAATCCCATTTCTAATTTATACCCCTTCCCCTACCCCCTACCCCTATCCCTTGCCCCTTGCCCCCTGAGCAACAATGGGTAGGGGTTGGAAGTCAACCCCTATGAATTGGGACACCACTTCAACAATGACATACGTCATCAGTAGTCTCTGCCGGTTTTTACGTAAGCAGACGCGACAAGCTTTTGCCAGAAATCCAACATGCCGACTGCAGCTGTGGTGGTCTCTGTTGCGTGGGCTATTGTCATCTTTTTACGGTTGCATTCTGAACTAAACAATTTTTACCGTTTCTGCAGAATGGGCTTACAATGCTAGTCTTTGGGGCAGAAAGTACGAGTGAACCCGTCAGTTGCTTGTAAAGTGTTACAAACGCAATGAGCTAGCCAGCATTCGCGGTTCCCAAAAGAAAAAAGTAACACCGTCACAGCCCCAGATTTTCCAAGGCTAAACCAATGATATTGCTTGCAATTACTTGGGTTACAATATCGAAATAACTGTGTTGCACCGACGTTCATGCAATTCCATGCATCAACCGATCACTCAAGGTCACAAATAACGTTACACTACTTAATACAGTACTAGCGATTTTTTTGTCTGTATTTTATAAAGAATATGACCATTACGCATTGGAACAATGTTAAACTTAAGACAATACAGCGGTTAACACAATTTTTCAACCGTAAATAATGGAGAAAATACTTTTGTGAACTAGTTTGGTCTCTGTACTTGTCGTTGCAGCCATCTTGCTGGTGATTCGCAGGGCATTCTGAGAAAATGCTCATACCCCTCTGTCTGGAGTGTGCCTCTGAAAAATCTTCGTTTGGAGGGGTATATAGCCCTACCACTTCCCCCTACCCCTCTGCCCTCAGGGGAAATGGGACACCCCTACCCCTACACGTGCACGAGCAAACCGGAGGGGTAGGGGAAAGGGGTACAGCCAAGGGGTGTAATGGGATTCAGCCCAAATGTCACAATTGCACAATAACATAATAAGAATTACACATAATAAGAATTACTCAAAGCACAGCAATAGCAACATTTGACTTGATCAAAACGTTTGCATCCGTTTACAGTCTGACGCTGAAAATGTTGCATTGTGGTTAGAAATTGTGTCTGACTTGCCCGAAATGTGTGAGGATGTCACAAAAATGTGACCATGACACATGACCCGAAAACTCGCGGGAGCAAGACGCTTACAGAGAAATCTTACAGATCCTTGCAGTTACTCCCACACAACTGCAAGCGGCTAGCTAACACCTCCTTGGTGACGCTGCCTTGCCGTGGTTGGTTAAAAGTTCTGACGTCTGTGCAGGTGCATTGTCCAGTGCTCCCCCACTCAACCTGTCATCTAAGGTGTAGGGGAGACCGGGGCTGTACGTTATTATGACTGCAGCTAGCGAATATTGGAGTTGCTGCGAAATTTTTCCCTTTTTTTTTTTTTCACCGATTTTTCGTCTACAATTCCCGGGACACTGAAACTCAGGGGGACATGAATGTTTGTATGCAGGTAGCCCTAGAAGTTTGTGAGCGAATAACGGCTTTTGCCACCCAAGGGCCACCCCCCTGCTGTGCCAGTGTCCGTCAAAGACGGGGAGACCGGCAAAAGTTTTTGCTGAATAATTCAATGAAGGTTTCACCCAACAACACGAAATTTTTGTGATATGTCGGTGTTACAGAGACGTATCGACCCAGCCCATAAACACTCACTTGAAGCATAGCGCCACCTAGTGATAAGGGTAAATGCAAAAATTGGGATTTTGAGTAGCCAATATCTTGGACAGAGAAGGTGGGAACTGCACAAAATACGTCATGCACGATCAGCACAAAGACCTTTAAAACCACAGCACGTGCCATACAATTTGGTCGATAGGGGGCGCTGTAATTGTACAAAATGTGATTTTGCCTATTATCTAGAGAATGCTAATGTTTACAACCAATTTTTTTAATTGTAAAATCTATTGACCGTCACGCATTGAAAACACTGGTTGACGCCCACTTCCAATGAAAACAATTTCCGTGAAATTTTAACATTGCGAAAACAAATCTGAACGAACTTAGGTCATAGGCCGTTCATGTGAATCTCACCAAATTTGGTATATGTCATCTACAGACAATGCTGACAAAAAGTTATCAAAGGATTTATCTTAAGATAAACCGTTTTGAGGTTACATTTAACATGTAGCTTAAAATTCTTCAAAAGTCCATATCTTGGCTTTTAATTGCTCAAATTTGGTCAAATTTGACATGCTAACTCTAAACAGCTTTCTTTTCATGTGTAGGCCTACTACATTTTGTGACATTTCGTCATAGGGGGCGATGTTTTTCGCCGCAGCTAGGTGTCGAAAAACTGTTTTTGTTAAACAATTTTGCCAACATTTTGCGTTAGTATGTCGGTGTTACAGAGGCGTATCAACCCAGCCCATAAACACTCACTTCAAGCATAGTGCCAACTAGTGATATGGGTAAATGCAAAAATTTTGAATTGCCAATATGTTGGACTAAGATGGTAGGAACTGCATAAAATATGTCATGCACAAAGACCTCTAAAAGCACAGCACATGCCATAAAATTTGGCCCATAGGGGCCGGTGTAATTGTACAAAATCTAATTTTGCCTTTTCCTTTCACAAATCACTCCTACACACTATACAAACACACACAATGTCATTCATTCAAAACCCACATCCATGCCGACTTCCAGGAAATCATTTCCACACAAATTCTCACTTCACTGCTCTACCACACACTGTTGTTCTGATGGGTTTGATGCGTTTATCTGACGCTGTCAAGCCCGGCCTTTTATTTATTTAATTATTGTCGTGGAAATTCTAAGCCTAAATCCCCCTTTTGGTTCGGCACAGACAAAGTCCAAATCACCCAGGTAGAAAACACGACTCGAAGAGGCAGGAATCAAGTTCTGTAGATTTATTGTGTCCTTCCACTGCGCAGTGAAGTAGGTCCGAGAGCAGCTCTGAGCTCGGGGCTCTCGTGCATCCTCTTTTATAGAAGATGCACTGGATGACGTGTTTCCTCCCTCACAGACGCCATCCCCCTTTCCCTTAGCCAATCCGAATCATCTAGTTTCCCCATCACGCCCCTCATCATCCTGGATTAATGGTGGCGCTCCGCCCGTCCAGAGGCCACCCCTCTTTCCCCTCGGGAGGGGCATGCGGACGCTGGCCAATCAGGGCCCATTTTCTTTTTGTTTCTCTGATCTAGATTCGTGATTAATGGTGGCGGCCCGACCCACCAACATGGCCGTCGGTGACGTACTTTGGTCAGCCATTTTTGAGACTGGCATGACGCTTACCCGCAGCCATTTTCTAATTGGGAGGGGCCCTGAATTAATGGTGGCGGGCCCCTTTGTTCTATGTTTTTTAGTCTTTGGCCAGCAGGTGGTCACCACATCTTTTTAGCTTTCCCGTGTTTTCAGATCTACGTCCCCTTTCAGAGCTGTTCTCTCCACCTTACAGGTGTATGTAAATTACCTTAAAATATATACTACATTATTAATCTAATTTCTATTTCATTGCCCGTATTATATACCTACTTGTGGTCTTTATTTTATGGTTTCGCTGTCTTAGGTTACATGTTTGTGTTGTTGAGCACTTCGGGGCAACTCGTTTTGTTTCAATTTTAATCTAAACAATAAGTAAGACTCGACTTGAATTGAACTGTCAGTGCACCCCACTACAACCATAGACTGTAGAGGACTACAACCCCCGCCCTCCCTCTCCACACATGACTTGTGTGTCATCTGCTACAATGATCGGGGAGGTGCGAGCTCAGTCTCGTTTAAGGTTTCTGTTCGACTTTAGCCGTATTTGAGATTCCATCCGTTTGCAGCCCGACGCTGAAAATGTTGCATTGTGGTTAGAAATTGTGTCCGACATGCCCGAAATGTGTGAGGTTGTCACGAGTTGTCACAACAATGCGACCATGACACATGACCCGAAAACTCGCGGGAGCATGACGCTTACAGACAAATCGTACAGACCTTTGCAGTTGCCTCCACACAACTGCAAGTGGCTAGCTAACGCCTCCTCGGTGACGCTACTTTGCCATGGTTGGTTAAAAGTTCACTGACGTCTGTGCAGGTGCATTGTCCGGTGCTCCCCGACTGGACTTGTCATCTAAAGTGTACGTTATTGTACTCCAATTTGAAGATATATCTCTTCTCTTTATTTTTACCTTGTTCTGATGGTTTATCTGACGCTGTCAAGCCCGGCCCATTATTTATTTAATTATTAATCCCATTTCTATTTCATTGTCCGTGTTATATACCTACTTATGGTCTTTGTTTTATGGTTTTGCTGTCTTAGTTTTCATGTTTGTGTTGTGGAGCACTTTGGGGCAACTCGTTTTGTTCCAATGTTAATCTAAACAATAAGAAAGACTCGACTTCAATTAAACTCTCAGTGCACCCCACTACAACCATAGACTGTAGAGGACTACAACCCCCGCCCTCCCTCTCCACACATGTCTTGTGTGTCATCTGCTACGATGATCGGGGAGGCGCGAGCTCAGTCTCGTTAGGATTTGTGTTCGACTTTATTTTCCTCATTTAATGCCCACCCCGGCTGTGACCAGCAATTCTCGTTGACGTATGCAGCCAGTTGCAGACGGGCGGACTGGAATCTCGAACGAGCCTACTGCTCTGCTCCATTGCCAATCAGCTGACTCGCGGTGCAGTCAAGACCATTTTTTTCTTTCATTTTCTCCCGTGCATTTTCCCAAGTGCAACTAAAATCATTAATACCAGTTTGACTTTACAACAGGGCTCAAAATTAGCACATGCCAAGCGCCAATGGCATGTAGATTTTTGTTTTGGCGGCTGCTGTTCATCAACGAAATAGATTACAGTTTCAGTTACTGAACATCTTAAATTCACAGGGCATTAAACCATTTGATAAGCATAACAGTTTTGAAGACTTCCTTTCACGTAACTGATTGACGCTCAGGATTAGCAGCCAAACTCTGCAATATCCTGTTTTTGCATTGTCTATGTAGCGTTCGCTCCGCTTCCTAACCGGCAAATTGGGTGTATATCAGTGTAACACGGCTAAGTGGCTGACCGTATTTGTTTAAAATAAGCTCGTATGAATATATTTTATAATATTAAATGATGCAATCACGACTTGCAGTCCTGTGTATGTTGATAATCGTCAATACACTGTCAAATCGTCAGTTTCCCTGCTGGCTTCTGGCTCTTCACTGGCTTTCTAAATTTTTATTTTTGCTAATTCCGTGTAGCTAGCATGCTTTTACCTTCTACAGGGGTGCTATTGAGAGCATCCAGCAGCCTCTCTGTCTGGCACGGCAGCTGCTCAGCTGCAGACAAGAAGGCTCTACAGAGGGTGGTGAGGACTGCAGAAAAGATCATCAGATCACCCCAACCAACCATTCAGGACCTATACACATCTCACTGTTCCAAGAGAGCCACCAATATCATGAAGGACACCACCCACCTAGCACACAAACTGTTTGCCCTCTTACCATCTGGAAAGCGCTACCGCAGCATGCGGTGCCACACAAATAGACTGAGAAACAGCTTCTTTCCACAGGCCATCAGGCTACTCAACACAATGAAGAAGATTCCATGAACATGTTACTGACATCCTGATGTCCATGCTGCTTTTACACTTGCACTTTACCAACTGCACCTTCACTTACTGCACCTTACATTTTGCACATTTCACTTTTTCCTTCTTCACCTACACCAGCTACCAAGAAGAGCTACCTCGAACTTTCCTTCTTGTTGGAAGCGTATATGTTTATCTGAATGTCTTATGTCTATTTATTGTGGATGTCTGTGCACACTTTGTGTGTGTGTGTGTGTGTGTGCGTGTGCGTGCGTGCGTGTTTCTAGTTCAAATTGCACATTTGGTGTCAGGTGAAACGCAATTTCAGTCCTCTGTGTAATTCCTGTTACATAGTGAATTGACAATAAAGTACACTTTGACTTTGACTTTGACTTTTACACCATGGTTTTTAATTTCAGTATAATCTAATCCATAGCTGACGACCTAAATCATTTTACAGACAACATGTCTTCTAACTGACGCACATTGTGTTTGTTGACATCGCTCACGTTTTGGCGGTCCACCACCTCAGACACACCACCCGCAGCTCCACCTACAGCTCTTAGCTATGTGTGTGCGTGTGTGTATGCGTGTGTGTGTGTGTGTGTGAGAGGTCATACCGTGTCGTCGTCGTAGCCGGCCAATCGTATGACCTTCTCGGCGATGTTGGCGTTGCGTTCGTCCATCTCCACGGTGATAAGCCGTGCCCCCACAGGAAGTACTCGCGCGATGCGGACACTGCTGTAGCCACAGTGGGTGCCCAACTCCAGCACACAGAGCGGGGACGTCTCTAACACCAGCCTATCCAGGATCTTACCTACACACACACACACACACACACACACACATACATACACACACACACACACACACACACACACACAGTGGGTGCCCAACTCCAACTCATACAGTGGAGATACCTCTAACACCAGCTTATCCAGGATCTTACCTACACACATAGGCACACACACACACACACACACGCACACACACGATTCTACAGCTCCATGATGAAGAAGAGACATCAGCACAGTACGCACACACACACACACACAAACACACACACACACACACACACATACAGACACACACACTCACACACATACACACACACACACACACCTTTCTTGGGTCCGATGTGGCTGATGAACTCTTTGGAGTGGCACCATGCGTCGAAGGCGTCGAGGATGGAGTTGGGCTCTCCGGGCGTTGCGTGTGTGAGCACGTACTCGAAGGCCCGCTCCTCGCGGGTCAGCCCACTGCTCCAGTCGTAGAAGCAGCGCAGCACCACGGCCCGCCACAGCAGAACCAGGTGGAACCGGTACCGGATCAGAACCGTCAGCAGCAGAGGCACGAACGCCAGCGCAATCGCCGGTGACACCATCCTAACACGCACATACACACACACACACAGACATCGTGAACACTGTTAAACACACACACACTCACACACAACATGGACAGCATTTCACTGTTGTGTGTGTCAGGCACGGCATCAGCGGTCCAGCGGGTCTAGCTCCACCCACCTTAGCCAAGGCCCACCCTAAAGCCTGTCATTACAAAAAATAGATTTCACATTTAAGAAATTATAATAAAGGCTTATAATAAAGGCTTGTTTGTTTATGAAGCTGGTATTGGACCAATCAGTGTTTAGCCTCCACTCTCGTCACGCGCTAGCATCATTGTTGCTTGCAGCTCAGGTTTCAGTCCTTGATTTTCCCTGTCATGATAATGTAGTTAAAGTGTGTAAAGTTTAAATTAGATATCATATCGCTCGGCAGCTGTAATGATAATGTGTGTAAAGTGTGTAAAGTTTAAATTACATATCATATCGCTCGGCAGCTGTAATGATAATGTGGTTAAAAATGTGTAAAGTTTAAATTACATATCATATCGCTCGGCAGCTGTCATGATAATGTGTGTAAAGTGTGTAAAGTTTAAATTACATATCATATCGCTCGGCAGCTGTCATGATAATGTGTATAAAGTGTGTAAAGTTTAAATTACATATCATATCGTTCGGCAGTTGTCATGATAATGTGTGTAAAGTGTGTAAAGTTTAAATTACATATCATATCGCTCGGCAGCTGTCATGATAATGTGTGTAAAGTGTGTAAAGTTTAAATTACATATCATATCGCTCGGCAGCTGTCATGATAATGTGTATAAAGTGTGTAAAGTTTAAATTACATATCATATCGTTCGGCAGTTGTCATGATAATGTGTGTAAAGTGTGTAAAGTTTAAATTACATATCATATCACTCGGCAGCTGTAATGATAATGTGTGTAAAGTGTGTAAAGTTTAAATTACATATCATATCGCTCGGCAGCTGTAATGATAATGTGGTTAAAATGTGTACAGTTTAAATTACATATCATATCGCTCGGCAGCTGTAATGATAATGTGGTTAAAATGTGTAAAGTCTAAATTACATATCATATCGCTCAGCAGCTGTCATGATAATGTGTGTAAAGTGTGTAAAGTTTAAATTACATATCATATCGCTCGGCAGCTGTAATGATAATGTGGTTAAAATGTGTAAAGTTTAAATTACATATCATATCGCTCGGCAGCTGTCATGATAATGTGTGTAAAGTGTGTAAAGTTTAAATTACATATCATATCGCTCGGCAGCTGTAATGATAATGTGTGTAAAGTGTGTAAAGTTTAAATTACGTATCATATTGCTCGGAAGCTGTAATGATAATGTGGTTAGGCAACCTAAACCAATATGTCAGAGAACAGGTAACTAGCCTGGGTGTCATCCTTGACTCTGACCTAAGCCTTAAACCACACATCAACAAAGTTACTAAAACAGCATACTTCCATCTAAGAAATATAGCAAAAGTTCGCCCCTTCTTGACCAAGCCAGACGCTGAAAAACTTGTTCACGCATTTATTACAAGTAGATTAGACTACTGCAATGCCCTGTTTACAGGCCTCCCAAAAAAATCAATTGAAAAACTACAGCTTATTCAAAACTCGGCTGCAAGATTACTAACAAAAACAAGAAAGATGGAGCATATTACTCCTGTACTGGCTGAACTACACTGGCTACCTGTATCTTATAGAATTGACTTCAAAGTACTACTACTGGTATTTAAAGCTGTAAATGGCCTTGCCCCATGCTATATTGCTGACGCATTATCCTCTTATACCCCTGCACGAGCCCTTAGATCCGCTGATGCCGGTCTCCTGAGGATTCCAGACACACCATCCAAAAGGATCGGGGAATCGGCCTTCTCATACTACGCCCGAAGGAGATGGAATGCCCTACCACAACACATCAGAGAAGCAGAATCCGTCGACATCTTCAAGCGACAACTAAAGACCTACCTATTCAATCAAGCCTACACCTAACTACTCAGACCAAAGTCCCTTCAGCCAGACTCCTCCGCCTAGACCAAAGGCCCTTCAAATAGTCACAGACTTCCCGTTACCAGCCCCGGCAGATGGGCTTCCCTGGGAGACGTGGTTCTGCCTGAGGTTTCTTCCTAGAAAAACAGGGAGTTTTACTCACTGATTCCTGAGGTTTCTTCCTGAATTCACGCAAATCATACAAACAGGGAGTTTTTCCTCACCCCTGTTGCTCCCTGGGGACACTAACAACCAACTGCGCCTAAATGAACTTTCCTCGTCTAGTGCCACTGGTCTGCACTGGTCTGCAAAGACTGCCGACCTATGTTCACATAAGAGCCCACTTTAACAGGGAGTTGCATAGCTCTAGCGCCACTGGACTACTAAGATTGCTGACTAGGGCCTACAAGGACTGCCTACCTGTGTTCTGCTACTGTATTTATCTGCTCCGACACCACTAAACCGCAAGAAATGTTGTCTTGTAACAACCCTGCTTAACTGTAAAGCACTTTGAGTTGCATATTGCATGTATGAACTGTGCTATACAAGTAAAGTTTTATTATTTTATTATTATTATTAAAGTTTAAATTACATATCATATCGCTCGGCAGCTGTAATGATAATGTGGTTAAAATGTGTAAAGTTTAAATTACATATCATATCGCTCAGCAGCTGTAAATGTTAAAACACTCGAGAGGAGTGCAGACGCAAGACAAAGATCCAGAGAAAGGATCGTCTGCTACACAGTCATGCTCAACGTCATCTCGACCACTGCAGCAGTGTGTGTGTGTGTGTGTGTGTGTGTGTTGTCGCACTAATAGGGCAGGTCGGAATTAGATTGGTTATGATTTATGAAGTGGACGATCTATAAAAATGAAGTCATTGTGGATTTAGGTGTTAATATGGAACTAATAGAAAGATGCAACAGCCTGGTCAGACCAAGTGCCAGATTGTTTGCATGAACCAACATTCACAATGAACCAATGAGATGGGATCGAACGAATGAACAGGCAGGGAATCCTGACTCTGTTGTTAAAGTAGCCCACTGGAAACTATCGCCAGTATATTCAAATGTTATGTTAATGGTGTATGTAAATACCATTTAAAGTTCATTCCGTTTATCAAACTGTCTTGTGGTTTTCTGGGTAAGTCACATTGCCACCTAATGGCTGCTATTAGTTATTTGTTAAACTGGTAAAAGTTTGTGGTTGTCAAGGAGACACGATGCTACAGTTGTACGCTAGCGCACTCACACAGATCGATACACTTGCTGTCAATAATATACAAAGATGCCCACGGTGCTGTTTGCCTCCCCCGTAATGGATATGACTGTGAGCCGTGTTTCATATGTACTGTACTTGTGTTATTGTTATGTAGCCTATAAAATTAATGACAGGATTGAAATGTTACATTTTGGCAAAGCTGTTTGATGTAACTGGAGTTCGCTGGTATTCACTAGCGATGATGAATGGACATCGTTTGTCAGTGAATAGCACAAAGTGGCGAGGTGTGTCTGGTAGCCTACCGAAACCTGTTGCCGTGATATTGCCTATAAACTAAGGAAAATGTGTGGAAATGTAGGCCCAGCCAAATTTGGTCAGGCCCACCCAAAACCGCAATCCTGATGCCATGGCTGGTCTGTGTGTGTGTGTGTGTGTGTGTGTGTGCACTGATTACAGGTTATGTCTGCAATGTCTTAAGTGTTGACTTATGTATGAACAATGGTTAGAGAAACCCAAAGCCAAACCCAAACCCACTCTTTAAACACCAGGGGGCGCACCTGCACTCTTTAAACACCAGGGGGCTCGCCTGCACTGCTCAAACACCAGAGGGCACACTGAATCATAATCAGATTTTCTGCCCAAATATATTTGCATACATAAGTATACTTACATACACAAATATAGTTACATACACAAATATATTTACAAAAACAAGTATACTTACATGCACAAATATATTTATATACACAAATATACTTACATACACAAGGAATGTGACTCTGGCAGATGTTGACTCTAGTATACATTCAACCTTTAGATCAGAATGGGGGAGGAGCTTCTTTTAGACTGCTGAACACCCTGTAATATACACTAGCAACATAAAGTACTAACTAGCACACTGCAGCTCAAACTAGTGCTAACTAGCACAGTGCAGTTCAAACTAGCTCACTGCAGCTCAAACTAGTGCTGACTAGAACACTGCAGCTTAAACTACTGCTAACTAGCACACTGCAACTCAAATTACTGCTAACTAGCACACTGCAGCTCAAAGTAGTGCTAACTAGTACACGGCAGCTCTGTGCACTCACACTTTTCCTCTGCTGCTAATATTCCACAGCACATATACATATAATAGCCTATTAGCACATACACATATAATAGCCAATTGGCACATACACATATAATAGCCTATTAGCACATACACATATAATAGCCTATTAGCACATACACATATAATAGCCAATTGGCACATACACATATAATAGCCTATTAGCACATATACATATAATAGCCTATTACCACATATACATATAATAGCCTATTACCACATGCACACATAATAGCCTATTACCACATACACACATAATAGCCTATTAGCACATAGCACATACACATATAATAGCCTATTAGCACATATACATATAATAGCCTATTGCCACATGCACCAGAGATGTTCACAAGTCATTTTTTCCAAGTCCAAGTCAAGTCTCGAGTCTTTGTAGTCAAGTCCAAGTCAAGTCTCAAGTCTTTGAGGGCAAAGCCAAGTCAAGTCTCGAGTCTTTTGTCCCAAGTCCAAGTCAAGTCTCAAGTCTCAAATGACTGAAATGAACATTCTGTCATCAGATTAAAAGCATACTGTACCATGAGTTATTATTATTATTATTATTATTATTATTATACACTGCAGTATCAAAATAGATCAGAGCATGGTCACTTAGCACTGTGTACGAAAAAACTATGCACCACCATCTCTCCCTTACCCACATACATATATAGTGATGCCAGGCCAAAGTATGTGTAAACAGGAGCCTTTTAAAGAGGTACTGTGCAATTCCGAATAGAACCTTAAAATAGGAGGCATGCATAATAAGGGCTATTTCAATGTGAAGAAACATCCTGAAAGCTTTATTTAATGAATGTATTTTTTGTATTTGACCAACCATGGTGCCAAATCCACCAAGATGACGGTGAGTTACTTCAACTAACAGCAGCAAATAAAGACGTTAACTACAGCAGATTTATGTTAACTACATAGAATAAAGAAAATAACAAAATAGAGAACCACATCTACACCACAACATCTGTGGCAACAAACATGAGCATGATGTTTATCCTGGAAAAAGGTTTAGACAACAGAATAGTTGCATTTCAGAAAAATTAATGACAAAGCTAATATTGTCATTTATAAACAAAATACTATTATGTGTGAGTAACTTGACAAAAAAAACCCTGTTGATTGAAGAGTTTACCGATGGCCACTAGGTGGCCACCTTCCCTTTAAGTTCACTTCTTAACAAAGATTCTACAGCACTACGGGTGGCTCAGTTGCTATAGCGACCAGCCACTTGAGAACTACGTTCGTGACAGTTGGATTTTAAGCTGCAGTCTTAATTCTTGTAAGCAGTGCCCATTATTAATGTCTGCTGGTTTATTATGATTATTACTATTATTATTGTTAAGCTAGTTAAGGCCCTGCCTTTACATGTTGTGTCAGTATGAATTACGAGTTTCTGCATATATTGATCCTGTTTGTATTGCCACAGGGCTTCTTCATCTTTGTAATTAAAACACATAACTGACATCGAGGTGTGTATTTCTTCATTGATATTTATGTTAACTACATTGTTGCAATATTTT
>CM050215.1:18830467-18852967 GCA_027475355.1 Coilia nasus
TGTTTGAATACAATAAATAGCACAATTCTTGAAGAAACAATTGTTGTCTGGTTCTATGAAGGTTGTATTATAAATGATCTATATATGTAAGTCACAATATAGCTATAAACTAGCAGTATATAGAATATATGCCTATTGTTGTTAAACAGCTGACAAGGAACGTAATTAACCGTTCCGGGAACGATATTTTTTTGTTCTAACCGGTTCGGGAACGTCAATTTTATGGTGGAACCCAAAACCAGAAACATTAAAATTCTGTTTCTGCTCGGAACGAACAAATTGGCAAAAAATTCTGGTTCAAAGCCCTGGCCCTAACATTAAAAACGAGGCACTGAGAACTTTGTAAGTGTACACAACATTTATTAATAAAACAGTTTTGACAAGCAGTACCTTGCTGTAGTTTCTCGTCTCCGCCATGATGAAAGTCCGTACAAGTCGATTGACGAACACGAACTAGCAGGAAGAATAGGAAGAGAGGTAGTACAATCAACTTGTTTGGACTTTCATCATGGCGGCGACGAGAAACAACTGCATGTAAGAACAGTTTTTAAAATAAATGTTGTGTACATTTACAATATTCTCAGTGCTTTGTTTTGAATGCCAGAGCCTTTGTTGTACTACCGATGGAGTGTGGAGTTTCTTCGAGCTGTTTTCATGGTTTAAAACATTTTCATTTTCAATTTTCATTTTACACCGAAGTTCTCCTTGAAAATGCTGTTATTTTAACGCACCACAACTAGAAAAATAGAATCCCATCAACAGATACGGTGCACTCAGTGTTTCTAATTCTAAACATTAATGTCTCCTTTCTACAGTCTATGCTCATCAGAACTCTGTCTTCCTCAAACAATACCATGGACATAAGAGATTACTAAAAAGAACTACTGGTGATACTATGTCATCATCAGCAGCAGCCAGTAACTTATCACACGTTTCAGGTCAGTGATTTCAAAGTTACGTTGGGTTAGCACGGCAGTCGACAGTGCGCTTTGACGTTCGGTAGGCTACTAGCCACAGCTTTCTGCATCGGCTAGCTAGGTTAGACTGCTATAATAATAACTCCTCTCCTCACACAAAACAGTCACCGCGCTGTTTAAAATGTCAGAAATCTGTTTTCTCATTCTGATTCTCTATCTCTTCATAGCTTATTTTACAGCGTTACCTAATAATTACCTAATAATTACCTAATAATGGTACCTAAGGTGAGACACAGCAGGTGAAAACATCGATTTGTCATGTTCTTGTCAAATTTGAGATATTGGGCTATCTGCATCCCTAACATATTTCACACTGATATAAAGAAAGTGCCAAATTCCACATTTACATGTTTATTTTTATTAAATTTCACCAGAGATCCATCAAAAGTTATTCTTGCGCAAGTCAAGACGAATTGGCTGGGAAATGCAGTGAAATTTGTTTCTGTCAGTCTATTTATACTTCTAAGATACAAAAAAGAAAACAAACAACCCATCTATGCAATCCCAATTTCAATCTGCTGAAAGTTAGTATCGCATAGGCTATCAGTCTCAATTTTGCTAATGGTGTTTACATAAAAACCTCTAGAAGTCAATAGTTAAGTGGTTGTTTCTTTTCATTAGATAGTATTGTCTTGTGCAGGCCATGCAACTGAGAATGTAGGCAATGATTCAGAAGGGATTTAGGATTTGCCACATCTAACAGATCACTCTAAAATGGACTAGAATGCAGGAAATTGCATCTGGGCAGCTGTGGCCTAGTGGTTACAGAGTTGGTTTTGGAATCAGAGGGTTGTAGGTTTGAATCCTGTTCCACTAGGAGGGGGGGGTAAGCTAAGAGATAAGCTAAGCCCCGGATGTTCACACTCTCTGGCCCAGCCCCTGTGCAATGTAGTTAATGTAGGCCTAACTAGTTATACTAGATGAACTCATCACAAAGGCATCAAAACAGACTGCTGGGCCCTGCTTTGGCCCTCCAGCTGATATGAGCTCGTGAGGGCTAGCTGCTCCTCGTCATGTGACAAGGGCTTCCGCCCCCTCGCGGTAACCGGATGTCATATGTTGTTGCCCATAGACTGATGTCATGTGACTGAAGTGTTCGCTGTGTAGCTAGCGGAGTGGAGCTTGCTCAAGCTTCAGACCAGAATGGAATTTCTCTTTTAGTTTTTAGTTAAGTTCACCTATTTTTCACTCCTTTACTGAAGGGCGCGAGCAGTGGCGAGAGGTGTCGCGAGTCTGGACAAAGCGCCGAGGACTGCAAGAGGACACCATGGGCTGCTGTTACAGCAGCGACAACGAGCCCACAGAGGTAGCTACTTGTAGCGGTTGTGCTAAGCTAAACTGACAACTGACTAAAACAACAGGGCAGCGCCACTGCCCTCTCTTCGGATGACAGATTAAGTGGCGCAATGCTATGGCCCACAGGCTTGGCACAAGTTAAATCTGCTGTAGGAACTTGCTGTGGCATTGACACGCATACCAGGAATGTCTTGTCAGCTAACGTCCCCGCTAAGCACGTAGCCGTGACTTCCGAAACAAATCCAGTGTTTTGCTAAACTTTGAAATTGCGCCAGTGAAGTGTCAGTTAGTCGACCCTCAGTTCTCGCGTTTCGGGGCATGAACGTGGTGATTTGGAGAAATGTTGGTGGTACTTTCGGGGTGCGGCGGGGAAATCTGGCGGCACCAGCACATAACTATAGACCGACTCGAGCTGTCCGTGTTTGGGCGAGTGAGTCCGAGGTGCAGCTAGTCATAGTTTGTTTTGCTCCGTCTGTTATTGTGCTGTGGAGGCGACGAGCTCCCTCATATCGTCCGCAGGGACAAAATCAAGTTAAGGTGAATCAGCTTGCGCAAGGCTCCGGTCACCTGACCACCATGCTAGTAAACGCTGCAGTCAGCTGCAGCTGCGAGACGGCCCGGTAATTAAACAATTGCTTCATTCTTAAGTCAGGATATCCACAGTCTAGCCATTCGTCTGTAGGCCTATTAATCTGGAACTTTTGAGGACGTCACAGCTACACGCACAAAGGTTTCATCATTCCCATCGGACATTTGATTGGTCGATTTGACTGTAAAAGTTGCAGCGGCAACAGGTTCAAGATCCCAGAGGCCTCTGCCTCTCAGAGATCACAGCTCGCAAAGAGACCGTCGTCTCTCATCGTCATAGGTGGTTGCAAGATGTCCTCTGTGAACCTTCTGCATGTCACGTGTGGACATCACCTAGTTTAACACACACACTTACCTTATGTGCCATTTCAGTAATTATGATTTGACAAACGCGTGTGTCCTTACTGAACACACACTTCTGTGTGCCACTTGAGGCACACTCGTTTGTGTGTGTGTGTGTGTGTATATAATCTGTGCGTGTATATAATGTGTGTGTGTATATAATGTATGTGTGTGTGTGTGTATAGTATGTGTGTGTATAGTATGTGTGTGTATAATGTATGTGTGTGTATAATGTGTGTGTGTGTGTATATAATGTGTGTGTGTGCATGCCTGCCCGCAGGACAGTGAGGAGCGGAAGCCTCTGATCCCGCACCCCAACCCTGACAAACCGGCCAATGGGACGGAGCGAAGCCCAGCAGCCCCGCCCTCCACACGCCCTGACGAGCAGGCGCTCCTCAACACCATCCTGCACAGAACAGCCCAGTGAGTGTGTGTGTGTCTGTTAGGACTGGGCGATAAAACGATAACGATATGTATCTCGATGGACACCTACTCGATAACAATAGAAAATGCGTTCGATAGAATGTTTCGATAGAATGTTTTTTTTTTTTTTTTTTTTTTTTTTAAGAAAACGGCGTAAGTTTAGTCAGAGCCCTCTCTGATTTAGCGCCGCTTTAAATCTTTGTTGCAAAGCAAGGTTGGTTGCATGAGCAAAGGCACTCGTCCTCTGTAGCCTAGCAACGCATGGGGAGTGACACGCTAATAGCCAATCATGTCACAGTATCGTGTTTAGTTGCGCCATCTCTTGTCTCGTAGTCGTGTTTTTTTCCAGAAACAGCATGGTCAAGAAAGGAAGATGAGTGCCACTGCGACGAGCGAGGAAAATGTGGATAAGGGCTCATTCACACCAACTTGAGCGCGTACAGCGTGTATCAGTATACAATATGTTTGTATAGGGACAGAATACACTCAGATCGGGCATGCGGTGTGAAGAGTCTAATTTGTTAACATGCATTCTAAACGAATACGGACAGAAAACGGCCACGCGCTGAATATGCAGTGTGTGTGTGAGTGTTTGGTGTGAATGAGCCCTAAGAACAGAAAGGTCTGCTCACCAGTATGGGAGCTTTTTTGGAGTTTACAAATGTCATCATAGTCAGACAAATGTTGTCTGCAAATTATGCAGTAAAACTATATACATATATGATAGCTCTTCTCAGGTATCAGGTTTCGCTATGTTTACATTTAACACTTTGCACATGTCTTTATAACACTTCAGCTTTGTTAACAATTCACTTTATTAGCTTATTGATAATTGTTCAGTTTTCATTGTGATCGTAACATTGAACGTGTGTTGACAGTCATTTTGCCTGAATGCTTATTGCCTGTCAGAGGAAGGTTAAGTTAAAAATAAAAATGTTTAAATTTAGATTTTTTTCCTCCTGTTACTTATTTTAAATAGGTCACACAATGTTTCAATAATTATCGATATCGACCGATATGAAACACTTATATCGTGATACAGATTTCAGCCATATCGCCCAGCCCTAGTGTGTGTATGTGTGCGCGTGTGTGCGCTCGCTCGCATGCTCCTCAACACTATCCTCCACAGAACAGCCCAGTCTGTGTGTGTGTGTGTAACGTTTTTGTCCTCCTCAGGAGCATCATCTGTATGTGTGTGTGTGTGTGTGTGTGTGTGTGTGTGTGTGTGTAATGTTCTCTTCTCCTCATCTCCTCAGGAGCATCATCTATGTGTGTGTGTGTGTGTGTGTGTGTGTGTGTGTGTGTGTGTATGTGTATGTGTATGTGTGTGGAATGTTCTCCTCTCCTCATCTCCTCAGGAGCATCATCTGTATGTGTGTGTGTGTGTAATGTTCTCTTCTCCTCATCTCCTCAGGAGCATCATCTATGTGTGTGTGTGTGTGTATGTGTATGTGTGTGGAATGTTCTCCTCTCCTCATCTCCTCAGGAGCATCATCTATGTGTGTGTGTGTGTGTATGTGTATGTGTGTGGAATGTTCTCCTCTCCTCATCTCCTCAGGAGCATCATCTATGTGTGTGTGTGTGTGTGTATGTGTGTGGAATGTTCTCCTCTCCTCATCTCCTCAGGAGCATCATCTATGTGTGTGTGTGTGTGTGTGTGTGTGTGTGTGTAATGTTCTCCTGATCTCCTCAGGAGCATCATCTATGTGTGTGTGTATGTGTGTGTGTGTGTGTGTAATGTTCTCCTCTCCTCATCTCCTCAGGAGCATCATCGACGTTTCGGCTGCCGACTCTCAGGGCATGGAGCAACACGAATACATGGACAAGGCACGCCAGTACAGGTAACACACACACACCCACACAACGCATGGAATAACATGGTATAGTATTGTATAGCATGGAACAGTTTAGCATCGTATATCACTATGTAGCATAATATATCACAGGAGAGCATAATATAGCATAGTGTAGCATCATATATCATAGTGTAGCATAGAGCAGCAGGGTATAGCATAGTGTAGCGTAGTATGGGGTAAAAGCAGCTAACTAGCCGAAGCTAACGCTAACCATGGTGGCGGAGTGCAGGGGGGTAAGTAGGTGAAGTGGGACATGGCTTTTGTTAGCTTTAGCAGCCATTACTGCTGCCACACACCTGCTAACACGGTGCAAAGTGGAGGCTAGCCCTGCTAACACGGTGCTAAGTGGAGGCTAGCCCTGCTAACACGGTGCTAAGTGGAGGCTAGCCCTGCTAACACGGTGCAAAGTGGAGGCTAGCCCTGCTAACACGGTGCTAAGTGCAGGCCAGGGGAAGCCAAAACACACATTTTTAACAGAAAGCTCACCCCGTGTGTTTGCGTATGTGAAATGATTTGTGTTTGTGATGTGTGTGTCTGTGTGGCTGACTGTGCTGAGCTGAGCTGAGTCAGAAGAGTGTGTATGTGTGTATAATGTGTGTGTATATCTGTAATGTGTGTGTGTGTGTATGTCTGTGTAATGTGTATGTCTGTGTAATGTGTATGTCTGTGTAATGTGTGTGTGTGTGTATAATGTGTGTGTATGTCTGTGTAATGTGTGTATGTCTGTGTAATGTGTGTGTGTGTGTATAATGTGTGTGTATGTCTGTGTAATGTGTGTGTGTATGTCTGTGTATAATGTGTGTGTGTATAATGTGTGTGTGTGTCTGTGTAATGTGTGTGTGTGTGTGTGTATAATGTGTGTGTATGTGTGTATAATGTGTGTGTATGTCTGTGTAATGTGTGTGTGTGTATAATGTGTGTGCATGTCTGTGTAATGTGTGTGTGTGTGTGTATGTGTGTATAATGTGTGTGTATGTCTGTGTAATGTGTGTGTGTGTATAATGTGTGTGCATGTCTGTGTAATGTTTGTGTGTATGTGTGTAAAATGTGTGTGTATGTCTGTGTAATGTGTGTGTGTGTGTGTGTGTATAATGTGTGTGTATGTGTGTATAATGTGTGTGTATGTCTGTGAAATGTGTGTGTGTATAATGTGTGTGTCTGTGTAATGTGTGTGTGTGTGTGTGTGTGTGTGTGTGTTTCAGCACTAAGCTGGCCGTGTTGAGCTCAACGCTGAGTCAGAAGAAGCCGCCGCCCCTCCCCTCCCTCACCAGCCAACCACATCAAGTGCTCGCCTCAGAGCTCCCGCCCCCCGCCGACCTCATACAGGTACACACACACACAAGCTGCATTTCACTTGATGAAAACGTTTGCAGCCGTTTGCAGTCTGACGCTGAAAATGTTGCATTGTGGTTAGAAATTGTGTCCGACTTGCCCGAAATGTGCGAGGGTGTCACAAAAATGCGACCATGTCACATGACCCGAAAACTCACGGGAACAAGATGCTTACAAACAAATCTTACAGACCCTTGCAGTTGCTCCCACACAGCTGCAAACGGCTAGCTAATGCCTCCTTGGTGACGCTGCTTTGCCGTGGTTGGTTAAAAGTTCTGACGTCTGTGCAGGTGCATTGTTCGGTGCTCCCCCACTCAACTTGTCAAGTGTACGTTGTTTTACTCCAATTTGAAGACAGATCTCTTCTCTCTATTTTTACCTTGTTCTGATGGTTTTCATACGTTATCTGACGCATTTAATTATTAATCTTATTTCTATTTCATTGTCTGTATTATATACCTACTTATGGTTTTGCTGTCTTAGTTTTCATGTTTGTGTTGTGGAGCACTTTGGGGAACTCGTTTTGTTTCAATGTTAATCTAAACAATAAGAAGGACTCGACTTGAATTGAACTGTCAGTGCACCCAACTACCAGGTACTGAGAACTTTTAAAAAACTGTTTTTACATGCAGTAGTTTGCAGTTGTTTCTCGTCGCCGCCATGATGAAAGTCCAAACAAGTCGATTGTACTACCTCTCCTCCTATTTTTCCTGCTGGTTCATGTTCGTCAATCGACTCGTGCGGACTTTTATCATGGCGGTGACAACCTCATACAGGTACGCACACACACACACACACACACACACACACACACACACATACATGCGCCTCAGACCTCCCGCCCCCAGCCAACATCATACAGGTACACACACGCCCACACACGCCTCAGACCTCCCGCCTTCCACAGATCTGTTACAGGTACACACACACACACACTCTCTCTCTCTCTCTGTTGTTCTAACACACGTGTGTGTGTGTGTGTGTATGTGTGTGTGTGTGTGTGTGTTGCAGGTGTCGAGGATTGCGGCGTACGCCTTCAGTGCTCTCTCTCAGATCAAAGTGGATGCCAAGGAGGAGCTGGTGGTGCAGTTTGCCGTCCCGTAACTCCCCATTACCCACCATCCCTTCCCACATTACCCACAATCCCGTCCTGGCCCTCCCACATTACCCACAATGCCGTACTTCATCTATCCATTACCCATAATCCCCTCCTATGTCTCCATATTGCCCTCCACTACCCCTTGTGTCCCTGCAGCAAGAGGCGGTCCACTCTTAACCAACATCCTCTGTCACGCACACACACACACACACACACACACACACAGCCCTATTTGAATTTTGAACAAGGGAATTTTTTGTTGTCAGGTGACGGGTGCGAAATTCACATGTATTTTGTTTAATTCTGTTCAGAGGTTCCTCTGTGTGTGTGTGTGTGTGTGTGTGTGTGTGTGTGTGTGTGTCTGACCTAAGTTCTGACGCCTCCCCTTCCCCTGTCTCCGCCTCCTGTCCAGACATAGCCCTGCCCCCAAGCTCAGCGAGCCTATATCTGGGTGAGCTACTCATCGCCCCGCCTCCCTCCATGGCGAGCTGACCTATAGTGAGGCTGGGCCAGACTTGTAACCCACCCCCATGCTGAGCTGACCTATAGTGAGGCTGGGCCAGACTCATAGCTCCACCCCCATGGCGAGCTGACCTGTAGTGAGGCTGTTGTCCTCTGGATCCCTGTCAGCTGATTATTTATTGGTCTTTTAATGTGTGTAAGCATGTGCCAATGGCCCCTGCCGTGAGAGAGGTGCATCATGGGACAGCAAGGTTGGGCACACTGGGCTTCGAAAGGAAAGACTTCCTGCTTTTAATTACTTAATTACTTACTGGATTAATTGACTGTGGCTGAATGCAGTGTGCTCGTTAAAGCTGCCTGACTGCAGTGGGTGGGTTGTGTTGCGATGCGGTCGCGTTCTACTCTCGTTTTAGCCACTAGGCCACCACGCTTCTGTTCAACTCGACTTGTGTGTCTCAGTTCTCTTCTCTTCTGTGCTCTGCTAACATGGAATAATGCATTAAAGAATTTGGAAGTATGTCAGGTGTTGTGTTTCTTATTTCGGGAGTGATGTGTGTGGGGGGTGGATCGGAGGGATATGTCCCTCACAGACATCGTAAGATAGAGGACTGAAGTGTGTGTGGGGGGTGGTTCGGAGGGATATGTCCTTCACAGACATCGTAAGATCAGGACTGAAGCAACAAATCCTGATTTCCGCGTTTTAGTGCATTCATGACATCTCGAAAACAATTTTTGTTTTTGATTTTGTTTTTTATTTTTTTGTATTATAAATATTATCTGAAGACATATTTTAAGCATTTGTCATATTGTCTTACCAGTTGCGTATGGAGTAGCGATGTAAATTACGTCAGCTCAGGTAGCTCGGCTTCGCTACTTCCGCACCAGGCTCCGAGCAGAAATCGAGACCCAACTTTGCGTTCAAAGCGATTTTTAAGGTCAGGAATCCCGACCTTCCGATGTCTTTGAAGGCAGCAAGTGTCTCACAGTGTGAATGCCTGACAGACAATGCCATAAAAGCCAGATGTTCTTGCAGATTCGGCCGTTTAGAGGTAATGGACCAGTGACCGAAGGATAGGCTAACACATATGTTTACTGCTAACATAGGCTAACATATATGTCTACTGTTAAGATAGGCTAACATATGTCCACTAACACGTGTCCACGGCTAACACATATGTCTACTGCTAACATATAGGCTAAGACATATGTCAACTGTAGGGTGACCAGATTTCCAGAGTCTAAAACCGGGACACTATGTGTGACGTCATGCGCGTGCACATTCTTAGGCATTGTCGTGTAGTAGTCTAGTCTGCTATCAAAGAAAACCGTTAAAACACGGCCGCTGTATACTGCAAGATACATTGTAACATTGACTGCGAAGATTTCACAGAGCGCACCTACCATTGTCACTCACACACACACACACACACACATTGACTCTGAATTACTGGAAACTTCATTAGGCTTTAATTTAACAGTTTTGTATATGCGATCACTGTAATTTGGGCAGCTTGATGTGGTGTTGGGTGAAAACCGGGACATTTTTGCGACCCGACGGGCTTTTGTCGGGACTCGGGACACACGACTAAAAATCGGGACTGTCCCGGTCAAACCGGGACGTCTGGTCACCCTAGTCAACTGCTAACATATAGGCTAAGACATATGTCCACTGCTAACATATAGGCTAACATATGTCTTCTTAGACATAGGCTGACCCAATTGTCTACTGCTTACACATACGTCTACAGCCATCACAGGCTAACACATACGTTTACTGCTAACATATAGGCTAAGACATATGTCCACTGCTAACATATAGGCTAACATATATGTCTACTAACACACGTCTACTGCTAACACATGTCCACTGCTAACACAGGCTAACACATTGACATATTGTCTACTGCATTACTATGCAACTTATCTCCACACAGCCTTAAGCTTTGTCATGTTTCTGAGCTAGCATCCTTTCTGTCATACAAGCTAACCTCCGGCATCGCCTGGCAAACACGGCCCACATGTGGCTCAGATGTGGCCCCAGTCTGGTTGTGTTCAGCAGTTCAGTCACGCAGTGAATAGACTCAAATAGGAGAGATTCATTAAGCTTAGATTATTATTATGCTGGTGTTATTTGTCCTCGTGATGCCAAAGTGCAGATACTGATTATGTTTGTGTGTGTGTGTGTGTGTGTGTGTGTGTGTGGTCGTGTGTGTATATTAATTATGTTTGTGTGTGTGTGGGTGTGTGTGGTCATGCGTGTATATTGATTAAGTTTCTTCCTCGTGGTTGTGGTGCAAAAGTGTAGCGCTGGAGTGGCTATTTCCTGTTTCTCTTGCCATGGTGCCTCAGCTCTCTGCGCCCTGATTGGTAGGTTTATGGCGGTGGGTGGGCTGATGCCAGATCTGAGCCATACGACGTTCCTGATTGGTCACTGCACTGAAGTCCATCATCTTCAGCTGGGGCATGGCCGCAATCACGTAGCCCCTGGCAACAAGAGCAAAATGCACACACACACACATGTAAATGCACACATACACATAACCAATGCACACACACGTAAACACACACACATATGCCAAAGTTCACACATGTACACACACACACATAAACAATGTTCACACATGTACACACACACACACACACACACATAAACAATGTTCACACATGTACACATACACATGTAAATACACACGCACACAAATGTAAATACACACACATGCCAAACTTCACATGTACACACACACCAAAGTACACACATGTACACACACACACACACCAAAATTCACACATGTACACACACACTCCTCAAAGTTCACACATGTACACACACACACACACACCAAAGTTCACACACACACAGACACACCAAAGTACACACATGTACACACACACACACAAATGTAATGTCTTTAAGTCTGTAAGATGTGATGGCTGAGACATTCACACACACACACACACACACACACACACACACACACACAAATGTAATGTCTTTAAGTCCGTAAGATGTGATGGCTGAGACATTCACACACACACACAGACACACCAAAGTACACACATGTACACACACACACACACAAATGTAATGTCTTTAAGTCCGTAAGATGTGATGGCTGAGACATACACAAACACACACACACACACACACACACAATGTCTTTAGGTCCTTAGGAGAGGTTGTTGTACCCTGCAGGTGCACGTGTTTGTATACCAATAGAGTATATTTTCTTACATTTTCTGAAATCTTTTCTTTGCCTAATACTCCACATTCATTAACTTAATGTTTTAGAAAAGCTGCCACAACTATCACAAAATCGTCCAGAGAAATATTGGGGGACTGATATATGAATCACACACACCCACACGCATGCAAACACAGACAGACACAGACGCACACACACACACACTCAAACACAAACACACACTCACCCACACACTCAAACAGACACACAGTCAAACACACACACACACACACACACATACACACACACACGGTTGCTGTGCAGATCAGCTCCTTCCGTCTGTAATCAGAGATCACAAGGCCCAGTTACAGTGTGCACCTGTCACAGGAGTTTCTAGCGCTCTAGGCACACACACACACACACACACACACATACACACACACACACATACAGATACACACACACACACCCACACCCACACACATACAGACACACACAGACACAACCATAAACACAAACAACCATACACACAGACACACACACACACATAGGCACACACACATACTCATATACAGATACACACACACACACACACCCACATATATACAGACACACACACACACACACACACACACGCAACCATACACACACACACACAGGCACACACACATACTCATATACAGACACACACACACACCTACTCGTGTGTAGGGATGGTAATCGAAAGCAGGTTCTTGTTGAGAACTGTTAACCTGTGTTCCTTGAAATCATTTGCCAGTTTTATAAAGATTCCCTTATCGATTCCAGCGGGCATGACTAACGTCACGTCAAGTTACGCAACTTGCGTAGCGACGTGCAGTCAGCAGGAAACGTGGCACCCATGCACTTGTATTTATTATTTTCTACAGAAGAATTATTATTTTATTGTTATTATTATCTAGGCTGTGGGCCTCTTTTGACCTCACTGTTGGGTTTGTAAGGCCATGTTACTTCTAAACTAAACAAAGTTGATGCTAATCGACCTGTTTGTTATCCTTTTTTTCCAAATGAGACTCGATAAGAGAATCGATAAAGAACCGAATCGTTAAGCAGAATCAAAAATGGAATTGGAATTGTGAAAATCTTATCAATTCCCATCCCTACTCATGTGCATACACACAAGTGTACACACACACACACACACACACCTGTATCCGCGCTCGTTCTCCAGTGCGTTGCCGTGTAGTGTGAGTACATACACACACACACACACACACACACACACACACACACACACCTGTATCCGCGCTCGTTCTCCAGTGCGTTGCCGTGTAGTGTGAGTGTGTGTAGGAGGGGCAGCCCCCCGAGCTGCTCCACCTCCCCCAGGACGCTGATGCTGTTGCCATGGAGATACAGCACCCGCAACGACCGCAGCTCCGCCAAGACCTGACAACACACACCAGTCAGAGAGAGTGTGAGTGTGTGTGAGTGTGTGTGTGTCCATGTGTCTATGTGCGTGTGTGTCTATGGTGAGTGTTATGATATGTTTATGTGTCTATGTGCGTGTGTGGCTATGGTGAGTGTGTGTGTGTGTGTGTGTGTAAGTGCGAGTGTGTGTGTGTGTGCGTGTGCCTGTGTGTGTACCGGGTCTATGTGTGTAAGGTCATTAAAGGAGAGGTCTAGCCAGGCAAGCAGCTCTGGTTGGCTGAGCAGCGTCGCCATGGTGACGTGGAGGCCGGTGACGTCGGTGATGATGTTGTTGTTGAGCCGAAGTGCTCTGCTGTTGAACTTCTTATCTGACGAACGCCTCAACGGCTGCAGGCCCTGGTTAGGCTCCTCACTCAGCACGTCTGCACACACACACACACACACACATCATTAATGGTGTATAATAAGTCATGTTTCACAGCTACCACACACACAACATTCCAGGACTATGCAGGTGGAAATTAATACTCCTATTACTACTACTACTAATAATAAAAATAATAACTACCTCTACTACTACTAATAATAATAACTACTACTACTAATAATAATAATAACTACTACTAATAATAATAATAATAACTACTACTACTAATAATAATAATAATAATAAAAATAATAACTACCTCTACTACTAATAATAATAATAACTACTACTACTACTAATAATAATAATAACTACTACTAACTAGATTGCATTCCCGCAGAAACTGCTAAATGTGGGCTTGCTAATGCTGTTGCTAATAATGCTAACAAGGCTAAGTAGCTAACTGTGGTAACAACATTACTCAGTTCTCTCATCTGATGATGTTAGCAGTTATGCTAACTATGCTAATAATGTTAACCATGCTAATTATACTAACTGTGTTACTCAGGTAGCTGAGCTAATGTTTTTAGCAGTAATGCTAACTATGCTAACAAGGCTAAGTAGCTAACTTTAATAACTATTTCTCATCTAGCTCAGTTACTTCTTTTCGCAGTTATGCTAACAATGCTAACTATGCTAACAGTGACATTTCATTGCACACTTTTCTTCTGCATTACAACCAATGACAGCACTGCTTAAATGGCACTATTTGAGCTTTATTACACTACACACTGTGTTTTTACTTATTTGTATTATATACAAGCCTACTGTACTTTTTGTTGTCTTTATATTATTATTTCTTATGTCGTCCTGTCTTCCTGTCTTGTTTATAAGATGTCTAATGTTTACTGTGGGCCTAGGGAGCATTGCAATTTCAAATTCTGTGTGCAACTTGTACATGTGGTTTTTTGACAATAAAGCTGACTTGGACTTTGACTTTTTAATAATAATAACAATAATAATAAAAATATCCCATGACTATGCAGGTGTGTAAATAAAAGGCTACACTGGCCTTCAGCAGATTTCTACACTGAAATGATACCACTTATATAATATATACATATACTAGTTTCACAAGATAACACTTCACAAAACGCGCCCCCTGCAGGGAAGTTTGAGAAGACCGCCACTAATGCCTGAATCAACCTGTCAATGAATTTCCGTCTTTACCTACACCACAACTGCGGACAACCGAACCTTGCGTTCTTCATAGACTACAAGGTTGGCTAATCCTTTTTAGGGACAGGTGCCTAATGAACTTTAGTTGGTAATACGTGCCTACATTTTTTTTCATTGGTAATGCGTGCCGAATAATCTTAGAGTCTGTGCCTCGTGATGTTTAGTCAGGAGTACCTGCCATGGAGCTGAGGCACTTGAACGAGAAGTCCAGCGGAGGACCAAACATCTTCGCTCTTTACTGAAGCGCGACTCCACGTGCCTGTCGGAGGGGAAGAGTCCCCCATACGCTCTCAGTCCGGCTGTCAAGAAGGAGCGAGTGGCGCACTCATCAGCAGAGGAGCAGGAAGGAAGAGCGGGCGTCTGTCCTGCAAGGAGCGATCACGGACAGCCACACGCTCCGGCCGTCTGTTCTAGCGCAACAAACGTCGCCATGGTGATGCACCGCAAACAAAGCGCAGTGAGCTGCCTACAGACTACAGAAGAACTCATGTGTTTGTATGTCAGACAGTAATACATCACTATACTACTACTAACAAAAAGTGAAGGATATTTGGCTTTTGGAAAATGTCAAACGTTCGTACTACAGTGATATTACGTCATGACAATAGGACATTATTCTGTGACAGCCGTTTCTGCCCTGTCCTGTCTAGGCAAAGCCAGACAAGCTTATTTGTACACTCAGCACTGACAGTCAATAGCAACTTTGAGGTGGAAATGTATGCACATTTCTACTTGTAGGGGGATTGTAATTATTCATTGAGTGCTGGCTCCGGAGTAGTTGAGATAATGATAAGTTGTCTTCTTATCACGGTTCATTGCACATGGTTTGGTCTCTTTGCAAAAGTGGAGCAAATACACATTGAGCAACACTCCATGAGACCGCAAGGCCCTGCAGCGGACTGTGAGGACAGCCTAAAAGATCACTGGAGTCTCTCTGCCCCCCCTTCAGACATCCACAGCACCCGCTGTCTGCGGAAAGCCAAGAACATTGGCAAAGACTCTACTCATCCCTCCCATGGACTATTCACCTTACTACCATCTACACACACACCTACCACGCCATCACACTCACCGCACACACACACAGCATAATGATGATGATGATGATCGTGTGTGTCTGTGTGCGTATGTGTGTGTGTGTGTATGTATTGTTAAAGACTCTACCAGCCAGCGCGCCCAAGCCCACCGACTCAACAGAATGTTGAACCGCTAACCCAAAACTGTAGCCTACAAGAAGCCGTGAATCGCACACAATACAATCAATACACACAGATTAATGACATAGCAATGTTTAACCAATAAACACAAAGGTATAAACACGCATTTATCTGTCATTTGTCAGTCTCTCTGCCCCGCATGTTGCATACCCTTCGAAAAAAGCAGATTTGAATTTTATTTTGTTCTTAGTTTCACCCGGCGAAATAACATGCTATTTTCAGAAAAAAATAATTCGGCGACCCCTATGGAATGAATTCCCTGCCAGAACGTCTGTACTCGTAGAAATATCTTGTGCTCATGAAAAGAATTTGTGTACACGTGGAAATATTTTGTGCTTGTGAAAAGAATTTGTGTACACGTGGAAATATTTTGTGCTTGTAAAAACAATGTGTCCTTGTGTGAAAAACTGTCATGTCTCTATAACAAAGTTTTGTGCTTGTAAAAAATAAATGTGTCTCTGCGTGAAAATCTGTTTTGTCTCTGTAACAAAGTTTTGTGCTTGTAATAAAAATTTGTGCTTGTAAATAGATTTTTTGTACATGTAAAAATACTTTGTATTTGAGAAAAAACCAAATCTCCCACAGGCACAAATCCTATTCAC
The DNA here is from genome assembly GCA_027475355.1 of Coilia nasus. Classification (NCBI taxonomy): domain Eukaryota; kingdom Metazoa; phylum Chordata; class Actinopteri; order Clupeiformes; family Engraulidae; genus Coilia; species Coilia nasus. The sequence continues at coordinate 18,846,857 of CM050215.1, forward strand.
AAGCACAGATTCTTTTTACGAACACAAAACCAGTCTGTGAAATCTCTGCCAAAACTTCTCAGCCAATCACCAAACGTCTTACTCACCGGCCAATCAAGTTGCCGCCTTTACTTAGAGTAATGAGCGGGAGCAATGGTACGTGAATTCTCTATGTAGCCATGTACAACAAAGTAGCCAGGTTAACGGCGAACTTGCTGCAGTTGTCTGGTGTTTTTAACGGAGTGTCTATTTGCACCCTGGGTGTAAATTACGAAATGGACACGTTTCTTCTATTTACACCCATCTGATGACGTATCTGGCCACATCATGTGAAAAGTGCGGGAAGCTGGATGGGAGAATTCTACTGGAGACCAGACCACGGCACGGGACAAACTACTTCGCCTGTTCTGTAGCTAATGGGACCAACGAACGGGACAAAATCAAACGGAACGAAATGGGACAAGAGAAATAATTTCACAAAAGGTAATGTAATGTCGTTGCTACAAGATATATTTGCATCCCCAGTCCCACCGCGAATATTTGTGTAATTAACGTAAGCACAGCAATATGGGCATGTTTAGCTCGTCCCAGCAGTTAATATAGTTCAGCTCACCTCAGGTAAAACAATCGTAGCCTAACATTATAATTGTGGTCCAAATGTAAGCATTTGGTCCCTTGTAAGCAATAACTAAAATTTGCAAAAAGGTGTGTTAAATCTGTAAACTAACATTTAACTGACCAGTGGCTACAGCTCGCAAAGTTAGCTAACACTAACAGCAAATCAGTCAGCTAATCGACCTACTGTCAATGGAGAATAGAACATACAACAGATTGTTTAGGGAAAGCTTTTATAATTGATGTGGTCTGGATTTATACTGTTGTTTGTATCTTGGACGGGGTTTTAGTGGGTCGCAAACATTGTTAAGGCACCTCCTAAATTCTGGTGGTTTGCTACTTGTCAATGCTGCAATATGGCGTTCCACGTGTCTCAGCCGCACTATCACACGTCAATAACGTCGTAGACGCATTGAAATGGCATTGAAACAAAACAAAGTGCGATTGTGCGCTGATTGAGTATGTCTTGATAAAGGGAAGTGAAACAGAACGTTCAATTTATGTATGGAACAAGATCTCAGAGTGAGCGAGTGACAGGAACACCTAACAGCAACCTAAGTAAGTTAACTACAATTCGCAGCCAAAAGCTTTTAAAGTGATAATTATTCTTATTCTGACATCAGTGAAAAGTAGGCCATAGGTTGTGGTTAGACTCATGGTAACCTGTGCAATAGCTAAAATAACCTGGATTATGGTTTGTTTCTTGTAGGTGCGCTTTGAGGAATTTGAGTGGATCTTTCTGCCAGTGTGTAGACAGAACCATTGGTTCCTTATTGCTGCCAACATCCAGCTGAGATATGTCTTCATTATGGACTCGTTGCCAAGTCTTGCAAGAACGCGACAGTTCTTCTTGCACTGGAAGTATGTTTGTTCCTGCATTCAAGGGCATAACTTTGGGTCTACCATTGGGAAGTTTACAACCTCGTGGGGAAGGCCAAATTAATTAGACACGTACAATATGTAAGAGTACAATGCATGCCATAAAAAGTTTTTAGTGTACACAGAATACTGATATTGCTCCAATATGCAGTAATTTGGCCAAATTTGACACAATAGAAAATGAAGTACACATAGACGTCAGTAGTTGCTGACACCCAACCACAAAACATTGAAACTCAACATAACTACAGGTAGTTGAATAGAGTTTTAGAGGTTTAATCACTGAATATTTTTATGGTTTGATGTTCGAAACAAGGTGTAACATGGGGTTGCCAAACAAGACTGTCCAAGTTGAAATATGGAAAGGTGCAGAGGGCAGAATATTAGCTGTGAAAATTGTGAGCCTGACTGTAATATCAGTATAGCCTTATGCAAAGTTGTTGCACTATTGGGGGTCGAAACAGCATGATGGTGCAAGCTGTGGCTTGTTTGTGCTGATGGTAAGTATTGTTTTTAAAATGTCTGACTTCTCTGTTGGGGTAGTTATACACAGTGTGGTTCTCAATTAAACTTTTCTTTTTCATCATTTTCTATGTTTCCATCCAGAATGCTGAGGCCTTGCTGAAGGACGCTGACCCTGCAATGGTCAGCCACGAGCACATGTCAAGACTCCGTCAATATATTCGGAAGAGACTGATTGAAGCCCAAAGGATAGGCTAGTGTATGTGTGTGTGCATGCATGCATGTGCATGCCTGCGTGTGTGTGCCTGTCTGTGCGTGTGTGTGCACGTTCAGGGGACAGTGTTTCTATGGGGTGGGGGGGTTACTTACATGTAACCTGTGTTTCTGTTAATGCTGCAGTATGTTTGTCTAGTAAAAGTTTGTTCAAACACTTTGTGGTCTTTAAGTTTTACTTCAGAGCATGCTTTATACTGTTTATACAGATGCCGTTTTAAGGTAATTACACATCATTGCTTATGAATGCCATGTACTGTGGACAACATTAGTACCATACAAAAAGTTGTAGCATAGTGAATTGGTTAAAGGAAAACAGTAGATGTAACAGTAGATATACATGTACATGGCATGCCAGTGTGTATGGTGAGGAGTGATTCTGGGCTAGACTGCAGCATTTCGAAGTTAGCCAATTTCAGCTTTTGCGGAAATCACTGCAAGTACTGAGTGAACGGGGCCCTCAAAAATCTTTAAGAACAATAAAACTCGAAAAAAGTCCATACTTTACCAGTAGTATTACAAAGGCTTCTTCGGTGAAACCGAGGCACTGATAAGTTAACAAGATTTTTTACTAGCGAGTGTGATTTTGGGGACCCTGTTCACCCACCAGTTGCTATGTATGTCAATATTCAATTCAAGCTGACTTCAGTTGGGCTACACATTAGTCTATGTATGGTTGTGAATAGCACTTTTGAACACTCTGGTGTGGCTGCCAACAGTACACTGTTTACTCACTGGGTGTTAATAACATTATTGAGATGGGGATGCAAATGGCATTATTTATTATAAAGCCTTGGGTATATAGCATTACTGACCATGATGACTCAGGTGTAAATAGCTTTTTTTTTGTCTAGGAAAACCTGGGTGTAAATAGCATTACTGACTATGAACACCCGGGTGTAAATAGTATTTTTGTCTAGGAACACCCGGGTGCAAATAGCATCTGCCTGTTTTTAATCGGGAGTTTTAAGACAAGTTCTAAATTACATTATGAACAGGCGTGCTTGAAGTGGGCCGCGGTGTTCTGGCACCTCTTTTCATTTCAGGGGATGTGAATAGGAAGGCACTGCATTCTCAAAACAGCCCTGTCTAACGGTTTATCATTGATTATTGCCCTACGCAACATGCGTCAGGAAAAGGCAAGTAGGACTACACTCCCCGCTGTCACGCTAGCAAATGCTGACGAGGAGACCAGCTGCATAGTAGTGCCTTCATATTCACGTCCCCTGAAATGAAAAGAGGTGCCAGAAGAGGTGCGGCCCACTTCGAGCACGCCTGTTCATAATGTAATTTAGAACTTGTCTTAAAACTCCCGATTAAAAACACCAGACAACTGCAGCAAGTTTGCCGTTAACCTGGCTACTTTGTTGTACATGGCTACATAGAGAATTCACGTACCATTGCTCCCGCTCATTGCTCTAAGTAAAGGCGGCAACTTGATTGGCCGGTGAGTAAGACGTTTGGTGATTGGCTGAGAAGTTTTGGCAGAGATTTCACAGACTGGTTTTGTGTTCGTAAAAAGAATCTGTGCTTGTGAATAGGATTTGTGCCTGTGGGAGATTTGGTTTTTTTCTCAAATACAAAGTATTTTTACATGTACAAAAAATCTATTTACAAGCACAAAACTTTGTTACAGAGACAAAACAGATTTTCACGCAGAGACACATTTATTTTTTACAAGCACAAAACTTTGTTATAGAGACATGACAGTTTTTCACACAAGGACACATTGTTTTTACAAGCACAAAATATTTCCACGTGTACACAAATTCTTTTCACAAGCACAAAATATTTCCACGTGTACACAAATTCTTTTCATGAGCACAAGATATTTCTACGAGTACAGACGTTCTGGCAGGGAATTCATTCCATAGACCCCACCAAAAGTTTTGGCGACCCCACTGGGGTCGCGACCTCCAGTTTAAGAATCACCTGTAACTCTGACCTGACTTGTTTACAACTGTGTTGTACTGTATGTACATACGTGTACAAGAGTGTGTACGTGTGCATGTGTAGTTGTGTGTGTGAGTGTGAGTAAATCTGTGTAGTCCCTCAATAGTGTATGCAGGCACTATTACGTATCTGTCTTGTCCATACTGTGTTTTAACAGTTGCGTGTATCACCAATTGTTCCCGGTGAAACGTTGTCTCGTCTCACTATGTACTGTGTATATGGCTGAAACGACAATAAGAACCTACTTGACTTGACTTAGTGGGTATCTGCACAATTTGAGGACTGGTTTCAAAGGTCTATATGAAGGCCCGAAAAAGGCCACCATTAGTCCAGGCTATGCCGCGTCCATCACATGAACAACAACTCTGGGCACTGGGAATGGTGGAGGACGGTTTGAGCTACAGTGAGATAGCCAGGCGTATGGGCTGTTCCCAACCCACAATTCGAAACCTGGCTCTGGCTCTGTTGACGATAGACCGGGAGGTCAACCTCCAAGCATGATTGCCTTTACGCGCCAACATCTTGACCATGGTTCAATGCCAGACACGACTTCGACGGGCCAGGCTTCCACTACAGCAAGAGTGGAATAGGATTCCGCAGGACACCATCCGATGCCTAGTACAAAGCATGCACTAACGGATCGCCGCCGGCATCGAAGCAAACGGAGGCCAGGCCATACCTGGTATCAACTGTTGTGACTTTGTGTTTGGCAGGTGCCATTTTCTTTTGTTTTTTGTTTTGAAATTATTGTTGAAACTTTAGATTTTTGTTTCTGTATGCCAATTTCCTAAGCAAATGATTTATATGAAAATAACCCAGTTTAGGGCTTCAAAAGAAAAATGATGTTGAAAAATATGGTCTCAAAGTTTTCATTGACTGTGAGTGTATATATTTCATACACAGAGGCTGTTCAACTTTCTCAACAAAAATAAAAGCAAAGCACAATATGTAAAAGCATAAAAGATAAAATAATTGTAAAGGCTTAAAAGGATGAAGTAAAATAACTATAAGGTAAATAATGATCAAAGAAAACAAGCATAGTAATTCATTACCACTGCAAACTTTCCTACAATCAGCATTTCTGCATGTGTGACAGCCATTGCTTTCCAGAGAAATGTTGTCAGTAGTTTACAGAATAAAACAAAAATGCTCACTTTACTCACATATACATATACCTATAGGTACAAGCAGAGAAACTGATACATTTACAGTGGTCTCCTAATGTTTTTTTTCTGAGCTGTAAATTTGAAACTGCCAACAGTAGTATTTTTGATGTCTTGCCTTGTTCACCACATGTTGTTCTGACAGCAAGCTTGACCAATAGAACTGCTGTGTTTGGGGTGTGGGCAATAGAACTGGTGTATTTGGGGCATGGCCAACAGGACTGGTGTATTTCGGGCGTGACCAGCAGGACTGGTGTATTTGGGGCGTGACCAGCAGGACTGGTGTATTTGGGGCGTGGCCAGCAGGACTGGTGTATTTGAGGCGTGGCCAACAGGACTGGTGTATTTGGGGCGTGACCAGCAGGACTGGTGTATTTGGGGCTTGACCAGCAGGACTGGTGTATTTGGGGCGTGACCAGCAGGACTGGTGTATTTGGGGCGTGGCCAGCAGGACTGGTGTATTTGAGGCGTGGCCAACAGGACTGGTGTATTTGGGGCGTGACCAGCAGGACTGGTGTATTTGAGGCGTGGCCAACAGGACTGGTGTATTTGGGGCGTGACCAGCAGGACTGGTGTATTTGGGGCGTGGCCAGCAGGACTGGTGTATTTGGGGCGTGGCCAAAAGGACTGGTGTATTTGGGGCGTGGCCAGCAGGACTGGTGTATTTGGGGCGTGGCCAAAAGGACTGGTGTGTTTGGGGCGTGGCCAAAAGGACTGGTGTGTTTGGGGCGTGGCCAAAAGGACTGGTGTGTTTGGGGCGTGGCCAACAGGACTGGTGTATTTGGGG
>CM050215.1:18857967-18862967 GCA_027475355.1 Coilia nasus
GCCCGCCCCAGATAAAGGTGTAGATTTTCCATGTTTCAGCTGACCCACAGAAGCATCAGTAGGCTGCTTCTACCCAGAGCTGTTGTCTATGGAGGGCTGATGCTTCTACCCAGAGCTGTTGTCTACGGAGGGCTGATGCTTCTACCCAGAGCTGTTGTCTATGGAGGGCTGATGCTTCTACCCAGAGCTGTTGTCTATGGAGGGCTGATGGTTTCTGGCAGAAATCGATAAAGAACTACATGCATGAATTCCCCCTTTTTAAATTTTAGAACCCTGATCGTACTATTCAAAATTGGGGCATGTGTGTGTGTGTTACGCGGTGGTGCTGGGGTGTGTGTGTGTGTGTGCTACGCGGTGGTGCTGGTGTGTATGTGCGTGCTACGCGGTGGTGCTGGTGTGTATGTGCGTGCTACGCGGTGGTGCTGGGGTGTGTGTGTGTGTGCTACGCGGTGGTGCTGGGGTGTGTGTGTGTGTGCTACGCGGTGGTGCTGGTGTGTATGTGCGTGCTACGCGGTGGTGCTGGGGTGTATGTGCGTGCTACGCGGTGGTGCTGGTGTGTATGTGCGTGCTACGCGGTGGTGCTGGGGTGTCATCCTATGTGTATGTGTGTTACGCGGTAGTGCTGGGGTGTCAGGCAGTGTGTTACCTTGGTTACGGACTGGACTGACGTAATTGACTCCGCCCACATCCCTCCAGTCCCAGTGCTCAGGAAGCCCAGCGCTCAGCTTGGCCGTCTCCATGGCAACAGGGGCAGGACGCACACGTCTGCACACACACACACACCCCTAAACGCATCAACTCTGGCCTTATGAAGTGCGTTTTAACGTAGAAGTGACATGATATTTAGCTCCACTAATAAACAGTGTGTGTGTCTGTGTGTGTGTATTACTGGGGGATGTAGGAGCACGATCTTTTGTCCTGTAGCGCATCTGGTGGAGTGTGTGTGTGTGTGTGTGTGTGTGTGTGTATTACTGGGGGATGCTGGAGCGAGGTCCTCCTGTCCTGTAGAGCATCTGGTGGAGTGTGTGTGTGTGTGTGCGCGCGTGTGTGTGTATTACTGGGGGATGCGGGAGCGAGGTCCTCCTGTCCTGTAGAGCATCTGGTGGAGTGTGTGCTGGTCGCTGTATCGGACGGCCTTCCACTGGCTCTGCGCGGCGTTAATCGCCTCCACAAACTCATCACTTGCCTTCCAGGGCTGCTGCAACAAGCTGTGGACACACACACACACACACAGATCAGAGGCCAGTACTACGAAGCATGTTAACTGGCTTTTGGCGGTAAGTTGATGTGGTGGAGCCTCACGGTTAAGCCATACTACGCAAGGTGTTCAGGTTATCACTATGGCAATGTACTCAGCGTTCCAAACCCGCTTTGAGCAAGCTGCCATACAAGCCCCGCCCCTACACCTGTGACATCAGCAAGCCCCACCCCTCCACCTGCAGCTGAATCACCTGCAGCACCTGTTACATCAGCATTGGCCACACCCCTCCACCTGCAGCTGAGTTACTTGCAGCACCTGTGACATTAACAAGCCCCGCCCCTCAACTTGCAGCTGAATCACCTGCAGCACCTGTGACATTAGTGTTGGGTGATAGTACGGTAATAAGGTGTTACGCGGTATTTAAAAATAGCAACGGTATCATTGTCATTACCGTCACAACAGGATGCGATACTGAATAAAACAGCCTGTGGTGTCAAATATGTTAACACTCCTCTCCACTAGGTGGCAGACATGTATCCTCCAATGTATTTCCTTTGAGGAAATCCTACTGAAAGCAGTTGAAGTGGCACAGCTAACCAGTAAGCTAATAATGCTGAAGCGATATACTCAGTTTGCGAATAGTTCCATCGGTGCAGCCCTGGGACAGCAGCAACGTACACTACTCCTAGCTATGCTATTCCATCTGATTAATACAGGCTACATGTACGCTGCTTTAGCTATGCTATTCCATCTGATTAATACAGGCTACATGTACGGTACTCCTAGCTATGCTACTCCATCTGATTAATACAGGCTAAATGTACGCTACTCCTAGCTATGCTATTCCATCTGATTAACTTAGGCTACATGTACGCTACTCCTAGCTATGCTATTCCATCTGATTAATACAGGCTACATGTACGCTACTCCTAGCTACGCTATTCCACCCGATTAATACAGGCTACATGTACGCTACTCCTAGCTATGCTACTCCATCCGATTAATACAGGCTACGTGTACTCTGCTTTAGCTATGCTATTCCATCCAATTAATACAGGCTACATGTACGCTACTCCTAGCTATGCTATTCCATCCGATTAATACAGACTACATGTACGCTACTCCTAGCTATGCTATTCCATCCGATTAATACAGGCTACATGTACGCTGCTTTAGCTATGCTACTCCATCCGATTAATACAGGCTACATGTACGCTACTCCTAGCTATGCTATTCCATCCGATTAATACAGGCTACATGTACGCTACTCCTAGCTATGCTATTCCATCCGATTAATACAGGCTACATGTACGCTACTCTTAGCTATGCTATTCCATCCGATTAATACAGGCTACATGTACGCTACTCCTAGCTATGCTATTCCATCCGATTAATACAGGCTACATGTACGCTACTCCTAGTTATGCTATTCCATCCGATTAATACAGGCTACATGTACGCTACTCCTAGCTATGCTATTCCATCCGATTAATACAGGCTACATGTACGCTACTCCTAGCTATGCTATTCCATCCGATTAATACAGGCTACATGTACGCTACTCCTAGCTATGCTATTCCATCCGATTAATACAGGCTAAATGTACGCTACTCCTAGCTATGCTATTCCATCTGATTAATTTAGGCTAAATGTACGCTACTCCTAGCTATGCTATTCCATCTGATTAATACAGGCTACATGTACGCTACTCCTAGCTACGCTATTCCACCCGATTAATACAGGCTACATGTACGCTACTCCTAGCTATGCTACTCCATCCGATTAATACAGGCTACATGTACTCTGCTTTAGCTATGCTATTCCATCCGATTAATACAGGCTACATGTACGCTACTCCTAGCTATGCTATTCCATCCGATTAATACAGACTACATGTACGCTACTCCTAGCTATGCTATTCCATCCGATTAATACAGGCTACATGTACGCTACTCCTAGCTATGCTATTCCATCTGATTAATACAGGCTACATGTACTCTGCTTTAGCTATGCTATTCCATCTGATTAATACAGGCTACATGTACGCTGCTTTAGCTATGCTATTCCATCTGATTAATACAGGCTACATGTAGGCTACTGTTAGTTATTCCATCTGATTAATGCAGACTACATAGTTATTCTGATTAATACAGGCTACATGTACAAGGTCATCTCTTAGAGTAGCCGGTTCCACAGGGTGTCTACAGGTTTGACCAAGTTAAATTTAAGACCTTTTTAAGACTTTTCAATGCCATTTTTAAATTAAATTAAGACCAACTCGCAAGATCATACACGTGAAAATAAAGCACAAAAATCAATGGGTTATTTTACATTATTTAATGCATATGCAATCGAATTCTAAAAAAAAAAAAAAAAAATCTTTTCAATTTCCAAATAAGACAAACCCACTCCTCACCTCATCCCACCACCCCTACCCCAAACGTCCCTACTACATTCTGAACAATGACAGGGCAACGTTCTAGTTGTTATTATAAGTTCTTTGGAATTATCGCAGGAGGCAACAAGAGCATTCGTGCAAAAAACCTTAATGAGATGAGGAATCATGGACGGACAGCAAGGGCAGCAGTCACCATACCCTACTGTAAGTACAACAATTGGTCTTGTTCTGAACTAAGATAGGTCTAGACCTTTTTGATTAATATGTGAATCACGAATAAAGTATTTTTTTTTATTTTGACTATGAGTTGATACCATAGAGTAGATCACTTTCTGTGCATTTACAAATATTAATGAGACAAAAAATATCTCCATAGAGATTGTCTTGAACAAAGTGGTTCGAAGCCGGGTCAAATTAACAGCTTTGATGGACTTTACGCAAATTTCAAAATTACGGTTGTGAACGCTGCCGAATCCCCCAATAACACTCAGGTCACAGAGCGCAATGATCATCGGTAGCGAGCCCGAGTTGGGGGTCGACTTAGCTGCTATATTCTGGCCAATACGGGTAGTAGATAAATGCGTTTCCCCTCACATTGCACTCAGTTACAATTGTCATAACTTTGGTTATATTTTCATAATGTCCATTAAAGCATTGCATTTACATTTTTATTTTCAACTGCAGCCACGATTAACCTATGCTTGGAAAAGCTATACCCATTGCTAATAAACAGAAAACAAAGCATACCTTGCTTCACTGTCATCAGTTGGGACCGCTCTCAGCCACCACGCATATTTCGGGTCCTCCAACCATCTCCCTTGAAATTTACATTTCCCCATGTTTTAAGATGAGGAAAATTTAGACTATAGCTGCTAAACGAAAAACTTTGTCTGCAATGCATCTACCATTAAACGTAACTGATTGGAATGCGGAATGACAGCGCTCGCATTAAATAATGACGGGTGCTTGTAAAGCCCAAAATCTATGCGAGCGATACAGTAAGTAGCCACCAACGACGTAAATAATATTTACAGTCATGGTGGCCACCGAACTTTTTTCCGCTCCTAAATTCAACAACAAGGAAGAAATGGAATGGAGTCCCTTCACATTTAAGACCTTTGGGTTGAAAATTTAAGACATTTTAAGACTTTTCAAGGCCTTATTTGACAAAAACGAAATTTAATACCATTTCAGACTTTTTAAGGACCCGCGGCCACCCTGTTCCAGTCACATAATCAGATGGGTTGCATTTAGCTCAGTCTTTGTACATTTGCTCTACCATCACGTATTTCCACATTCACATGAGTCACAGGCATGCATGCACACACACACACACACACTTACAGCTAAAAACACACACACACATACTTACAGCTAAAAACACACACACACATACTTACA
>CM050215.1:18872967-18887967 GCA_027475355.1 Coilia nasus
GAGAGATGAGATTTGCCCTTTCCTATGTACACCACCCATCACGGACACGACCGCCTATGACATCAGAGCGGGCATCTATGACATCATCATGGAATGCATGAGACCCAGCCACACGCCTGTATGACGTCACCACTGCTGTCTCTTGGGTCACCTTTCTCAAATGCGCGGATGAAAATGAAAATTCAACTCTGACATCACAGTGCACACACACTGTCAGCCCTCTGTGACATCACAAAGAGGTGTCTATGACATCACTATCAGGCACATAGATGAGGTTGCCATGGGAACCCTCGGGCGGATCCCTCTGAGCTCACAGCCAATCAGCACCGTGTCAGGCATGCACACTGGACAGCCCTACTGGTTGCCATGGACACCAGACAATGCTATTGGTTGGCATGGATACAGGAGAGCACTATTGGTTGCCATGGATATGGGGAAAGACACTGGTCATGCCGCAGTCTTTGTGTGTGTGTCTGTATGTGTGTTTTGTGCGTGTGTGTGTCTATATGTGTGTGTGTGGGGGGGGGAGGGTTTATTTGCAAGAAATATGGTGACATTCTCCAATGAGGGTGACTGACAGGTCTGTTCTCCAGTCGGATGACTGGTATAATGGTTTAGTGTCTCATGCTCGAGATATGATTGGCTGGCCATAGAAGGGGTGGGACAAATGCAGCTGAATATGCTGACATCATCAGAAGCCCTTAATCTACTTAAATAAGAACAGACTCTCTTGTGTGTATGTGTGTGTGTGCGCTTGTGTGTGTGTGTGTGTGTGTGCGTGCTTGTGTGTGTGTTTGTGTGTGTGTGTATGTGTGTGTGCTTGTGTGTGTGTGTGTGTGTGTGTGTGTGTGTGTGTGAGTGTGTGTGTGTGTTATAGTTATGAAAATCTGTATAAATTGTCTCAATCATTAAAGCATGATACAAGAAAAGGTTTCTACTGGACACACACACACACACACAAACACACACACGAGTGCGCACACACACACACACACACACACACACACACACACAGCCCTTAGGTTATATGTGTAGCGATAATCAAGTCAGCAGGCTGTGTGGTAAACTGTGTGTGTGTGTGTCTGTGTGTAGAGTATGACTCTGTAGCCAAGGAAATCAAGTTTGTGTTGTGTTGTATTGTAGGCCAACACACACACACACACACACACACACACACACACACACACACTACTGAATATATTGGTTCAACCCCTTTAGTACATCATGAAGCCATCTCCTCATTGGAACTTGGGAGCACACACTCTCTCTTTTTCTCCCTCTGTCTTCTTTCGTCTTTCTCTCTCCGTCTATCTCTCCATCCCTGCCTCCCTACAGAGAGGAGGAACTCTGGCTGTAGTGTCTGAGTGCCAGGCAGGTGTACTGTGGGGATGGGGGGGGGTCCAGGCAGGTGTAGGGGGGGGACGGGGGGTGTTCGTGGGGGGGGGGGGCTGGAGGAGGCGCTGTCGGACCCCCCCACAGCGTCTCTGAAGGGGGAGGGGGGCGTGAGGGCCAGCAGCTCGTCCAGGGCCTCTGGGGGCGGTGGTGGGGGGGGGTGGGGGGCCCGGGGGGGGCGGGATCTGGGCGTAGGTCAGCAGGTAGGGCTGGAGGGGGGGCGAGGGGGAGAGCATGAGGTTGTTGAGGTCGCTCACATTGGCCATGTGTGTGTGGGGGTGTATGTGGGCGTGTGTGTGGGCCTGTGTTTGGGCGTGTGTGTGGACGTGTGTGTGGGTGTGTGTTTGGGCGTGTGTTTGGGCGTGTGTGTGGGTGTGTGTTTGGGAGTGTGTTTGGGCGTGTGTGTGGGGGTGTGAGGGCGACAGCATCAGGTTGTTGAGCTCGCTAATGTTGGCCGTGAAGCTGCTCACCACACAGCTGATCTGGTCCATCAATGAGACCCCGCCCCTTGCCTCTCCTCCTCCAATCGTAGCCATCGTCCCTCCCTGAGCCCCGCCCCTCACCTCTCGTCCAATCAAAGCCACCTTTCCACCCAGAGGCCCGCTCCTCGCCTCTCTTCCTCCAATCACAGCCATCTTCCCTTCCTGAGGCCCGCCTATCAAACCTCCTCCTCCAATCCCACCTCCGAGAGCCGCCAGGGACCTGCCTCCAGTCCCTCCCCCAGACCCGCCCACACTGCCACATTCACCAATAGGAAACTCCGCAAGGTCACCCATGGCCCCGCCCATGCCACCACATCTACCAACAGGAAACTCCCCAAGGTCACCCATGACCCCGCCCACTGAGCCTCCTCCAATCCCGCCCACGGCCACAACCCCTGCCACGCCCCCTGTCTGCAGGCTGACGGTGTTGATGGGCACACGTGTGTGTGTGTGTTGGCTGACGGTGTTGATGGGCACACGTATGTGTGTGTGTTGGCTGACATTGTTGATGGGCGTGCACGCGTGTGTGTGGTGGCTGATGCTGATGGTGTCGATGGGCGAGTGTGAGTGTGTGTGTGTGTGTTGGCTGCCGCTGCTGGCGTGGGAGGGTGTGTGTGGGCGGTAGGATGGCCGGTAACGCTGGTCGTCCTCGGCACCCTGGTAGAGCATCTTGGTGGCGCTGTCGGGGGGCGTGTCGCTGGGGGCGGGGCCTTTGGAGAAGGGCTTGATCACGGCCGTCTGATTGGCTTCCTTCCGCTTGATGTGGAACGACAGCCGCTGCCACAGGTGGTTGCCACGGGAACCGCCAGCACGCTCGCTTGACGCCCACGTCACCGACTTCCCGTTGGAGCTGCGTAACCAGGGCAACAGCACACACACACGCACACACACAGAATCATTTAGCATTTAACACATACACCATCATTATTTTAGATGCACACACACACACAAACCAGCATTCACCACAAACACACACACCCTAATTATTTCACCCAGGTGGGAATTGATAAGATTTGATCAATATTGATCCCTTTGTCGATTCTGCCTATCCATCAAATTCCTTATCAATTCTCTTATTGATTCCTCCGTAGTTTACTGAGTGGCAAAAGTCCTGTATGATTCCAACAAATCACTGTTTATGAGTCTTAAAAAAATAGTGTCCTAATCCAAACAGTATCAACTTACACTATTAGGCTTGGAATGATCACAGATAGTTGTGGATTATGATATATGATCCATAAAAACCATCAACATCTCCAAAAAGGTGTTATGAGCAATTAATTGCTAAAATTCCACCTGTCAGCTTCATTTCAATGCAACAAGGCTTGAGAACAGAATGTGGAAGTAAACAGATGTTGGCAACTCTCCCTTGCTCCTTCAACGCTCTCAGGTAAAACGCTCTCAGGCAGACACGGACTGAGCGGTCTGGCATTTGGGCACATGCCAGAGGGGCCGCGGCCCCGATAATGCCCATCTCGGCCCCGCAACCGCATTGCTGCGGCCCACTCTCAGGTACTCGAACAGTGTGTGCCTGCGTCGTCTTATAAATTCCACTCAATTAACGTAACCAGGAAGAGTTGTTCGGTATTTATACCAGTTACAACTCCGTATATTACAGTGAAGGTGGCACTATGATGTGTTTCAGGTTTTATGTTAGTCTAATTTATTTTGCTGGGGAATTTCTTCCTACAATGTAAAAAATGTTAAAATAAAACAAATATATCTGTATTTTGTATTTGTTTGCGACAACTGGAGTAAAGCACTGCCTTGTGGGAATTTTTTTTAACGTACCGCCAAACTGACAGAAATAGAACGTTGAAGATTCAACGTTCTGTAGCCTACTTCAGAGTTGTAGTAGTGGTCGAGTTGACGTTGGTCAAAGTCAAAGAGGTTAAGTTCGTTGGTCAAAGAAGTAGAAGAGGAGATAAACGAGGTCGGATACGTTTAGTGAAATGAATCGAGGAGGTATTAAACGACACAAGGAGGGAGCGGAGAAAAAGAGGGAAAAGATGAAGAGAGCACTGCTGTCAGGGGGCGAAAAATGCGCTAAACTGGATGTGTTTTTTTCATCTACTGCAACCTCAACTAGCAGCGCTAGCATTGATGTTGGCGACACTGGCGAGGAGGGATATGATCAGAAAGAAGAAAACGAGCAAAATGAGGATGAACAAGACATGGTGGTGAATAATGAAAGCATGGAACTGGCAGTGGCAACCAACACACAACAAGCTCGCGGTGGGTCTGACTGTGTATTAGCCGGTACAACCGAGATGGAGACTGATGCTGCAGGAGGGAGCATAGCAAACGTAAGTGTGACTACTTCAGATGATTAGTTCAGCTATTTCAGTCGGCCAAACTCCAGCTCATTGAGGTTGTTTTTCAAGTTTCATCCACACCAGAGAACCGATAGTGCACCTATTAGGAGGGCATTTAGCCGTAAGGATGGAACACAATGTAAATGGGTCAGCTACAGTGAGGAGAAACATTCTCTATTTTGTGCGGTCTGTCTGGCTTTCTCGAAAAAAAACGAGGCCAATCCATTCATAAATGGATGCAATGACTTCAGACATTTACACTAGAGGCTTGATGAACATGAGAAAATCACAACCCATATGGACTGTGTTAAGGCGTACTTGGCATGGATGAATCAGACAGACATAAGAAGTCTGATTGATACAAATCAAACGGCGGCCTTTCGAGAACAAGTGCGCAAGAGGCGTCAAGTTTTAGAGCGGGTGGTGGACATAGTAAAACTGATCGGAAAGCGGGCACTGAGCTATCGTGGCAACAAGAATGAATCTGCACGGACGTTAGCTGACATGTCCATTGATCACGGGAACTTTTTGGAAATACTTTTGCTACTCAGTAAATATGATCGCTGTTTACAGCAACACGTCCAGGAATGCATTGAAAAGAGCACGGAAGGACAAGGAAGGGGTTCCTTTGTGACACTGATGTCCAAAACCACCGTGAATTCTGTCATTGAAGCCATCCGACAGCTTATTAAAGAGAGGCACTCTTCTGACATCATCCAAGCAAAAATGTATTCAGTCCAAATTGACACAACTCAGGACTTGACATCTAAAGATCAGTGCAGTGTCATTCTTCGCTACGTCACTGACACTATCCACGAGAGGCTTATCGCAGTTGTTCAGTGTGAATCAGCGACAGGAGAGGACTTTCTGAACCTGCTGAAACAGACGTTGGAGTCTTGTGGAATAGACATAAAGAACTGCGTTGGGAATTCAACAGATGGCGCTGCCAATATGCAAGGAACATACAAGGGGTTCTCTGCTTGGCTGTCCAAAGAGTCTCCAGGCCAGGTTCATGTTTGGTGCTACGCCCACGTATTCAATCTGGTTATGGCCGAAACGACAAGTGTCGTGATAGCAGCAGCATCATTGTTTGCTTTACTGAATGACATCGCAATTTTTTTCCGGGACTCCTATCAGCGGATGAACACCTGGGAGGGTGTCAGCCAGGACCCCAAGCAGAGGCGGATTTCGTTGATTGGCGAGACGCGTTGGTCTGCAAAAGATGCTGCGCTGAGTAAGATATTCGGATCGTTCGGCAAGCCAGACAGTGGTTTGTATGTGACTCTTGTTCACGCTTTGTTTGTCATACATGACAACCCACGCTTCACAACGCAAGCGCGTGCAAAGGCTCGCACATACATGGAGTCACTTTTAAAGTATGAAACAGTGTTGACCGCACAGCTGTTCCTCCGCATTTTTGCGCTAACTGGACCCCTGTACCTCCAAACCAGCGGCCTGGATCTCTTGAGCGCCCACCGAATGGTTAGGGAAACTCACACACAGCTCCAAAGTTTTGTGCGAGATTTTGACACGGTGAAAGAGGCCGCAGACAAGTTTGTAAGCTGGGCAAACTCAAGGTTCGACAGTGAGGATGTCGAGGTGGAGGTTTTGGACGCATTGCCCGAAAAACGGCTGAAAAAAAAGAAGGCTATGCCGGGGGAGTATGTTGAAACACTGGTCACCGACGCATTGGTGGACTACAGAATCAAAGTACATAACATCATTCTGGATACTGCAAGCACCTGTATGCATCGTCGATTCCTGCAGCACGGAGATCTGTATGCCGATCTAGCATGCCTTGACCCTCGAAATTTCTCCCTTCTAAAAGAAAAAGAACTGCCCCCGAATGCACTTCAAAGCCTGAGTGAACGCCTGCTTAGGTTTAATGAAGATGCTACTGTCGGAAATCTACAGTCCGAATTGACCCACCTCGCAGCGCACTGGGACAGCCTGAAAAAGTCGCCTCTAAACGAGTACACAGTCAACGTGTCAGATGCCTCAGAGTCAGAGATGGAGGAAGAATATGCAGAAATAAAATTGGTCAGCAAGAAATGTTCTGCCTGCAAGAACTGTGTCATATGTTGCTATTTCATCCTCAAGCAGTTAAACCTCTTCACCCATGCTTACAGCAACATATGTTCTGCATACAAATTCCTACTGACACTGTCCTGTACTCAAGTGGCTTGCGAGCTGAGTTTTTCCACTTTAAAGTTCATCAAGAATCGCCTAAGGACCCGATTGACACAGGAGAACTTAGAGGCCCTTATGCTGATGGCGACAGAGAAAGAGATCCTTATGAACTTGGACACAGATGACGTCATCGATCGGGTTGCGGAGAAGAGCAAGCTCCTTCGCACTTTATTAACGGCATGAAGGTAAGACACTTTTTTAATTATAGCTGGGTTGAACATTGATTTCCATTATTTTAATGCAGTTGTTTAATGCGTGGGGCTGACGTCTGCCTTTGTTACCTGATGTGCTTTGTGTGTGTAGCCCACTGTTTTGTTTTTTTATTCTGCGCGGTGTGCTGGCATGTTGTGGTTGTGGACTAAAGTCACGATTGCTGGGTTAATCTGAGCGTAATGTATGGCATTGCGCGTGTCCATAGATGCTTAATGTATAAATGCTTCATGTGTGGTGGCGTTGTCAGACCTAATTTCAACATCGACCATAGGCCTGCCTGTGACCATGACACTCTCTTGCGATTATGATTCGCGCGCCCCCCCCCCCCCCCTTTTTTTTTGGTTCAAATGCGTTCCATGGTCTACGGGGCCGCTTGTAAGTGCAAAATGCCAGGGCCGTTTTTTTATCCCAGTCCGTCACTGCTCTCAGGTGAAACGCTCTCAGGTAAAATGCTCTCAGGTGAAATGCTCTCAGGTAAAATGCTCTCAGGTGAACCGCTCTCAGGTGAAACGCTCTCAGGTAAAACGCTCTCAGGTAAAACGTTCTCAGGTGAAATGCTCTCAGGTAAAACGCTTTCAGGTAAAACGCTCTCAGGTGAAATGTTCTCAGGTGAACCGCTCTCAGGTGAAACACTCTCAGGTGAAATGCTCTCAGGTAAAACACTCTCAGGTGAACCGCTCTCAGGTAAAACGCTCTCAGGTGAAATGCTCTCAGGTAAAACGCTCTCAGGTGAAACGCTCTCAGGTGAAACACTCTCAGGTGAAACACTCTCAGGTGAAATGCCCTCAGGTAAAACACTCTCAGGTGAAACGCTCTCAGGTAAAACGCTCGCAGGTGAAATGCTCTCAGGTGAAATGCTCTCAGGTAAAACGCTCTCAGGTAAAACGCTCTCAGGTGAAATGTTGTGCAGGGACACACACACACCTGAGTGTTTCCCCAGAAGATCCGCGGCGCTTCCAGAGGTTGAGCAGACTGCCTGATCGGCTGGCGTTGGAGGTGTGTGTGTTGGAGGTGTGTGTGTTGGTGCTGCTGTGGCCCACATGCATGCGCACGGCCGTCGAGGTGGTGAAGGCGCTTCGCACATTCCGCTCCGGCTTGGCAATGATGATGTACACCTGCACACACACACACACACACACACACACACACACACACACTGTTAAAAAGGGCAAGAGTGATGTATACCTGCACACACACAAACATACACACACACTGTTAAAAAGGGCAAGAGTGATGTATTACATTACACTTAGCTGACGCTCTTATCCAGAGCGACTTACAGATATTTACATGGTTTCAGTTACAGTCCCTGGAGCAGTGTGGGGTTAGATGCCTTGCACAAGGGCATCTCAACCATGGGTACGGCAGGATTCGAACCGGCAACCTTCCGATTGCAAGACCAACTCCTTAACCACTAGGCAGCTACACCTGAGCACGCACGCACGCTGTTAAAAAGGGCAATGATGATGTACACCTGCACACACACACACACACACACACACACTGTTAAAAAGGCCAAGAGTGATGTACACCTGAGCACACACACACACAAACACACACACACTGTTAAAAAGGGCAAGAGTGATGTACACCTGAGCACACACACACACACACACACACACTGTTACAAAGGACGGCTGCTCCTTTAACCCTATGGACCCCAGGCTATTTTCAGGGCATTTTTACTACCTTTACTTTAAGCTCATATCTTGGTCACTGTAAGGGCCATACATACACACACACACACACACAGCTATTTTCAGGGTATGTTTACTACCTTTACTTTAAGCTCATATCTTGGTCACTGTAAGGCACATACATACACACACACACACAGCTATTTTCAGGGTATTTTTACTACCTGTACTTTTAAGCTCATATCTTGGTCACTGTAAGGGCCATACATGCATGCTATATCTTGTTTCTTTCAGGACAGTCCAGGCTACCCAGATCTGCTTTCCAATAAAATAAATACCAATAAAAACAATAAAAACATATTGCATATACACAAATCTATTCTTGCAAGCACCTGTCCATAGGATGCTGCCAGTAGGGATATAGGTGTGTGTAAGTGTGTGTGTGCGAGAGAGAGAGTGTTTCTCTGTGTGTGTGTGTGTTTGTGTGTGTGTGTGTGTACCTTGGGCACAAACATGCAGCAGAGGGCGGTGGTGGCGCTGAGGGACACGGAGAAGCAGGTGTGTGTGTGTGGGTGTGTGTGTGTGTGTGTGTGTGTGTGTGTGTGTGTACCTTGGGCGCAAACATGCAGCAGAGGGCCACGGTGGCACTGAGGGACACGGAGAAGCAGGTGTGTGTGTGTGGGTGTGTGTGTGTGAGTGTGTGTGTGTGTGTGTGTGTGTACCTTGGGGGCAAACATGCAGCAGAGGGCCACGGTGGCACTGAGGGACACGGAGAAGCAGGTGTGTGTGTGTGAGTGTGTGTGTGTGTGTGTGTGTGTGTACCTTGGGGGCAAACATGCAGCAGAGGGCCACGGTGGCACTGAGGGACACGGAGAAGCAGGTGTGTGTGTGTGAGTGTGTGTGTGTGTGTGTGTGTGTACCTTGGGGGCAAACATGCAGCAGAGGGCCACGGTGGCACTGAGGGACACGGAGAAGCAGGTGGTGATGATCTTGTAGTCGGAGCCGAAGTAGATGGGCACGAAGGCGAGCCAGATGATGCAGGTGGTGTACATGGTGAAGGCCACGTATTTGGCCTCGTTGAAGTTGGCCGGCACGTTGCGCGTCTTGAAGGCGTAGAAGGTGCAGCTCAGGATCAGCAGCCCGTTGTAGCCCAGCGGCGCCACCACGCCCAGGTTGGAGGTATTGCAGATCAGACGCACCTGAAACACATACACACGCGCACACACACACACACACAACCATCAACCAAACTTTCACACACACACGTACTTGTCTGATGGAGGGGTAGTCGTGTATGACGGTGGGGGGTTCGAGCAGGAAGAGGACACACACACACACACACACACACACACGTACCTGTCTGATGGAGGGGTAGTCGTGTATGACGGCGGGGGGCTCGAGCAGGAAGAGTGTGACGATGAGAGCGAGCTGCAGTAGGATGAGGAGTGCGGCGATGAGGAGCTGCGCGCAGGCGCTCATGAAGCGAGGCTTGCGGGTGCAGATCTTCTTCTTGCTGCCGGCGAGGATGCGTGCGATGCGGTTGGTCTTGGTGACGAGTGCGGAGTAGCACATGGCGGGCGACAGGCCCACGCCCAGGCGCTGCAGGTAGCAGAGGGGTCCTCGCGGCCGCGCCATCAGGCAGAAGGTGCACAGGTAGCCCAGGCAGATGCCCGCCAGGATGATGTAGCACAGCTCGCGGCTGGACGACTTGACCACCGGCGTGTCGCGGTACATCACGAAGATGGCCGTCACGAAGAAGGTGGCCAGCAGCCCCAGGCAGGAGAAGACCACCGCCGCGATGGGCTCGGGATCGCCCCAGTGCAGGTACTCCACCGGGATTGCCTCACAGCCTGCACACACACACACACACACACACGTATGACAACAGCACAGCTGCAGAAGAGTATGGGGCTAGTGCAACCAGGTGCTGTTAATGAGGGTAGTTACATCATAGGTGCTGATAGTGAGTGCAGTTACACGTGTGTGTGTGTGTGGTTGTGTTAGTGAGTGCTGTTATTGAGGGTAGTTACATCATAGGTGCTGATAGTGAGGGTAGTTACATCATAGGTGCTGATAGTGAGGGTAGTTACATCATAGGTGCTGATAGTGAGGGTAGTTACATCATAGGTGCTGTTAATGAGGGCAGTTACATCATAGGTGCTGTTAATGAGGGTAAGTGCAGTAAGTACAATAGTAGTGAATATGTGACCGACCACAGCAAAACCGGCCACAACTCGTCCTGAAGGCATTTTGAGTTATTCACAGATTCTGAAAGTGTAATTTCTAAGCTTTCCAATGATGTCTTGCACATGGAAATCTGATAATATTTGAAGAATTGGGGGCCATAGGGAGGGAAAGTGGAACACAGCGATCCTAGCGGTGGCGTTCCTATCCCCAGAGCAATCCTATAAAAAATCCCATAGACCGATTTTTTTTAAAAATCCCACAAAGGTATGACACGGAACTTGTGCACCAGACATATTTTTCAGGCTATATATGGGGATTATCTACTAACTGTGAAAGTATTGTGTGAAATTTCGTTCTATTTAAAAAAAAATCTAAATTGTGCCTAACTTGTCATAAACGGACTACAACTTTGAGTCGCTCCCGTTACGTCAGTAAACACAAGTTCACCATGCTGTAATTCGCGACTGATTGCAACCACGGAGAAACAAATGAATGCCAGTTTTCACATTTCATAAAGATTCCATAAAGCTACGGTTGTGGATTCTCATAATCAGATGAGTTTCATGTACACAATCGTTGGGTTTCACTTACTTCTCTTGCCGGCAGCTAACTGTTAGATTTGGACAGGCGACAGATTTTACGGTGACGTCATACACGCGCCTATCGTTCAGTGTAGTCCTTTATCAGCTTTTTAATTAACATTAAAAACAATTCAGATCAGTGAAAAAAAGAAAGTATGACAAGCTGAATCGATAGAACTGCCCAGCATGCATATCATATGAAAGCCACTATCTTAACTTTGGAGTGTGAGCCGAAATGTAATTTTTTGAAGAAAAAATCCCATTCATTTCGATATAGAGGTGGGGAACGCAACCAGCAGGGGGCGATGAGATTACTTTCCCTCCCTATTTGAAAGCATGCACACCTTAAAACACAAAACTGAGAAACCTCCTCTTAAAGTTTGCCTCTCTCGCGCTGTGAGGCCGATCTGTGCCCATTTGCATGACATTAAGATAAGCCCTCCTCCCCACAGACTGTCACTGAGGTGTGGTATTATGACTGAGATGGTAATGATTTAGCAACTATTGCTGCAGTAGCTACCAGCTGTATTGCATGATCAAAGCTGCAGTTTTTACTACAGTATTACTGTTGTATACTGCAGTAAAGATTTAGTCATTAGCACCAGTCAATTCAGGCGTTATTCAAATTAATCGCCCATCGCAAATCGAAACTACGCTGTAATGGGAGGTTTTGGCTAGTAACATGATGCTAATGTTTACAATTAAACAAGCCCGTTGCCCCCTGCTATCAGCTAAATATCTCCCGGTTATGCAAAAATAATGACCACAGGAAAGCTGAATTAGTACCAAAGATCTTACATTCTACAAAGATAAATATAATTCTGTGTATTGTGTTGATGTCTACACGTATGATGCCAGCAAACTCCTAATGTGTCTGTACAGCGAGCTAGCAAGCTAACGAACTAGCTCATTATTAACTATGACAACACCAATGTGCTAAACGCTAACTTCACTCACCTTGAATTTAACACATTGCTGTAACCTTATCCCTTTATATTACTTTGTCCATTTGAGCTAATATCAGTAACAGTATCTAGGTGGGTGTTGGTGAGTAAAGTGACAGCGTTCAATTTAAAACATTACGTTAGCGTAGTTCGCTAGCGTTAGCGCGCTAACAACAACATAGTGTTACTGTCTGACCTGAAGTAAAGCTAAATTTCTCAAAATCCAAACAGTAACAACTTAGACTATTAGGCTTGAAATAATCACAAACAGTTGCGGATTATGACACGTGGTTCCAAAAAATCATTAACAACTCCAGAAATACGTAAGGACCAATTTATTAGTTAAAGTCCACACGCGTCCCATTCGAATTTCAATGAAACGAGTCTTGACTCTGCTGTGCTTAAATAGGGATTTCCCCTCCCCTCCGTCAACACTCTCTCTTAGTACTTTACTCTCTTTCTGCAGCTAGAGGATCCGATTGCATTCTGTACACGCTGGAGAAAGTTTCTGACGGAAACACAAACAAAAGAGCACTGTAATCGTCACGTGAATGGCCAGTATCGCCAGTATGGTAATATACCCACGCCCCAAGAAAGACAAGATTCTTTCCTGAAAACTTGCCAATTTCAAAGACAAAATGCATGTTTTTAAAGCAACCAATACTGTTATCTGAAACGTGGAATGGCTTCTTCATGATCTCAACTCTCACTTTTTGCAAAAAAAAAACAAAAATCACAAATTTTTGAAAAAAAAAAAAAAAAAAACTTCTAACGCGATTTTCTCCGTTTCGCTCTGGCCGACATGAGACTGGTTTTGCTGTGGTCGGTCACATATTACTACAGTAGTGGTACAGTTAGTACTTAGTACAGTTTTAGTACAGTTAGTACAGTATAGGTGACGATAGTTAGCAGTAAAGCTAGGTACATAATTAGCAGTGAGGCTAGGTACATAGTTAGCAGTGATGGTAGTAACATAGTTAGCAGTGATGCTAGGGACACAGTTAGCAGTCAGAGTAGGTACATAGTTAGCAGTAAGGCTAGGTACATAGTTAGCGTTGAGGGTAGGTACATAGTTAGCTCTTAGGCTAGGTACATAGATAGCAGTGAGGCTAGGGACATAGTTAACAGTGTGGCTAGGTACATATGTAGCTGTGAGGGTAGGTACATAGTTAGCAGTAAGGTTAGGTACATAGTTAGCTCTTAGGATAGGTACATATTTAGCAGTGGGGGTAAGTACATAGTTAGCAGTGAGGCTAGGTACATAGTTAGCAGTAAGGCTAGGTACACAGTTAGCTCTTAGGCTATGTACATATTTAGCAGTGAGGCTAGGTACACAGTAAGCAGTGAGGCTAGTAACATAGTTAGCAATGAGGCCGGTGACATATTTAGGACTGGGGGTAGGTACATAGTTAGCAGTGAGACTAGGTACATAGCAGTGAGGCTAGGTATATAGATAGCAGTGAGGCTATGTACATAGTTAGCTTTTAGGCTAGGTACATAGTTAGCAGTGAGGCTAGGTACATAGTTAGCTCTTAGGGTAGGTACATAGTTAGCTCTTAGGGTAGGTACATATTTAGCAGCGGGGATAGGTGCATAGTTAGCAGTGGGGGTAGTAACATATGTAGCAGTAGGGATAGGTACATAGTTAGCAGTGAGGCTAGGTACATACTTAGCACTAGGTATAGGTACATAGTTAGCAGTGAGGCTAGGTACATAGTTAACAGTGAGGCTAGGTACATAGTTAGCAGTGAGGCTAGGTACATAGTTAGCAGTGAGGCTAGGTACATAGTTAGCTCTTAGGCTAGGTACATATTTAGCAGTGAGGATAGGTGCATAGTTAGCAGTGGGGGTAGGTACATAGTCAGCAGTGAGGCTATGTACATAGTTAGCAGTGAGGCTAGGTACTTATTTAGCAGTGAGGCTAGGTACATAGTTAGCAGTGAGGCTAGGTACATAGTTAGCAGTGAGGCTAGGTACTTAGTTAGCAATGAGGCTAGGTACATAGTTAGATGTGAGGCTAGGTACATAGTTAGCAGAGGGGCTAGGTACATAGTTAGCAGTGAGGCTAGGTACTTAGTTAGCAGTGAGGCTATGTACATAGTTAGCAGTGAGACTAGGTACTTAGCAGTGAGGCTAGGTACATAGTTAGCAGTGAGGCTAGATACATAGTTAGAAGTGAGGCTAGGCAATTAGTTAGCAGTGAGGCTAGGTACATAGTTAGCAGTGAGGCTAGGTACATATTTAGCAGTGAGGCTAGGTACATAGTTAGCAGTGAGGCTAGGTACTTAGGTAGCAGTTAAGGTATTTACTGTACATACAGTAGTTACCAGGCTAGGTAGTTAGCGGTGAGGCTAGGTATGTAGTTAGCAATGAAGAAACAGAAGATTGTAATAGCATAAGTGTGTGTGTGTGTGCATGTGTGTGTGTGTGTGTACCTGTGAGGTCGTGTGTAGGCCAGTATCCTAACTGACAGGCTCTACAGGTGTACTCATCAAATACAAACTCGTTCTCTTTGCATGGAGTACACGTCCAGCAACAGCTCACCTCTCCTTTGCGGATTACCTAAACACACACACACACACACACACACGCACACACAGGCTTATCTTAACTTGTCCAGTCATTAAATCTTTTTTTATCCAAGGCTTGGTCAAATCTGTGATTGTGATGCACACACACACGCACACACACTCTAACCTTGATCTGTCCTTTGTCGCAGGGCTCGCTGCAGACGGACCTGATGATGGCATCTGAACTCGGCCAAATCTCCTCGTCGTCCATCCGCAACCCACTGCTGTCCCAGCTGCCCACGTTAATGTAGTCATAGTAGTCCTTACCCATCTTTTTAAAGTTCATAATCTCATACCTACACACACACACACACACACACACACACACGTTAATGTAGTCATAGTAGTCCTTACCCATCTTTTTGAAGTTCATAATCTCATACCTACACACACACACACACACACACGTTAATGTAGTCATAGTAGTCCTTACCCATCTTTTTAAAGTTCATAATCTCATACCTACACACACACACACTCACACACACA
>CM050215.1:18890467-18912967 GCA_027475355.1 Coilia nasus
GGCTCCTATGAAGTGTTGTTACACCTGTGCTGTCGATGAAACGTAGTTGTAGCATAGTTGTCTATCCTATGCCAAAGTCTATGGTACAGTTAGTCGTGTACATTTTCAGAAACACTGGTTGTTGTCAGTAATGCAGAGCGCAACTGTGTATGTTGATGTGTTTTCTTGTTTGGTGGTTTATCTGTCAATTGGATACAACACTTGGTGTTTTAAAGCCATGCAGGTGTGTATTCCTTTCCTAAGCTTGTATGTAGCCGACTACCATTTTCTTCTTCTGTTAAGATGATCATTGTTGAAAGTGGTAGTATAGGATGCCAATCACATCCTTGGTCAGTATGGTCAGCATTGATGCCCTCATTTGGTGATTTGGTTGTGTCAGAGATGAGTGTGTGTAAGTAGTTTTCTCAGAATGCATTCAACTGATGTCCTAATATGGTTGGTACTACAGAGTGAAGACTGTTTGTGTGTGTGTTTGTAACCACAAACCAACAAATTCAGGACACAATCAGTGTCTGTCCAGCTTAATGTGATTTAGTCAATACATTAAGGGACTAAGTTCAGTTTTTTAATTTCTCAATTGTGAAAGCAGTGCAGGCCCTGAAGTCGGCATTGACATATTGTGTAATGATGTCATGAACTGTTTTCCAAGTCAAAGAGGTAAACCCCGTACCCAAGCCGGTTGCAGATCATTTTGTAGGCCTTTGCCAAGTGTGTGAGTGTGTCTGTAACCAAATTCTAACAATGGCATGGGCTACTGACTGATATAAAAGAACAAAATTACTACAGGGAATAGCAGACCTTTAAGCAGGATTTAAGACAATTATAACCACAAAGTGGCAATTTGGCAACTCCATTAAACACCTCATCATACCCTGTCTTATATTTGCAACTGAACAATAAGTTTGTATAGTTTCACTCAGTTAGGTGAGCACTGAGAATATTTTAAATGTACACAACGTTTATTTAAAAAACTGTTCTTACGTGCAGTAGTTTGCAGTTGTTTCTCGTCGCCGACATGATGAAAGTCCAAACAAGTCGATTGTACTACCTCTCCTCCTATTGTTCCTGCTGGTTCGTGTTCGACAATGGACTTGTGCGGACTTTCATCATGGCGGCGATGAGAAACTACAGCAAGGTACTGCCTGTCAAAACGGTTTTATTAATAAATGTTGTGTACACTTACAAAGTCCTCAGTGCCTCGTTTTTAATGTCAGGGCCTTTGTTGTACTACCGATGGAGTGTGGAGTTTCTTCGAGCTGTTTTAATGGTTTAAAAATAGCATAGTCGTCAAGCTTCATCTAAGGGCACCGACCACTTCCATTGTTAGCCTTCTGGGACAAACGATAAAAAATAGTTAAACTCTGAATGCAACAGGCTAAATCAATTTTGCTCCTCAGTACACATACCAACTCGGTATGATGTTTTAACATGCCAATTTTCATTTTACACCGAAGTATTACATCAATGTAGTAGTGTTTCGTACTACAGTAGGCTGTTTCATAGTATGCACATGAAATTGCAGAGCCTACATGCAAAGTTTCCCTTGAGCTTGCACTGGACATGGGCCTTTGTAGCATTCTGTGAGAAATGAAAGTCTGCGAAAGTTCTGCCAGGAAGACGACAATGGCTGGGACGGGCGCTGTCTCCGACCAATCAGCGGCCGCCACCTGCTTTATAATGACTTGACTAACTTATCTTTTCCGCTGCTTCAGGTGCCGACGTTTCGACGCATTTTCCTGCGTGCAAATTATCGTTATATCGCAGCTCCCTCTTGTTGAATTCGACATCTCTTTTTTGGATGAGGATATAATACCGGCTCGCTTTTTCCTGCTCGCTTTCTCCCGTGCTGCTCCTAAAGATATTTTATTCCGCACGCTGTTTGACAACCAAGGCCAACAGTCCCTATTAAACCCCAAAGCGCACAGCTATTTTAGATTTTCTCCTAAGCTCCAGTCTGTTCTGGTTTCAGGTCTCCCTTCCCCAGAGCCGTGCCACCTCCAACTAACCTGCCTTTTGTTCGCTTCAGTACCAAGCCTTGTTTTTCCTTTCATTCTGTTACTGATCTGGGCCTTAGCCTTAAGAGAAACATAAACGATTGATCCCACGAACGTTCTTACAGTCCTTACGGACCGTTTCTCGAACATGACCGTACGTGAACGCGCGTGCACTGCTCTTAAGATGGTTATTAGCCATGGTTCTTAGAGCTGAAAGTTGGCGCTATTAAGTGACGTGGGAGCTTTCTTTTGAACTTCATTGGGCATACGGTAAAGTTGGCTTCAGTGCAAGAAAATACATTTTAAAACAATAAAAAAAACTTGTAACGTTTGCTTATCTCTTACCTATTATTTACCTTACCTATTATTTATCTTACCTAATTTATCTCATTCAAGAATAAGCAAAAAAGATCTCCGACCAGTCTGAGGACACAAACAAAAATATATTTGATTTAAATAGTCTATGTAGGAGTAGGACACTGTATTCAGATGTTTTTGTTGCATATTCCTGCACACGTCCAAAATAAGCCCACTTACTGTGACTGTCCTTGTGCAGCTGTGCTAAAGGCGCTGGATATAGGCTATTTGAAGGCATCGGGGGACAAGACAGGAGACGTAAAGACAGTATGCCTACAAGAATAGTCTTTGATATCTATAGATGTTAACATTGCAGCAGTGTGATAAGGCAAATTAAGCCGTACAGTATAGGCCTACTGTCATTGTGATTTTCAACAGGTTCAAGGCCTTGACAGCCACACTATCCCTGTTTTTTTAAATACTGCCCATCAACAATGTCTTCGCCATTCCCTTTTTGTTATGCCCATGGAACTGTCATGTTCCAAGCTTTATATTGCTTCTTGGTTATTTTTGTCTTAGTTGTCTCGAAATGCTCCCGTTCATGAAATGCCCATACAAATCACATGTAGGATCACCGTTTCATTATGCCCTGTTTTACTATCAAATATAGTTGACGTACGCTCCTGGCTTTCATTTGATTTCATTCCAGGCTCTTGCGTAATTTAGGCTACTTCTTTATTTCTGTTGGTCTGCTGCGTCAGCTACATGATGTCACGGTAGTTATATGTAGGTAGTAGTTGCATGATAGTTACAAAAATAATGTCTTAGGACAACATGTTCAGGCGCATGTAGACTATTTTCACTTCGCATCCTCTGGGTGTCTCCACTGTGCCACGCCAGTTAAGATTAATCTTGGTGCTCTACGAGTGCTCCGGACCACATGTAGAGTTACAAGTGATCTCACGATGGTTCTTGGCCAAGGAAGGTTTCGGGAAACGGTCCGTAAACTCTACGATGGTGCGAAGTCGAGTACTACTTAGGCTTAAGTACTACCTAACATCGCTCGTAGTGCTTTCGGGAAACGAGGCCCTGACCATATCATTCTGTGTTGATGTAGATATGCATGGCAGTTCGTTCAGCTATTTATATTGTTTGCAGTACATGTGTACTATGCATCTGTAGTTCGTACCTCCTACATGGTACACTCAATTTCCTCGCCCTCGGTGGATTTATTTGGGATAATTTGCGCATTCAGTGGTTATCTCTTATTAGCAGACCGATAAACAATGTTAACTATGCTAACATGCTGCAGTGTTGACCAGTGATTAGATCATGTTTGTTAGCCGTGATGCTACCTGCCTTGTCAGTGCTACTTTGCAGGTTTCGCTAAGGTTGTTGGCGGCTATGCTACCAATGCTTCTGTTTGATAAGGTCCGCTTATGTGGTGGGGTATTGGTACCTTTTGCTACTAAATATATTTACAGCGTCTGGTTTTGAAGTCTTCCTTTAACATAACTGACTGATGCTGGGATATGTACATTGGCGGCCAAATGTTGCAGGCTAACTCACGTAGTTGCTAACATGCAGCTTAGCTCCGGTTAGCTTCCTATCAGGCAAAATGGGAATTTCAGTGTAACACGGCTTACTCGCCAACCTTATTTGTTTAAAATAAGCTCGTATGACCATTTAGGAGTGTGAAAGCTGTCATGTGGGTAAATTCTGATGTAACCACTGGCCTTCTCTGGAGGCGTTTTCAAGGTAGCCTGCTATAAACCATCTAACCATAGTCAAGTTCTAAGGGGCTAGTTTCTGCCCGGTTGAAGTACTAATGCTTTCGTTAGTCAACTGGAAAATGTGTGGTATCTACACACTAACATGTGGTTTAAAATCCTCTACGTAGAGACAAGCTTACATAGACGGTATCTCGTGGGTTTTATTGTTGGTTAATCTGTTCAAACTTTACAGGCCATAACTGCGTAAACATTTGCCTATGATCCAACGTAATTAATCCACTGTGTTTGCCCCGAAGAGGTGCGTGCAAGTCCCTGGCTATCGTGCTTGACGTGATGTTTCCGTTATGGAGAGATCAATTCAGTCGTGGGATGGACGTATCCATAGTATTCGATCAGCATCATCAACGTTCTATGCGGCCATATTGTTGACATACCTGGAATAAGCGATCGATAGGCTACTATGGCACCTGACACTCCTGGCATCCTTATCTGACTTTCTCCAATCAGCGATAGTTTGTTGTGTAATTCATGGCTGTTCTAACAGCAGCAACAAGAACCACAAAGTTCATTTTTATTCTATACCTACTGTCAGAAAGTGGGAAGGAAAAGAGACTGAGGAGTTAAGCTGGCGCAGGCAAGAGTTGTGGCTTGTTGTAACGGGGGACTTTCAACCAACTCCTCACATTAAAGTCTGTTCCGATCACTTTTCCACAGGTAACGTTAGAATTAAATAATAAATACCTCCCAACCCAAAAGTTGTGTCCATCATTTTATGAAATTTAGAAAACATTTTGGTTAAGTGATAGTCCGTCACAGCGTACAGGGTGCTCTATGATGGCATACGTAATAAAATATGCTATTTCACTTAATGTGCCGTAAAGCTGCAAATACTGTAATAGCCAGGGCTTTTATTTTACCAAACGACTCAACAGATCCTGCCTTTATTTTGGGATAGTTGTCTATACGAGACAGGCGTTTAACTTTTTATCCAAACTGGTGCACAATCACCTATATATCATGACCAATGAATGTTCCAATACTCTGAATGTGTCGCAAAAAAAAGTAAAGCTTACGTTGCGTTAGCGTTACCTCCCGTATCAGTTTAATGCATTTTTGCGAACATTACATTGGCTACAAGAACGGCAGATATCGTCCGAGGGTCAACGTGTGCGTAGAGTACTTGAGAATATCGTTGGCAAGTACAAAAAAGCTCTTCCAAACGCGCACACAGTTCACACGCACTCCACAGTGCCCTTTAACACTTTCTGTTCTGGCAAAGGCAACAGCTGCACAGTCTTTGTGACAATATATTTTTCTAAACAGACAAAATTAATTTCTCACAACAGTCAACGTTCATCACAAATACCGTTGCCCATGCAACTATGTTTTCTCTGAACTTAGAGATGGTCTGAAGACTCATGTTATCGTGTTATCATGTTAACTAATTTAGCATACTAGCAGGCTAATGAGCTATATGCTGATAAGCCTGTTAGAAGAAAATGTATTCTTTGAAACTCTGAATTGTAGGAGAGCTTGTTTTCACGATAAATCATTTAACTACTTGCTATATGGCACACCACTATTTACTCAGACAGTGAATTAACTTTTTAATGCATGTTTATTTGGCTAACTTTAGTGTATTAATCCTGCTGTCCTAACGTTTCTCCTAATCTTATGAAACAAATAGACATAAATGGGCTAATACTGCTGGAAAAGTACAATAAATAAGAACACTGACCACAAACCTTTAGAATTCATTCATTTTAATCCACAAATCAAACAGATGCAAGCCTGCAATCGGTCATGTTCAATGCTCCTCTGTTTACGAGGGTGGGCTGTTCCTGTTAACTGGATCGACTACAGTATATGGACGAGGTAGTTAAAAATATCAGGGTAATCAACGGCTGGCAGTAAAGACAGATTCTTGCTGAATGCTACCAAGTCTATATGGTAAGGGTCCATACCAGTGGCGGAAGAAGTCAGCGCCGGGCCGGGGGCGGGGCAAATGACCGGGCCCTTTATTAAAGCTTATCATAACATAATTTTAGGCTACAAACTGCGGTTTCGCAACTGCGGTCTTTACCAATTTCAACACTACCGGGTGCAACTATGTTATTTAGTATATAAAGTCCTTCAAACGAATGTAACTCAGAAACAAAAAAAAAAAAACATTAGAATACTGTACATGGCTCATAATAAACATCAGTAGCCTTTATTGCGCACATTATTTGAAGGGCATACGAATGAGCGCTCAGAGTTTGCAACGGTGAAAGGAAGAGTCAGAAATGAAGGGAGGGGTGCAACTATGTTATTTTGTACATTAAGTCCTTCAAACGAACATGTATCTCAGAAACAAAAAAACATACTACATACTGTACATGGCTAATAAAACATCAATAGCCTACTGCGCGCATTAGGCTATTTGAAGGGCATACGACGAGCCTTGCGCTCCGCGAACTAGTCCACGATGCTCTGTATGTCCAGTTTATTTGCCCTCTTATTCTCTATGGACAACATGGCAAGTCCACTCAGTCTCTCCTGTCCCATTGCGCTCCTCAAGTTGTTTTTAATTAGCTTTAATTTGGAGAATAAGCGCTCAGAGGTTGCAACGGTGACAGGAAGAGTCAGAAATAAAAGGAGGGCGCTGCAAATTTCGCTGAATGCAGAAATTACTGCTGGGTGGTCGACAAGGCGCATTTTTGCCAGATCCGCAACAGTATTTTGCTTTGGTATCTGGTCCTTGAAAGAAGTTGTAAAACAAAGCAGCTGGCCAGGGAAACTAGGGTCGATGTCCCGGCTGTAGTGCTCACTAAGCCGCCGGACAGCTTGCTCCAACTCCGCATCTCCTGCTTGCTGCAGCGTTTTGGGGTGAATTGCCTCACACATATTCACAGTTTCATTTAAGCTGGAGAACCTTCGGGACAATTGCTGGATGATAATATCAAGACATGCATTAAACACGTGCACGCGAAAGTTGCTCTCTGCGTCTGCGAGGCGACTGTCTACAGACAGTTCATCAAAGTGACGCTTAGCTTTTCTGGCTCTGGTTGCTTCAAATTAAATAACATAAATATACAGTTACACAAAACATGTTATTCTATATTTTACAGCTGTTAAATTTTGACTGAATCTTGAGTTCAGTTTCTAGCAACTATGAGGCATAACTCACCCTGACTGTGTCAAGGTAGCCCTAACACAACCACTGAGCTACGGCAACATTCATTGCTACTCATTATTGTGTAGGCTCGCGCGCTCGACTATTTGCGCCACATTGCAATGGGTGCAAATTGCAATTTGCAATGGGAGCGACAATGTAATGTTGAAGGACAGCGGTATGTCGGGCTTTTCTCCGGGTCCGGTTCGCCCTCCCAGCCCCCCCTGACGCTCCGCCCTCCCAGCCCCCCCTGACGCTCCGCCCGTGGTCCATACCGATCAAGCTAATTTAGACGATTTAGATGATAAAGTCATGACGAAACCTGTCAGTTCAACTTAAATGTTCGCGCCGTCCAGCACTTCTATGTCAACAATATGGCCGCCATGACGTAATAATGTTGTTTGCGAATACTATGGATAGTCATTCATGTGTGGAAGTTGTTGTGTGGGTTAATTCTGATGTAACCGATGGAACCAGCTACAAACCATCAAACCATCAAAACTCCATACACAGTTTTAATAATGCAGTTCATTCTAGGACGTGCCATTCAAATCAAACTAATGAAAGTAGCTCAGCTAACCCGTGAGCTATTAAACTGAAGAGATTTACTCCATGTCCGTGGCTTTTTTAATTGAATCATTTGCCATTTGATTCAAAGGATAATGTGATGCGAACCATAAGAAACCGATGTTTGTTTCCACATCCTACACATCCCAGTTGCCCGTATGAATACATCATCATTAGGGCCGATGTCGTTCTTTTTTCATTCGAGGTCACATGTACTTACCCATGTGCACAAGCGTTTTCGTTCTGCTGCCAGTTCGTTCTGCTGCCCATTTGGTAAGCTGACAGTTAAAAGATGGACACATTTGTATTAAAGCTCTGCAATTTTCTTTGCTGACTGATAGAAACCAATTATTTACTCCCTGGCTATTCGGTGTAGCATTTATCAAACACTCTCAATGACAGTTGCTTAATATGGTGTTTATGGGGTTCTTGCAGTAATTTCCTTTCATCTTTCACCACAAATTTCACACCGGATGCCATTTATTAGCCCTTATTAAATAGGTTGATGGGTTAGTCATTGATCATTTCAGTACATCATAAACTTTTCGCTCAGGTTCCGTTCCGTGCCGAGGTATGCATGCAGGCTAAGTGTCCCAGGTGCAGTTAATAACCTATATTAGGTTAATAATGGTTTGGCCATTATGGTTATGTTATTCTTTGTAATCTTAACAGTGGTGTAGCATGTCCACTCTTGGCTGTCCAACCCTGAGTAGCCATTTTGAAATGGTGCTGGTAAAGGAATTTTTCCTAGACTTCCCAATGTTTTTCCACAGAATTGGCAAGTGTTTTTTTCTTTGGGTAACATGGGTTTTCGCCTTTCCCTGAGAGTGTGACTGATGTACATGATAAACATGTATTTATGTTCTGTAGGAATAATTGTTCTGTAGGAATAATTTCCACTGCCTGCACCGCCTTGGTTTAATTTTGAATCTTGTCAATTAAATATTTCTTCTCTACATACAATTTTGTGTTCTGTGTCATGACCCTGGTTTCCCCAGTCTATTCTGTCATACGTCTATACGCCTCCTCCTTAAGGCAGCGTTTAATCAGCGTTTAATGTGCCTTGTACGCATCTCGTTTAAGTGTTAAGCTCTCCGTGAGTCTGTCCCCTCTCCAAACATTATATGCTCATGTTTGATATTTTGCGAGTTAGGAGCAGTGGTTTTTGTGAGTTATTGTGTGATGCTTTCTGTGAGCGTTATCCGTGCGTTGCTCTCAGCAAGCCAACCTCTCTGCATCAGATGTTGCTCTTAGTAGGAGCCGAACTGCGTGTCATGCTCGTCGCTCTCCGTGAGGGCCTCTTCGTAGGTCACGTATGTTGTTTTCCATCAGGGCTGATCTGTACGTTTTGCGTATTGCGTATTTGGGCCACTCCTTTCGTATTGGAGCCGTGAAAACCGCCGTGGAAGGGGGAATGACTGACTCTATCAAGCACCAGGGGAGATGATTTTCGTCAGCTTCGAGGCCTTCATCAAACCCGGCTCCAAATCAGTTCTGCATGCTCAAGTATTGCTCGCTATTAGCAATCAAGGCATTTCTATTTGCAACTACTGGTGGTGGTGTCAGTCTCTGCAGGCTGAAACGTGTTCATATGCTATGCTCTCCGAGAGAGCCGATCTGTATGCCATATATGCAGTTCTTCGTCAGAGCCCATCGGTTTGTCATTCGTGTCTGCTCTCCAAGATGGTTGGTAAGTGCATCTTATGTGTCTGTCATGTGTGTTGCCCTCAGAGATAGCCGTTCTTTGGGGCAGTTCTGTGTGTCTCTGTCTTCTATGCTCTCTGTGAGAGCCGCTGTAAGACTTCTATGTAGCTCTCTATGAGGGCTGATCTGTTCGTCTTATGTGTCTGTCATGTGTGTTGCCCTCAGAGATAGCTGTTCTCTGGGGCAAATCTGTGTGTCTTTTGTCTGCGCTCCGAGATAGCTGTTCTCTGGGGCATATCTGTGTGTCTCTCGTCTGCGCTCCGAGATAGCCGTTCTCTGGGGCATATCTGTGTGTCTCTCGTCTGCGCTCCGAGATAGTCGTTCTCTGGGGCATATCTGTGTGTATCCGTCTTATATGCTCTCCGTGGGAGCCTCTGTAAGACTTCTATGTAGCTCTCTACGAGGGCTGATCTGTTTGTCTAAGTGTCTGTCATGTGTGTTTCCCTCAGTGATAGCCGTTCTCTGGGGCAGCTTTGTGTGTCTTCGTTTTGATATCTGTGAGATACGTGTTTGTCATAAGTGCGAGTGCTGATTATTTTGATGTGTTCTTCTGCTAACCATTTGCTTCTCTGCTCCAGGTGGGTTCCGGTCATCACTTCACGGTGGGTCTAGTGTCTTTCTGCTTCACTGTTCTCGTCTTTGGGGGTAAGTTTTAATCCACACGGAGGGTATTAAAACCTATAAATGCTATATCTAGTTTTTGGGGGGAAATTCTGGGTTCTGCTAAATGGCAACGGCTGGATCTGCCGGATCCAACGATGCAAGACCCAGGCTGATGACCGGACCTACGCCAAAAAATATCTACTTCCTAATTAATGTTCAGTTGTTTATTCTGACCATATTAAAATGCTTTAATTGAAACTCTTATTCTCTGAGTCTTTCTGGCCGAACTGTGTAAATATTGTTTGGAATTATCTGTGAATAAATCATGATATTAAGTGGCTGGAGTTTACTACCAACACTTTGTCTAAATTATGTGGGGTGTAGTTGAACTTCTAAGGTCTTGATAATCAAACATTCTTTCTAAATATTTTTGGTTAAATCAAACTTTGACAAGCCTGTGCCCTTTTCAAAAATATTGTCACAAAGACTTTTTTTCTCTCAAAATTTTTAGGCTGCCAAACAGGCATACAAAAAAAAAACAAATTTGTCAATTGTATATTTATACCAGTTCGTGTGGCAATGTGTATTTTTTCATACTAACTGCAACGTTGGGTAACTGCACTTTAGGCTATACACCAGCAAACTCATTAATACAGTAAATTGAAGATGGTTTGATATTGACATTTGAGCAGTTATACTGCATTCAGTGACTGTATTAATAATTGTGGATATGTTTTTTTGTTTGTGGGTTTTTAGCGTTCCATTGACACTGATGGGTGGTCAGATGTCACCAATTATAATGACCCAGACTATGTCCCTG
This sequence comes from Coilia nasus, assembly GCA_027475355.1. Classification (NCBI taxonomy): domain Eukaryota; kingdom Metazoa; phylum Chordata; class Actinopteri; order Clupeiformes; family Engraulidae; genus Coilia; species Coilia nasus. The sequence continues at coordinate 18,901,340 of CM050215.1, forward strand.
ATTCACATGACCTTTCATCAGACACTTCTGAAGATCTGGAGTTAAAAGAAGATCAACCGGACCCTTTGCAAACATCTGCCACCATCATGCCACACCAAGTGCACCTGTTATCTGCAGACACGTCTACATTCAGCCCGTCAGATGTGGACATTCCCTTTAACCCTAGCAGTCCTAAATCTGTTGCATCCATGCAAAGAACTGATGGAAGAGAAAAATACAAAAAAAGCTATATTGCTTTTACTGTAAGAAGGCCCTATCAAAACTAGCAAGGCACCTAGAGATGAGCAATGTTGCTTTTACTGTAAGAAGGCCCTATCAAAACTAGCAGGGCACCTGGAGATGAGCAATATTGCTTTTACTGTAAGAAGGCCCTATAAAAACTAGCAGGGCACCTAGAGATGAGCAATGTTGCTTTTACTGTAAGAAGGCCCTATCAAAACTAGCAGGGCACCTAGAGATGAGCAATATTGCTTTTACTGTAAGAAGGCCCTATCAAAACTAGCAAGGCACCTAGAGATGAGCAATATTGCTTTTGCTGTAAGAAGGCCCTATCAAAACTAGCAGGGTACCTAGAAAAAGTTCACAGTAGAGAACCTGAGGTTGCGTTGGCCTTTAGCTTCCCCAAAAGGTCCAGCAAAAGACTGCATTACTGTGGACAATTAAAAAAAAGGTCCAGCAAAAGACATGCATTACTGCGGACAATTTAAAAAAGGTCCAGCAAAAGACATGCATTACTGCGGACAATTAAAAAAGGGGGCAACTTCGCCCACAATGCTTTGGTTGCAAAACGTGAGGAGGGTGAGTGGGTTGCCTGTAGGCGACCAAAAATGCCTGCGGCATCTCAAACATATATAGGCACTGCATGTACTGTCAGGGCCTATATGCTAGATACTCCTTGTGGCGGCATGTGAAAAAGTGTCCCCCAAAAAAAGATGAAGATTCTGGATTTGGAAAAAAACGACTCTACATGGCGTTACCCACACCTGACTCCATTCAGGAAGCAGTGTGGGAGATAGCATGCAAAATGATAAACGATGACATTTCCTATATTGTCAGAAGTGAGACCAATATCCTCCGCTTCGGTGAATCTTTACACAATTTTAGGAAACCTAATGAAAAGCGAAAAGACTATATCAGCCAGAAAATGAGAGAGCTGGGAAGATTGTTGACGGTTGCTAGGGAAGTTGCCGGCACTATAAAACACATTGAAGATCTGGTCATGCCAATTAATTTTCTGCATGCTATAAAAGCTGTACAGATGGTTTCAGGCTGCAATGAAGACAAGAACACCTTCAATGTTGCATCATTGGCACTAAAACTAGGCTACAGCCTTTCCAGGCTTGCAGGCATCATCCATTGCAATGCCATAGAAAATCGACACGATGTGGTGGAGGAGATGAAACACTTTTCCACTCTGTATGAAAAGAGGTGGCCAGAGCTAATCTCAGCTTCAGCTCTGGGCACTCTTGAACAAGCGAGATGAAACAAGCCCCTGGTTCTACCTTTCACACAGGATGTAACTACATTGCACAAGTTCCTCAGTAACCAGAATACTGAGTGCATGAAGACCTTAGAAGAGCAGCCTAGCCCTAAGGCCTTTGCAGATCTTTCTAAAGTTGTTTTAGCCCAAGTGGTGCTCTTCAACAGGAGAAGACAAGGAGAAATGTCAAAAATGGAGCTAGAGTCTTTCACTTCAAGGGATCAGACAGAACTGAATCCTGATATTTTGCAGGGTCTTACTGAATTTGAAAATAAACTAGCAAATCACTTTGACAGAATAGAGATTCGGGGTAAACGATCAAGAAAAGTCCCAGTGCTTCTAACACTGGAAATGGTCACTGCCATGGATCTTCTGGTGAAGAACAGGGGTCAGTGTGAAGTTCTACAAGAAAATGTCTACATGTTTGCACGCCCCAAAGCACTGTCTCATTGTGTAGGTCCTACCTGCATCAAGGACTATGCTAAGCAGTGTGGTGTGGCTAACCCCACAGCCCTCACTGCAACAAGACTCAGAAAGCAGGCTGCCACATTATCAACCATTCTCAACCTGAAGGACAATGAAATGGATCAGTTAGCAAACTTTTTAGGCCATGATATACGTGTGCATCGAGAATTTTATCGCCTTCCCGAGTGTACTCTTCAACTGGCAAAAGTCAGTAAGCTTCTCCTTGCTATGGAAAAGGGGAAACTCCCAGAGCTGCAGGGGAAAGGTCTTGATGACATTATCGTAAATCCTCAAGGTAAAGATTCAAATGTACAGTTTCATCAGTAGCATAATTTTTCAGTTAATGTGATCATTCTAATTTAATATTATTAATTACGGACTGTTCTTCCTCCAACCAGATGAATTAAGTGGTGATGATCAGGTGAAATAACTGATGAAGAAACGGTTGAGGATCGATTGGAAGGTAATCTTTGTACTAGAAACAATGTTATCTTTCCCAATGATTTGTAAATGATTTGCATAGATCACCGGATAGAGTACAAAATTTTGCTCTTAAATGTACACTTTTTCACAATTTCTTGTAGTTGTTATGCTCTTATCCTAAACACTTTGTTCGTTTGACACGTTTTCCTGTTGAGTGATGTTAGGAAGAGGTAGGCAGACACGCAGATAGGCAAAGAGGGTAGGTAGACCGCACACATGCAAGCAGGTGATGGACACAGGTTAAAAGTCAGATTGTTTTAATCTCTTAAGGACCCTCATGGAGAACAGCCTCATTGAAGTCATATTTAAAGGAGAACTTCGGTGTAAAATGAAAATTGGCATGTTAAAACATCATACCGAGTTGGTATGTGTACTGAGGAGCAAAATTGATTTAGCCTGTTGCATTCAGAGTTTAACTATTTTTTATAGTTTGACCCAGAAGGCTAACAATGGAAGTGGTAGGTGCCCTTAGACAGAGCATGACGACTACGCTATTTTTAAACCATTAAAACCGCTCAAAGAAACTCCACACTCCATCGGTAGTACAACAAAGGCTCTGGTATTCAAAACAAAGCACTGAGAATATTGTAAATGTACACAACATATACATACTGTATAATTCCTGTATCTATTAATATTGTTTATTGTTGTTCTGGTTTTGCAGTTACATCCTCCCAGGGTCGTCCTCCCAAGCCTTCAAAAGTTCCTCCAACAAAAGGTAAACTGAAAGCAAAAGCCATAAAGATTTTACTCTCAAATGCAATAACCACACAAGTGCCACCATACTGTTGACACTGTGTTGTCTTTCCGATCTTCCCTGCCTCTCCTGACGAGGACCCAGTGTGGATGAGTACTATTGTGTAGATATATAGAGAGAGTTTAGTTGTCATGTTTTGTTATGTGGAATGTTTATGTATGAATATCCAATTTCTTAGTTTCTAATTCCTGTTTTTCTTTTAGATCTATATTTAGATCAATATTGTGCATTGTTCTGTTTTCGCAGTTACATCCTCCCAGAGTCGTCCTCCCGAGCCTTCAAAAGTTCATCCAACAAAAGGAAACTGAAAGCAAAAGCCATAAAGATTTTACTCTCAAATCTCCTCATTAGGGCCCAGTCTGAATGAGCACTATTGTGTAGATACAGAGAGAGAGTGTTCTGTCAGAAACATTAGGTGTGAATAAACCAAAAATCCGAACTACGTTGATGGAGTTATCTCGGTCATGCTTCTGAAGGACACTGAGTTCAAGAGAGTTGGGAGCTTTTATCTGTGTAAATTTAAGCAGTCTCCACACGGTCACATAGTTTAAGCTCTGTGTTTTGCAACACGCCCCCGAGTGTACGTCATACTTTATATCAAATTGTGTCAGATGCATAGTTTTGAAGCAGCAGGATAAACAGTCGGTTGACAGAGGTAGATTTCATATTTTCATGTTTATAATATCCTATGTTTTTATATATATAGTTTCCTGTAATGAGATATTAACACCCAGATATTCATCTTTTGTTGAAATTAAATGACAGTTGACACCAAAAATGTGGTTAGGTTATTCTCTTTTTTGCTTGTTAACAATTCATCTAATTTTTAACCTCATTGACACGTCTATCACTATGGATCATACCTGCTCATTATCAGTGATTTTGGTAGCACTATAATAACCGTCGCCTATAAATAGCAAATTAAACATCCATTAAACATCAGTAAATAATTCTTTATTTGTTAATAAGCAGTTACCTAAAAGTTGGTTAAGAGCTAACAAACAGCTAACAGTTCAAACTGTGTATAGTTATTTAACAGATTAGTTTAAAGTTATTTAACTGATTAAAGACAACAATGTGATATAAGCATGTACTAATTATTACTAATGGTATATTGTAGTGTCTGTTTGCTATTTATTTAGTCTATTTAGGGATAAAATACCATACAAATACAAAATTATAGTTTATTAATGATTAGTTAAAAAAATGTTTACTGTTATTAATTTATTTAAAAACTACCTGTAAACGTTATTTGGATGGCTCTTATATAGTTGCATCTGTTAACTACCATCAGATAAAGAATGGTTAATTAATAGCTTAAAAGCCGTCTGTGAACTCTACCTGGAAGTCTGTTGTAAAGTTCCACCCAACATTTATAATGTTTTTAAACAGTTAAGAAATAGTCTGTAATGCATCAATAAATACTTGGTGGGAAAATCAAAAGGAAGAAGTGAATACAACTGTACCGGCCTTTCAAGTTATTCAAAGTTCAAGTGATTCCAAACTAGGCCGTGGGCAGCATGAACTAGCAGTATTTTCACACGCACTTCCTACTCTTTGTTTCCAAAGTGTAATCCGTTTATTTGCTCCAAAGTGATGAATAAAAATGCTTTCATAATCCACAGTAAACACAAAGGTAAACGAACGTTCACTTATATTTGATGAAAAGTAGGAAAATGGTCAAAAAAATCGAATTTTACTCCCAGTCACGCCACCCGACATTTGGCTTCCAACCAAATTCTAACGCTATGGCCTACCGGGTGTGACGTGTATATATCCAGATGTAGGAGTGTCCAGGGATGCGTTTATCGAACAACTTCCTAGGTTAGCATTCTACTACCATAGTTCTACCGAAGTTACTACTACGAAAGTGGCGAAACCCGACCGTTTCTCGAAGCCCTCGTACTTCGGTAGAACTATCATTGTTGTCACTTCAGTGTGTGAAGCATGGAAGCGACGGAGGAAATGCAGAGGAAAGCCGTTTTGATTGGATGGCTATCTTTTTTGTTGACATGCCATGACGGAGAATCCTTGTTGAAATTATACGATGGTGATAATAATGATTAAGCTATAGCAAACATCTGGTTAAGCCAATTACCGCGTTAAAACGTGGCCATATGGCAAAGCCGATGCATGTAGTGAAGGAAATTATGTTGTTTCATAACTTTTAAAAGCGTTTTGACGTCATCTGCCAATACTATTGATAAACTCCGCCACGAGACTAATATACCACTGGCAGGTATATCTCAGTGGCAAAGTGATGTGCCCCTGACACTGTTCCATTTAGTCACGAGTTCAAATCCTTTGCACACCTATGGTAGCATTTAGCCTACGTTCCACAATCACCACTCACGACAACATTTTAAGCGGCGTAACGGTGGCGCTTTCAGTCACGGATATCACAAATTGGCCATTTAACAGTTTCAACAGCTGTATTATAGTAACCTGTACACACCGATTGAATTTTACTGTGTTTGTGCTGTAGGATTACGAGATATTGGCACTTTACAGTCAAAGATCTACTGAAAGTTTTGTCGTGGGTGTGGTCAACCTTTGTAGTAAGGCCCTTACTTCACCTCGAGAGCTGTAGTGAGAACTTCACAACTTTACTTCGAAGTTTTGGCTTAACTTCTGAAGTTTTTCTGCTACAAAGGTTTCGAAAAACGCGTAGGAGGGTCTCTTCTACCTAAGTTCTCACTACCATAGTTGTAACATCCAAAGTAAAGTACTACCGTAGTGAGCTTTGAGAAACGCAAGGTTGCCTTTGGTGCGGTACTTCGGAAGTCACAACAATGATAGTGGCTAGGAAGTTAGCAACTTTGCTTTCGAGAAACGCACCCCAGGCTAGGTACCAAACTAATTACCGTATTACCAACACAAAGTTCAACAATAATTCGATTTCAATATAAGACAAATGCAAAATAAATACATGTATCATTTAAACTTACGTGAAATGCAGCAAAATAGCCATAACAACAACAAAAGTCTTTTATTACAAAACATCAATGAAATAAAACCAAGGGGGTAGGAGCATAGGCGGAAGTTGAAGCACCCATGGGGAAATCCCAACCCGGAAAGGGCCCAATAGCCTTTAGCATTCCGTTGACTTCCATTCATTTTAGCGTCACTTTGAAATCAAATAACTTTACATGAGAAGGACTCTGTGTCTTGCTATTGGCATTGTTCTAAACCGGAGAGGACACAGCACAACATATTTGCTTCGATCGGAAATCTGTGATGTTATTGCCTTGTAAGAAACGTTTATCTTATGCTAACAATGGCGTCACAAATCATGCGACGGCTAGTGAGTTTCTGTCGCACAGGAGAACATTTACCGTACTTTTTGGATAACAAGCCGTAGCCATTGTCATGCCCCTTTACTTTTCTATTCATATTGTGGAAACATTTACATCAGTACATATATCTAAAAAATCAGTACATGTATATCTAAAAAAATAAGCTTAGAACTTGGTATTTGTTTGTAAGCAGAATCGCTATCTTTATGGATTTTACTATTCGATGCAAGTGAATTGAGAAAGATGGCTAAGCTAAGCTACACGCTATAGCTTGTAGTTTACATGCTAACTAGCTAGCTCTCTTGACATTCTGGCTTGCAAGACTGCCTGGAACAAAAGTTAGTTGATGAAGAATCAAGTCTCCACATACAATATTAGCCTCCCATTCCACTAAGTGATTGCAGCTGTAACTGTAGAAGAATACTTATTAAGAAAATTATCGTACACTGTATGATTTGTGATTGAGCATCTACCACTCAATTTTATGTACTTGGGTTCGCTGGCTGACGTGACCGTACGTCAGCCGCGCTTGCGCAGTTGCCTGGTGACCAATTAAAACTGACACCATCCCACGGTCCAGTCTCTTCTACTGTCTATGAATAAAACCTTACAGTACTCATCAGTGACTTTAGTCATTTTTCTTCCTTAGGACCCAAAGTGTTCTAAGTGTTGAGTGTGAAAATGTGAACACAAAAGCTACTGCCCTGTCACCTGTCATTTCCCCAATGTATCATACATACTGCTTCCTATGTGAAAAAAACTTCTTCGGGTAGGCTACTTGGCAGTAGCCTATAACATGGCACATCTCTATGCTCCCTTTGTACAATGGACAAGTTCTAGGCTAAGTTTGCCACTTCTAATAACTCCTTGCAATGCAAAACAAAACTCCCTAGCACATGTAGGTGTTAACATTGGTCATTTCCCATTACAGCCCAACATTAACTTTACTGAATGATTTATTTCTCTGCAAAAGAATTTTGCCTGTGAGAAGCAACGAAAGACAACTTAACTTTAACCGTGAGTTTTCAAGAACACGAAGTAGAACAGAGTGTCACACTTAGTATTGCCCCAACAACAAAAGATAGGGGAACCAAGGATGTACTGAGAAGTAATCAAGTGGAATAAATAGGTATGGCTTTTATCTTTATTATTTGTTCAAATGTATATACAGGGTGTGCCAAAAGTATGGGACACATTTGAAATGCATAGACCTTAGATTATATAAATGACAGTACCACATGTACTTAAAAAATGTCATTAGTTAAAGTTATTAGTTACTTTTCCCAAAAAGTAACTGTGTTAGTAACTGAGTTACTTCACTATAAAAAGCTCCTCCTTTCCTAAGTATTTTGCCTTTGAGGGCACTGAAGGAGTCTGAATCAACTGTTGACAACGGCAGTGTGTTTTCAAGAACATACCTGCCTATCAATTCATTCATTTCTGTCTGTGTCACGTTTTTGTGGAGCTTATACTGCTTGGACGGCGTGACTACATCACAGCATTCCTTTTTTGTTAGCAGAGCTCACGTTAACAGCACCTGGCCTGCTATGATCATCATTACTGGTGTCAACAGTGCTTTTACTGCTTGGACGGCGTGGCTACATCACAGCGTTCCTTTTTTGTTAGCAGAGCTCACGTTAACAGCACCTGGCCTGCTATAATCATCATTACTGGTGTCAACAGTGTTTTTGGCAACTATTTTAGTAGAAGCGTGTGCCGTTGAGAGGTGCTTCATTAAATTGGAGTTGCTTACACCGGACATGAACAAACTCTGCTCTGGGACTTAATGTACAGTCAACATGTACATTTTTACCCTTTACCTCGAGGAGGTTAAAGTAATGTCTGTATTTCTACCTGGAAAACGCCGTCCTCCCTTTTGACTCCGGACTTGCCATCTCTGATAGTTTGTGTGTGCTGCTGCTATGTGCTGGGTTTGTGTGTAAACACCCGCCCACCTGATGTCTCTGGTTGGCTTAACATGACATCTTACTCTACCTTAGCCAATCAGCATTACTTTGGCAGTTATCTCGCCCCTCCCCTCCCCCCTTACCAAAGGGAAAAAAAGCACACACACACATTTGCAGCGTCTGTATAACCCAAGTCAGATGCCAGCTTTAATGAGTAGCTTCAGTAACGCGCAGTAACCGTGTGTTGGTGACGGTAAGATAGAATAGTTAATTACATTACCTCTTAGTGAAAAAAGTAACGCCGTAATGCCATCACTGCAAATGTGTTTGTTGTAGGCTATAACTGACATTCAGGAGTTTAAGAAAACATTTTTATGTAAGGACAGATTTTCCAAAGCATTTCTTCATACAAAAACAAAGCCAACAACGTTTCAAATGATGAGGTCATTAAACTGTGTCAATCTGAAAGTCAAAATGAGTAAAATATAGTAACACTGTATGATTACGTTTTGTGGCGTGGGCCCTGTGTGCTCTGTGCTGGGTGGGCTTATATGTGTGTGTGTGTGTGTGTGTGTGTGTGTGTGTGTGTGTGTGTGTGTGTGTGTTAATCTTTAATCTGATACTGAAGTTGCTATGTTGCAGCTGGCTACAGCATGGGTACAGCCTACCATAAATGGGCAGGTGTCCACAAGGATCCAGGTTTGAATCATCATTTCCCATTATAGCCCAACATTAACTTTACTTAATGATTTATTAAGCATTACTTAGTAATTTATTAACTAATTCTAAACAATAAGAATTGTGTCTTTTTATTAGTCAATTAAATGTCTGTAAATAGGTTAGATGTTGATTATTAACCATTCATAAATGTAAAATAAATTATTAACTAAACAGTAATTTACCATTTATAGGCGACGGTTATTGTAAAGTGCTACACTGATTTCTATTTTCAGTTTGAAACATTATTGAAGTGACAAGGTAGCAATTCAGGTAGTGTGGTAGAGCACTACAACCAGATTGTTTACTGGCACCATAGCAACACTATCTCCTGTCGTACTTGGATCTGCAGGATGGGTTAAATTTAACACATCTGGAGGTCAGAACGGAGACGTTTTTATCGCAACACACTCGATTAGACCCCTTCTTATGTGGGCTGCATATCCTCAAAGGAAGTAAATTATTTCGTATCTGCCTGTAACTGTCGTGACAGTGTGAAGGCGGCATTACATGGACACTGTGGCAGTCAACAGAGGTATGGGGAATTCCATGTCAGTTGGAACAGGACCGACACCATGGTCCTCAATTTTTTCAGATTTTTTTGTCCAAACATCCTTCCATATCTTATTAGAATCAAACCAAAATTTCAGCTTGATATATTGTTTACTTTCTGAGATATGGCTCCTTAACTGTGGGTAGACATGTCCTAAAAAATGCTGAAAATTCTAGTATTTCATGAGCACCACTTTTTTTTTTATACCCCTCTCCTCTCTTAACGCAACCACATTTTTTCCTAAAAAATTGAACACTTGGGCAGTACCCTGTGTAGTTGTTTAACACCACATTGGAGTTACAGTCCTTCCCACCATTAAAGACCATCAAAACAAAACCATATATTGTCTAAAGCACTCACATTTTCAAAACTTTAAATATACATAGTCGATGAATAAGAGTATGTGTTGAAAATAAGTTGAGATAGTTGTCATATTTTCATATTTGAAGAGCCATGCCTCAGAAACAAGATAGCAAGCTGAAATTTTGGTTTCATTCTAACAAGAAATGGAAGAATGTTTGGACAAAAAAAAAAAAAACAGAAAAAATTGAGGACCATGGTGATGGTGTCTGTTCCAACTGACATGGAATTGTCCTTATACAACATGAGAAGGGAATCCAAGTACATTGGGACTGTTTGGAGATGGCTCAGCTTGGAAGATTTTAAAATGATTTGTCTTATAAGTACCCTTTACCCTCTACATTCTTACAGTCGTGGCTCCATTTGGTGCCGTTGTCTGTGAGTTCAGGTGGGACTCAACCCCCCCGACCCTTTCCATCATTCCCCACCCTGCCCCCTCTTCCCCCACCCTGCCCCCTCTTCCCCTGCCCTGGCCATCTCTTCAACAAACCTACCTCTTACTCTTGCAGCTCTCCTCTGTCCCCTTACAATTTCCAATAGAGTGTCAGGGGGCCCTACAGATGAAGCTAGGGTGATGTTAAACCTGCGTGCTGAGATATGCCCTCTGGCCCCCTAACATCCCCTGTCCCTTCCCATCCCTCCGCTGTCCCCATGGCCGCCAGGGTCTGCTCCGCATGACACACCTGACCTTTTAAATGCTCCACACTAGATAATCAACACTTCAACTCCCATCCAAGAAAACAACAACCAATGCAACTAGAATAGGACCAAGTGGGGTGCACGGTGGAGGGCCTAGGGAGGCCTTGTGTGGGTGCTCCTCACCTGTTTTATTGCATCACATGTTGGAAGAGGCACACAATCACTCCAAGGATAGGATGAGTGTGGTGAACAATGGGAGTCCTGACATAAGGACCCATCTGCACTAAACTTCTTTTAATGCACTGAGAAGAAAAGGCACATATTTAATAGGGCTAGTGAGGTGCATGCAGATGGGTCTGACTGCCTGGTCCGGTCATCATCTGGGGTGGTGGTGGGTTGGGGGGGGGCTTTATGGGTCCAGGTTCATGTGCACACTGATGGGCCCTCTTTTCTATCTTTGATTGTATGCTGTGTGATCACAGTGACCAAAGTGGACTCACTTTGACTTAAGAGAAAGGCATGCTACATATAGTACCCCTTCACATTAATACTCATCAACTCAAATTAGCTGGTATACTATCTACATTTGCCTAAATCAATATATTTTTCCCATTTCTATTGGCAGAGAAACAAAGGTGGACCCCAGAGGAGGTGGCAGCGGTAGAGAGACATTTGATGTCTTTCATTGCGATGGGTAGACTGCTGGGAAAATGGGAGTGCTTGGACGGCCAACAAACTGAAACCGCTCTCAAAAACAGGATTGGCAAGCAGGTAAATACTATGTCCATAACCAAATTAGCAGTCAGAAACGAAAGCTGACTAAATAATCGTCTTTGGTGCTTCTTTCATAGGCCACCACTGTGGCTCAACAGTGTTTGTTCTTTTTTCATTTGTTCTTTGTTCCATTTGTATGCTGACCCTCAACCTCTGCAACTGAGACAGACAAACAATACAGAAGGACAGTTGGAAAC
>CM050215.1:18917967-18932967 GCA_027475355.1 Coilia nasus
CTCTCTCTATCCCTCTATCTCTCTCTCTCTATCCCTCTATCTCTCTCCCTCTCTCTATCCCTCTATCTCTCCCTCTCTCCCCCTCTAGCTCTCCCTCTCTCTATCCTTCTATTTCTCTCTCTCTCCCTCTCTTTCTATCCCCCCCTCTCTCTCCTCCCTCTGCTTCTCTCTGCGCTGTACTCCTTGTTTCCATAGCAACAGAGGCATCAACCATCCTGCTACCGATCAGGAGAACAGATGAAACCACAGTGCAGCGCCTCCCTCCCTCCCTCCCCGTCCCTCTCTCTCCCTCTCTCTCTCCCGCTCCCTCTCTCTCCCTACCTCTCTCTCTCTCCCTACCTCTCTCTCTCCCTCTCTCTCTTTCTCCCTACCTCTCTCTTTTTCTCTCTCCCTCTCTCTCTCTCTCCCTACCTCTCTCTTTTTCTCTCTTTCTCTCTCTCTCTCCCCCTCTCTCTCTCCCTACCTCTCTCTTTTTCTCTCTTTCTCTCTCTCTCTCCCCCTCTCTCTCTCCCTACCCCTCTCTCTCCCTACCTCTCTCTTTTTCTCTTTCTCTCTCTCTCTCCCCCCTCTATCTCTCTCTCTCTCTCCCTAAACTTTGACCAAATTTGAGCAATTAGAAACCAAGATACGGACTTTTGAAGAATTTTAAGCTACGTGCTAAATGTTCATTGATATGTAACTTCGAAACGGTTTATCTCAAGATAAATCCTTTGATAACTTGTTGTCAGCATTGTCTGTAGATGGCATATACCAACTTTGGTGAGATTCGAATGAACGGCCTATGACGAGTTCGTTCAGATTCGTTTTCGCAATGTTAAAACTTTATGTAAATTCCCCATGCCTCGTCGGATGTTACCCCTTACATATTAATTTATGTGTTTGACTTCATTTTAATGTATCTGTTTGGAAGTGGGAAATGTGGCGAGTGGTTTAGTGGTTTAGAGTGGTTTAGTGGCCGATGTTGGATACGCCCACCTGCATAGGGCAGCTGTAGGCGTTTAGGTCACGCTGGTAAACTTGCCTTAATTGCCTTAATTGGCTTAATTGGCTGGAACCTAGGGGCTCTGATTCTTGCAAGTACCTGTCCATAGGATGCTGTCAGTATGGATATCTTTTCATATGTGAGTAGAGGAGATAGTCTGGAATCTGGCAATATAAAAACCATGATGGTGGGATATTCAGTGGCAATGTTGATAAATATGTAGTCTGTGCCTGACAGAAATAAGGGCATGTTTTCCATGTAATGATGGATGTTATATCAGGATTACTGATACTGAAATGAAAGGTGTCTTGACAGAAATGCATGATAGCAGTAGAATGGGTAAGTTCTGCTATTGTTTACATTCTGCATTGACTGATAACCGCGGGTTTAAAATGGGTGAAGTAAAAATTTGTCAAATCATTACTTGGCAAATATTTGATCCCTTGTTTTAAAGTGATAAATTAACGTGATATGTGCTTGGTGTCGTTGGAAAGCTGAGATTCTGTACTTTCTTCTGAAGTGCGTGCCTTATCTATCCGATCACGGGTTCATGAGTAATTTGAACGAGAGTAATGCCTGTGCAAAGCGCTAATATGAGAGATTTTGGTGAATTTTTAAATATTAATATCTCGCCGATACTTGATCACAAAAATGAGCGGGAGGTCCCGTTGTAAAGCACGTTGTTTGGTTTGGTATAAGTGACATCTCTCGATGTACCGTCCCGGAGTAACTCAACAGAGAAGAATGGGTGTAAATTTGGACGCATTTTGCGTCCATCGGGCCCATAGGGTTAATAATAGCATGAGTTCTGAGCTGCGCTTGGGTTGGTTGAAAACGTCGGACCAGTGTTGACATGTGTGCGCGGATGTTGATCTCTCTCTTTTTTCGCTCTCTCTCACTCTCTGTGCGTGGGAGCGAGAATGACAGAATCGCATTGAAAAAAAAAAACGGAATCAATTTGTGGCGCTGGGTTTTCATTCTGTGGCGCTGCGCTGAATGGTCTATGTATGGCAAACACTGGTTTGTGTGAGTGTGTGTGTGTGAGTGTGTGCGTGCGTGTGTGTGTGCGTGTGTGTGTGTGTGAGGGACTGATGATGGGGGGCGGAGGGGTCGATGATGGGGGGCGGAGGGCTTGATGATGGGGGGGCGGAGGGACTGATGATGGGGGGCGGAGGGCTTGGACTGATGATGGGGGGGCAGAGGGACTGATGATGGGGGGGCGGAGGGCTCGATGATGGTGTGTGTGAGTGTGTGTGTGTGAGTGTGTGCGTGCGTGTGTATGTGCGTGCGTGTGTGTGTGTGAGGGACTGATGATGGGGGGCGGAGGGCTTGATGATGGGGGGGCGGAGGGACTGATGATGGGGGGCGGAGGGCTTGGACTGATGATGGGAGGCGGAGGGACTGATGATGGGAGGCGGAGGGACTGATGATGGGAGGCGGAGGGACTGATGATGGGGGCGGAGGGCTCGATGATGGGGGGCGGAGGGACTGATGATGGGGGGCGGAGGGACTGATGATGGGGGGCGGAGGGCTTGATGATGGGGGGGCAGAGGGACTGATGATGGGGGGGCGGAGGGCTCGATGATGGTGTGTGTGAGTGTGTGTGTGTGAGTGTGTGCGTGCGTGTGTATGTGCGTGCGTGTGTGTGTGTGAGGGACCGATGATGGGGGGCGGAGGGCTCGATGATGGGGGGCGGAGGGCTTGGACTGATGATGGGGGGCGGAGGGCTTGCTGATGGGGGGCGGAGGGAGTGATGATGGGGGGCGGAGGGACTGATGATGGGGGGCGGAGGGACTGATGATGGGGGCGGAGGGCTCGATGATGGGGGGCGGAGGGACTGATGATGGGGGGCGGAGGGAGTGATGATGGGGGGCGGAGGGCTCGATGATGGGGGGTGGAGGGACTGATGATGGGGGGCGGAGGGCTCGATGATGGGGGGCGGAGGGCTTGGACTGATGATTGATCAAATAAAGGAATGTTCAGAGAGACATTTCTCTATCCCTCTCTCTCCCTCACTCTCTCTCCCTCTCTATCTCTCTCCCTCTCTCTCTCTCCCTCTCTCTCTATCTCTCTCTATTTCTCCCTCTCTCTCTCTCTCCATCTTTGTCTCTCTCTCCCTTTCTCTCTCCCTCTCTCTCTCTCCACCCTCGCATTCTCTGGAATAGGCTAATCTCTGATCTCCATAGCAACCGTGGCAACCTTGGCAGTGTGTTAGTGTGTGTGTGAGTGTGTGTGTGTTTATGTGTCTGTATGTGTCTGTGTTTACGTGTATGTGTGTGAGTTTGTGTGTGTTTATGTGTCTGTATGTGTCTGTGTTTACGTGTGTGTGTGTGTGTGAGTGTGAGATGTATGTGTGTGTGTGTGCGTGTGTGTGAGATGTGTGTGTGTGGGATGGGTGTGTGTGTTTGAGATGTGTGTGTGTGGGGTGTGTGTGTGTGTGTGAGATGTGTGTGTGTGGTGTGTGTGTGTGAGAGAGATGTGTGTGTGTGGGATGTGCGTGTGTGTGAGATGTATGTTATGTGGGATGTGTGTGTGTGAGATGGGTGTGTGTGTGAGATGTGTGTGTGTGGGATGTGCGTGTGTGTGTGAGATGTATGTGTGTGGGATGTGTGTGTGTGTGTGAGATGTGTGTGTGTGTGTGTGTGAGATGTGTGTGTTTGGGATGTGCGTGTGTGTGTGTGTGAGATGTATGTGTGTGGAATGGGTGTGTGTGTGTGAGATGTGTGTGTGTGGGATGTGCGTGTGTGTGAGATGTATGTGTGTGGGATGGGTGTGTGTGTGTGTGAGATGTGTGTGTGTGGGATGTGCGTGTGTGTGTGAGATGTATGTGTGTGGGATGGGTGTGTGTGTGTGTGAGATGTGTGTGTGTGGGATGTGCGTGTGTGTGTGAGATGTATGTGTGTGGGATGTGCATGTGTGTGTGAGATGTATGTGTGTGGGATGGGTGTGTGTTCGTGAGATGTGTGTGTGTGATGGGTGTGTGTGTGTGAGAGATGTGTGTGTGTGGGATGTGCGTGTGTGTGTGAGATGTATGTGTGTGGGATGGGTGTGTGTTCGTGAGATGTGTGTGTGTGATGGGTGTGTGTGTGTGAGAGATGTGTGTGTGTGGGATGTGCATGTGTGTGTGAGATGTATGTGTGTGGGATGGGGGTGTGTGTGTGAGATATGTGTGTGTGTGATGGGTGTGTGTGTGTGAGATATGTGTGTGTGTGGGATGTATGTGTGTGTGTGAGATGTGTGTGTGTGAGATGGGTGTGTGTGTGTGAGATGTGTGTGTGTGATGGGTATGTGTGTGTGAGATGTATGTGTGTGGGATGGGTGTGTGTGTGTGTGTGAGATGTGTGTGTGTGAGATTTGTGTGTGTGATGGGTGTGTGTGTGTCAGATGTGTGTGTGTGTGTGTGATGGGTGTGTTGGGGGGGTACCTTGACTGACGCTGATGATCACATTGATGTTGACAATGATCACAGTGATGATGATGATGGTGATGATGGTGATGGTTACCATGACAACGGATTTGTTTTGATTTCAGGATCCAGGACAGTGACACTTGAAAAAGCAAATGGACACACACACACATACACACACATACACACACGCACACACACACACACACAATGGAGCTGTGTTGAATGCCATCAGAGTTGTGTTACACAAACACACACGCACACACATATACACACACACACACACACACGCACACGCACACGCACACACACACACACATATACACACACACACACATATACACACACACACACACACACACACACGCGCGCGCGCGCGTACCTGCCCACGAGTACGAACTCTCCGCTGATGCCCTGACGCTTCATGGCGAGCAGGATGCCGCGTATGGTCATGCCCTCGCAGAAGCACACACACACGCGGGCTTTGGGCAGGTGGGCGCGCAGCTTCAGCAGCAGCCGGTCGAAGTTGCTCTCACCCGCGTTGCTCCAGATCTTATCCGAGTGCGCGATGCAGATGCCCTCCCGCTGCGCCATCTCCTTAAACGCCTCCATGCCACTCTCCCCGTAGTTACCTACACACACACACACACACACAGGCATGTCACACACACACAGTCATGTCACACACACGTGCACACACACACAGGCATGTCACACACACACACAGTCATGTCACACACACACACACACACACACACACACACACACAGGCATGTCACACACACACACAGTCATGTCACACACATACACACACACACACACAGGCATGTCACACACACACACACACACACACACACACACATATACACTGAGGTGTCCTGAGCATGGTACTGTCCCCACACACACACACACTGAGGTGTCCTGAGCATGGTACTGTCCCCCCCCACACACACACACACACACACTGAGGTGTCCTGAGCATGGTACTGTCCCCACACACACACACACACACACACACACTGAGGTGTCCTGAGCATGGTACTGTCCCCACACACACACACACTGAGGTGTCCTAAGCATGGTACCGTCCCCACACACACACACAAACACACACACTGAGGTGTCCTAAGCATGGTACCGTCCCTACACACACACACACACACACACTGAGGTGTCCTAAGCATGGTACCGTCCCCACACACACACACACACTGAGGTGTCCTAAGCATGGTACCGTCCCCACACACACACACACACTGAGGTGTCCTAAGCATGGTACCGTCCCCACACACACACACCCACTGAGGTGTCCTAAGCATGGTACCGTCCCCACACACACACACCCACTGAGGTGTCCTAAGCATGGTACCGTCCCCACACACACACACCCACTGAGGTGTCCTAAGCATGGTACCGTCCCCACACACTGCTCCCCAGGTTCTGTTGTCATGGCTGCCCCCTGCTCACGTGTGTGTGTGATGGTTAAATGCCCCCTGCTCACGTGTGTGTGTGTGTGATGGTTAAATGCCCCCTGCTCACATGTGTGTGTGTGTGATGGGTTAAATGCCCCCTGCTCACGTGTGTGTGTGATGGGTTAAATGACCCCTGCTCACGTGTGTGTGTGTGTGATGGGTTAAATGCCCCCTGCTCACGTGTGTGTGATGGTTAAATGCCCCCTGCTCACGTGTGTGTGTGTGATGGGTAAATGCAGAGGTGAATTGTGTTGTGTGTGTGTGTGTGTGTGTGTGTGTGTGATGGGTAAATGCAGAGGGTGAATTGTGTCCTATGCCACACAGTCCTATGCCACCCAGTCCTATGCCACACAGTCCTATGCCACAGTCCTATGCCACACAGACCTATGCCACACAGTCCTACACACACACACAGTCCTATGCCACACAGTCCTATGCCACACAGTCCTATGCCACACAGACCTATGCCACACAGTCCTACACACACACACAGTCCTATGCCACACAGACCTATGCCACACAGTCCTATGCCACACAGTCCTATGCCACACAGTCCTACACACACACACAGTCCTATGCCACACAGACCTATGCCACACAGTCCTATGCCACACAGACCTATGCCACACAGACCTATGCCACACAGTCCTATGCCACGCAGACCTATGCCACACAGTCCTACACACACACACAGTCCTATGCCACACAGACCTATGCCACACAGACCTATGCCACACAGTCCTATGCCACACAGTCCTACACACACACACAGTCCTATGCCACACAGACCTATGCCACACAGACCTATGCCACACAGTCCTATGCCACACAGTCCTACACACACACACACACTCTCTGTCATATGGGCCATCAGGCCACGCAGACCCACAGACACACACTCTTTAGGCGCTTTCACACTGCCCAGTTTACCGGTAATTTCAGCCGAAATTAGTGGGTCGTCTGTTGCGTTCACAGTGCCGACATGGGGTGGCGTGTCCAAACAACACGCCAATTCGACCCACCTCGGACCCTACACTTTTTTGCGACATGGGGCGAGCGTGAACACGAGCCGAGGCGAGACGGGGCGCAGGGTGTGGTATGGTGACGTTTCACAACTGCCACCACCCACCGTCGAGACTTTTAAAATAGAAAAGACAGCTGAGCAGAACTACAAAAACACCAACAAGGAGTTCAGAGGCAAACTGCTAACTGTCTTTCGAAACATGCCGTTTATTTGGCCTAAATCATATATAACTCACCCAACGTGAGTTCATAATTTGTTTTTAAAGGAGAACTTCGGTGTAAAATGAAAATTGGCATGTTAAAACATCATACCGAGTTGGTATGTGCACTGAGGAGCAAAATTGATTTAGCCTGTTGCATTCGGAGTTTAACTATTTTTTATCGTTTGTCCCAGAAGGCTAACAATGGCAGTGGTAGGTGCCATAGACGAAGCATGATGACTACGCTATTTTTAAACCATTAAAACAGCTCGAAGAAACTCCACACTCCATCGGTAGTACAACAAAGGCCCTGACATTAAAAACGAGGCACTGAGAACTTTGTAAGTGTACACAACATTTATTAATAAAACAGTTTTGACAAGCAGTACCTTGCTGTAGTTTCTCGTAACCGCCATGATGAACGTCCGCACCAGTCGATTGACGAACACGAACCAGCAGGAAGAATAGGAGGAGAGGTGGTACAATTGACTTGTTTGGACTTTCATCATGGCGGACAAACGATAAAAAATAGTTAAACTCCGAATGCAACAGGCTAAATCAATTTTGCTCCTCAGTACACATACCAACTCGGTATGATGTTTTAACATGCCAATTTTCATTTTAAACCGAAGTTCTCCTTTAATTTAGATGCTGTACATATTTGTTGGTCAATAGCTTTATCATGTATCCTAAATGTGCAAGGAATAATATGCCCCCTTTCGGTGTTGTTTGGAAGTGCATGATTTTGAATTAAAAAAAATGCGAGTTCACTTCCTGTTACCCCGGTAGTCGTAGCGTCATTTTAAACTCCGTGGTCGCGGGAAACATTTTTTTAGAAACACAAAACAATGACATGACAATGGAAACGGTAGGGTAAATGCTATGCCGAACATTTTATGTTAAATAAACAGCATATTTTGAGAGACAAATCATTGTGTTGTGTGCCTTTTAACCAGGAGAGTAAAATGTTTGAAAACTGAAGAGTGATGTTTGATGATAGCGCTACTGTTTTGTTAAGGAAACATATGTCCAGAGCACATCCATCAATATATCTCCATATATTGTGAATATCCCGAAATATGTGACTGCAAATATTCCCACAAAGACTACTATCGCCCAGTGCATCTTCACCCTAAGTGTTGTGGGCTTTTTCGACGTGGGCGAAAATGTGTGGATAGAGTAAATTATTTAATGATAGCGCTATAGTTCACCTGATGGTGCCGTGTACAAATAGCTACAGTAAATCGGCATGAAATGTATTCTTTGCAAATATTTGCAATCCCATGTAAGCATCTAGGTGCAGTACAGTACCATGTCATTTGCCCTTGAACGGTTGTGCAAAGAGCCAGCAACAACTCTGTGTGTCTCGCCATGGTTGTTTTAGAAAACTTTGCAGACAGGTGTATTTACTACGATGCACTGGTCATTCACGTCATTGTACACGCCAAGCAATATGCATGGCGTAATGTTACAGTGCCACTGGGCTACGCCTTCTCAACCCACCTTTTCAGAAGAGCCCGTGCATGCACACTGCCGTTCCGGGGTAAATTAGCATGTTGTACCGTGTCGCCACCCCGTGTCCTGCAGTGTGAAAGCGCCTTTTGTCTGTCTTGCACCCAGCCAAGGGAGACACAGTAAAGACACACACACACCCTCTGTTCACCCAGCCAAGGGAGACACAGTAAAGACACACACACACCCTCTGTTCACCCAGCCAAGGGCCAGCACACTAGTGACACCACAGGGCAGCACACTAACGACACACTGCCCCCTGCAGGCCACACTAAAGACATACTGCCCCCTGCAGGCCACAGGCAGCACACTAAAGACACACTGCCCCCTGCAGGCCACACTAAAGACACACTGCCCCCTGCAGGCCACAGGCAGCACACTAAAGACACACTGCCCCCTGCAGGCCACACTAAAGACATACTGCCCAGTGCAGGCCACACTAAAGACACACTGCCCCCTGCAGGCCACAGGCAGCACACTAAAGACATACTGCCCCCTGCAGGCCACACTAAAGACATACTGCCCAGTGCAGGCCACTCTAAAGACACACTGCCCCCTGCAGGCCATGGGGCCAAGCCAGTGTTGGTCATCGTGCCCGTCTGAGTGGACGATGAATAGGCCTCTGCACTATGTAACCAAGGCAACCAGGCCAGAAAGTACTTTACGAAAGTTTTACTGGAAAGGCGCCCGGCTTACCTTTGTATTTGTACAGCCACAATCACAGGGCGATAAGATTCCCCTGTAGGTGACTTGTTGCACAAGCAACATTTTGTTTGAGTTTGAACAGAGCTCCTCTAATCCACAGGATTTCCAGCGAAGATGCTGAGGAAGTGTAGTTTTAGGTGTGGAAGTATAGCATTAAATATAAGCATAAATGTCTACGCGCGACCAACCACAGTAGGCAACCTCTTAATCCAGAACTTGATTCCCAGCTAAGACTGAGAGAGAACCGTCCTGAAACCAGTCTAAAAGGCCTCTTCATCACTCACTAGATCACTGCAGACAACTTCAGCCAGAACCACCAGAACACTACAGACCCAACGCACAACCCCACTCTTTCTCTCTCTCTCTCTCTCTCTCTCTCGCTTACACACACACACACACACACACACACCACCTCGCTGCCTTGCATAAACATACACACATATACACACATCCTATCACTTCCTGTAGAATTAGTTCACATCTGTAGTGGATTAGTTAATAAACTATACCTTTTGAAATAAACTGTTTGTCTGTTTTTGCTGCAATAATCCAAGAGCCACTGCCAAGCAAGATTCTCATTTGCGCTCATCAATATTTCCCATAAAAGACAGACAGACAGACAGACAGACAGACAGGGCATTGACCTCAGAGCACACAGACAGACAGGACATTTACCTCAGAGCAGACAGACAGACAGACAGGGCATTAACCTCAGAGCAGACAGACAGACAGACAGACATGAGGGCATTTACCTCAGAGCACAGAGACAGACAGACAGACAGGACATTTACCTCAGAGTAGACAGACAGACAGACAGGCAGGCAGACAGGACAGAACATTTACCACAGAGCAGATAGACAGACAGACAGGCAGACAGGACATTAACCTCAGAGCACACAGACAGACAGGCAGACGGACAGACAGACAGACAGACAGACAGACAGACAGACAGACAGGGCATTCACCTCAGAGCAGACAGACAGACAGACAGACAGGGCATGATGCAAACATCTCAACTTTCACAACCCAGTCTGAGTTAGCACAGAGGGGCAAAAATACATGTTCCAGTAAGACATCAGCAATCATGCCTGTACACACACACAAACACACGTACACACACACACACACACACACACACACACACACACACACACACACATTGGTAAAGCTTTAACAGCACTGCTGGGACATGCAGCATAGATCTGTTTGGCTGAAATCCAGGTCACACACACACATGCACGCACACACACACACACACACACACACACACACACACCTACACACACACACACACAGACACACGTACACACACACACACACACGCACACACACACACACACACTCACCCACACACACACACGTACACACACACACGCACACACACACACACACATGCACACACACACACACACACACACACACACAGCTCTTGGGGAGGATGGAACAACAAGCCCCAAAAATATCCTGCAGATTGTCACTGTCAGTTACAGACAAACCAAACACAACACACACGTGCAGGCACACACACTTACACACAAGTGCACACACAAACACACTTACATACACGTGCACACACACACACACACACACATACAGAAAGTGCTAATTACTATTATTACAAAAGAGTTTAACATTGACCTAGACCTCTTCTCCCTCCAAGTTAATGTGTGTGTGTGTGTGTGTGTGTGTGTATGTGTGTGTGTGTGTGTGTGTGTGTGTGTGTGTGTGTGTGTGTGTGTGTGTGTGTGTGTGTGTGTGTGAGCCAGAATCTCTGGTTGTCCAGGCGACATGTAAAGTCCTGTTATTAGTCTCACAGTGTGAGGTACAGCAACAGATGGCACACGCACACACACAGACAGACACACACACACGCACACAGTACACACACACACACACACACACAGTACACACACACTCACATACACACACTCACACACACACATACACACACACACACACACCCACACACACACAAACACACACATACATACAGTACATACACACACACAGTACATACACACAGTACATACACATATACACTCACACACACACAGTACATACACAGTACATACACACACAGTACATACGCATACACACACACACACACACACACACACACACACACACAGTACATACACACACACACACACACACAGTACATACACACACACACACAGTACATACACACACACACACACACAGTACATACACACACACACACACAGTACACACACACACACACACACACACACACACACACACACACAGTACATACACAGACACACACACACAGTACATACACACACACACACACACAGTACATACACACACACACAGTACATACACACACACACACACCGTACACACACACGCACACACAGTACACACACACACACACACACACACACACACACATACAGTACACACACACACACACACACACAGTACACACACACACACACACACACAAACATACACATGCGTGTGTGTGATGCCACTCTGCTCCACCTGCAGTCTGCCTGAGTGCTGATGGTGAGGTGAGTCTCTGGTTATGGACTGAGTTAGTGACTTAGTGAGAGGAACGAGTTAGGGGAAGCTGATGCTGATGGCCAGGTGAGTCTCTGGTTGCTCAGGTGAGTCTGGGGTTGTTGTGAGTTAGTTAGTGAGAGGCCTTAGGGGAAGCTGATGTAGTGAGAGGCTTCAGGGGAAGCTGATGTAGTGAGAGGCTTCAGGGGAAGCTAATGTGGGTGAGAGGCTTCAGGGCAAGCTGATGTGGGTGAGAGGCTTCAGGGGAAGCTAAGTTAGTGAGAGGCTTCAGGGGAAGCTGATGTGGGTGAGAGGCCTTAGGGGAAGCTGATGTAGTGAGAGGCTTCAGGGGAAGCTGATGTAGTGAGAGGCCTTAGGGGAAGCTGATGTAGTGAGAGGCTTCAGGGGAAGCTGAGTTAGTGAGAGGCTTCAGGGGAAGCTGATGTAGTGAGAGGCCTTAGGGGAAGCTGGTGTAGTGAGAGGCTTCAGGGGAAGCTGAGTTAGTGAGAGGCTTCAGGGGAAGCTGATGTGGGTGAGAGGCCTTAGGGGAAGCTGATGTAGTGAGAGGCTTCAGGGGAAGCTGAGTTAGTGAGAGGCTTCAGGGGAAGCTGATGTAGTGAGAGGCCTTAGGGGAAGCTGGTGTAGTGAGAGGCTTCAGGGGAAGCTGAGTTAGTGAGAGGCTTCAGGGGAAGCTGATGTGGGTGAGAGGCCTTAGGGGAAGCTGATGTAGTGAGAGGCTTCAGGGGAAGCTGATGTGGGTGAGAGGCTTCAGGGGAAGCTGATGTGGGTGAGAGGCTTCAGAGGAAGCTGAGTTAGTGAGAGGCTTCAGGGCAAGCTGATGTGGGTGAGAGGCTTCAGGGGAAGCTGATGTAGTGAGAGGCTTCAGGGGAAGCTGAGTTAGTGAGAGGCTTCAGGGGAAGCTGATGTGGGTGGAAGGCTTCAGGGGAGGCTGATGTAGTGAGAGGCTTCAGGGGAAGCTGAGTTGGTGAGAGGCTTCAGGGGAAGCTGATGTGGGTGAGAGGCTTCAGGGGAAGCTGATGTGGGTGGAAGGCTTCAGGGGAAGCTGATGTGGGTGAGAGGCTTCAGGGGAAGCTGATGCAGTGAGAGGCCTTAGGGGAAGCTGATGTGAGTGGAAGTCTTCAGGGGAAGCTGATGTAGTGAGAGGCTTCAGGGGAAGCTGATGTAGTGAGAGGCCTTAGGGGAAGCTGATGTGGGTGAGAGGCTTCAGGGGAAGCTGATGCAGTGAGAGGCTTCAGGGGAAGCTGATGTGGGTTCAGTGATGTGGGCGAACAAAGGGTGTGTTCATTAGCCGTGACGTTGACCTTGTGTGCTACATTTTAATTGTAGTGTGTAGGTAGGCTAATTGCATACGTGACGACCAGGCGTTAGTGATTGGGTAAAGGCAGAGGCACTTTTTTTAAACTTCAGCAGAGTCCACACCTCCAACAAATCATTTCTGATGGTGTGTGGTCCAGACCCTCTGTACAAAATGAAATGAAGTACGAGGGGCTGGTTTACCAGGCTAGTGAAATGCTAAGCTAGTGAAATCAGACACAATTTTAGGCTGTGTCTGTGGTAAGGCTGTGTGTGTGTGTGTGTGTGTATGTGTGTGTGTGTGTGTGTGTGTGTGTATAGGTGTGTGTGTGTGTATGTGTGTGTGTGTGTGTATAGGTGTGTGTGTGTGTGTGTATAGGTGTGTGTGTGTGTGTGTGTGTGTGTGTGTGTGTATAGGTGTGTGTGTGTATAGGTGTGTGTATATGTGTATGTGTGCGGTAAGGCTGTGTGTGGTTACGAGGCTTAATGCTGAGAGGTGGGAGGAAGGCTGCCATGGCAACCCACTAATGAATTATGCATCTTCTTACGGTCATAGGAGATGATCTAATGTGTGTGTGCATGCTCAAGTGTTTCAGTGATATTCTAACTGTAAAATCAAAATGTATGCATTAACAAACAAATGTCTGAGTGTGTGTGTGTGTGTCTAGTTAGGGTTACTAAATTTGGGCTAGAGTTACTAAAGACGGGGTAAGGCGAGTAAGGAGTGTGTGTGTACGTGTGTGTGTGTGTGTGTACGTGTGTGTACGTGTGTGTGTGTGTGTGTGTGTGATATAGGTGTCTCTAGACAGGGTAAGGTGAGTCTGGAGTGTGTGTCTGTGTGTGTGTGTGTGTGTTTGTGTATGTATGTGTGTGTATGTGTGTGTATCTGTATCTGTGTATCTGTGTCAGTGAGTTCATTTGTGTGAAAGAGAAGAAAAGCAACTGTACTACTTCAGATGGCTCTCTGGAGGCACACACACACACACACACACACACACACACACACATATATATATATATATATATAATACACACACACACACAGTGACACAGATACTCTTTGTCTCTCTCATTCTTTGTCCCTTCCTCACACACACACACACACACACACACACACACACACACACACGCACACACACACACTCACACTTGCTCTCTAACAGAAATAAACTGACCCACTCTTCTACATACACACACACACACACTTGTGGCATAGATATACTGACACACTGCCTCTCCTTATTACTATCACACACACACACACACACACACACACACACACACACACACACACACACACTACGGTGCACGTGGATGCACACACAGAGCACACACCAACCCACACACACACAAAAACTCATGCGCACACACTCACAATGCACACACCAACCCACACACACACAAACTCAGTGACATAGATATACTGACACACTGACTCTTGCTTTTTTTCTTGCTCTCTCTCACTCTCTCTCTCACACACACACACACATTCACACAATCTCTCTCTCACACACTCACTCACATTCACAGAGACACAAATATACTCACACATCTCCCAAAACGCAGTTAAAAAAACAAATCTAACACCTGTGCAATCCACCTCACACCTCACTGTTTTTGTGTGTGTGCATGTGTGCATGTGTGCGTGTGTGTGTGTGTGTGTGCAATCCACTGCACATGTATGTATGTCTATAGGAGTAGTGTTGTAGCTAGGCTAGGCCTGTGTATGTCTATGGGGAGCAGTGTTGTAGCTAGGCTAGGCTAGGCCTGTTATGTCTATGGGAGTAGTGTTGTAGCTAGGCTAGGCCTGTCTATGTCTATAGGGAGTAGTGTTATAGCTAGGCTAGGCTAGGCCTGTGT
>CM050215.1:18937967-18942967 GCA_027475355.1 Coilia nasus
ACCACAAACGTTCACTTTATTAAACAATTTCAATATTGCAAAATGATGTTTGTTAGCCGGCACTGGTAATGGGCGTGACCAAAACAAAAGGAAAGAAACTGAACAATATATTTTTAAAAAACAACAAAGTAAGATTAAAACATTAAACTATTTTTAAAACATGTAACTCTGTTCTTAGTTCTAAATCACCTGGTGACCTATGTAAACCATCTACTTTCATTCACAGAAAATCGTGGTTTAAACAAATAACAAACTAGTCATCGTTCTCCAACTCTCATTCTTCCTGCATCTTCCCAACTTGGCGGTTTAGTTCATACACTTCCTGTCACCGTTGTTTCTCATTGGTGGAGAAGTCCGTGCTTTTATATGATGTTAAATATTTAATTTGGTTAAATGCTAATTTATTTACAAGGGGCATATTGTAAGAGTATTTCACCTTATGTCTTTTGAAGAAAATGTATATGTATTTTAAATTTAATTTGTGCACCAATGACACAGTTGTTTGAGGTCAAGGTTCACAGGAAGGGAAAGGGAGATAAACAAGACCTCTGAATACAACTCCAAGGAAAACAATAGAGCTAGACTACTTTATTCGCTCAAACCACTATTTTCAGTGAGTGCACGTATTCTGCTTTATCACTGAAGTACTGTATTTGGTGGGAACGTTTGTCTGTGTATCAGTAGAACTTCGGGCTCAAGTTTAACTGCTTGGAGAACATAGGTAAAAACGGAGTGAATTAGCTACATGGTGGATCATTTCGTATATTATTGGACTGAGCTGCTGTTTGTGGACTGCCAACTACTGCAGGCTACTCCCAATAGCAAAAAAAACTGATCAGACGACGAGAGGGATGCACGTTATATTGTGGATTACTGCTGCCAATGGATTCTCCTCTTATCGTGCTCGCGCATGGAATCAAACCACACAATCCCTTCAAGCACATAAATATGATACTAGCCTACTGGTTTGGTGTCACTCGTTAATATTCATCTATGAAATAAACTGTTGTATAACCCCTCACTACAAATAGACACCTTAAAATAGTGGGGTTAAACAATGATGTTCCTAGCAAGGCAATTACGAGTTCTGTGTTTATGCTACATAACAGAGCGTTTTTATTTAGTTCTGTTTTTTAGTCCTTCTTATTGTTTGTTCTCATCATGCCCCATGCTACCTGTAACAGAACTGTTTTTTGCAATATGTATGTTCAATAAAGTGAACCTTTGTGGGTCATTCACTACCATTCGTTCCTTTTTAATTTTCTAAGTAACTGAGTGGAAATAGGTGATTCTGCATTTTACAGCCCTAATACTCTGCAA
Source organism: Coilia nasus (assembly GCA_027475355.1). Taxonomy (NCBI): domain Eukaryota; kingdom Metazoa; phylum Chordata; class Actinopteri; order Clupeiformes; family Engraulidae; genus Coilia; species Coilia nasus. Next base: position 18,939,288 of record CM050215.1, read on the forward strand.
TTTCCCTAAAATTGCATAATTTCTTTCAAGGTAATTATACAAAACAACACTAACTGTCGGAAGGAGGATACTTGGTGGGTATATTAACGCAGCTGAGAAATTAAGTAGGAACATGCGATAGTGTATTTTACAGCCCTGATACCATGTAGTTTGTGTGAAATTACTTCATTTGTTTCAGTGTAGTAACAGAAACAATACAACTGTATACCAAGCAGTTTGCATTGTTATTGCCTAGAAACTGCACAGTAATTGTCTGGAAACTGCACCGTTATTACTTGTAATATGTGGTGAAAAATTATTATTACCATAAAATTAGGTATAAATTGCTATAAAATTACCTACTTATTACTGATCTGTAAAGTAAAGTGTTACCAATAACAACGCCCCATGTTACAGTATGACTTATTACAGTACAATAACACATTTGCAGTACGCCACATAACAGAATAATAACGCCCCATTTTACAGTACACCTGATTACAGAACGACACATTATAGAATAATAACGCCCCATTTTACAGTACACCTGATTACAGTACGCCGCATAACAGAATAATAACGGCCCATTTTACAGTAGTGCTGGTTACAGTACGCCACATTACAAACCAAAACAGCCCTATTTTAGAGTACGTCAAGACCAGAGGGATTTAACAGTACTCCACTCCTTAAAAACTAAACTGAAGAGAAGATGCGTTTTAAACACCTTTACAGCACTGCTGAAGAGAAGATGCATTTTAAACACACCTTTACAGCACTGCTGAAGAGAAGATGCGTTTTAAACAAACCTTTACAGCACTGCTGAAGAGAAGATGCATTTTAAACAAACCTTTACAGCACTGCTGAAGAGAAGATGCGTTTTAAACAAACCTTTACAGCACTGCTGAAGAGAAGATGCATTTTAAACACCTTTACAGCACTGCTGAAGAGAAGATGCGTTTTAAACAAACCTTTACAGCACTGCTGAAGAGAAGATGCGTTTTAAACAAACCTTTACAGCACTGCTGAAGAGAAGATGCATTTTAAACACCTTTACAGCACTGCTGAAGAGAAGATGCGTTTTAAACAAACCTTTACAGCACTGCTGAAGAGAAGATGCGTTTTAAACACACCTTTACAGCACTGCTGAAGAGAAGATGCATTTTAAACACCTTTACAGCACTGCTGAAGAGAAGATGCGTTTTAAACAAACCTTTACAGCACTGCTGAAGAGAAGATGCATTTTAAACACCTTTACAGCACTGCTGAAGAGAAGAGATATATGCTACAGTGCAGCACTTCTGGAGAGAAGGGCAAAGCACACACACACACACACACACACACTCACAAACACACACACACACACACACACACACTCACACACACTCACAAACACACACACACACACACACACCATCTCTTTATAGAGAGGAGTGAAGATTCGTCCCCAACACACACTTTTAAGGATCAGTTATATGTTAGATACTGGCCCTGTGCATCATCGCACACACACCTACTCATACAGTAACCTTACACAAACACACACACACACACACACACACACACACACACACACACACACACTTATTCATACAGTAACCTTAAGCTTCTGGTATACTTGCTGTGCCACGCCGTGCGCACGAGAAATTGACGTCACCAATGCATCCGACTCTTTATACTGGTGTTCGACACACACACCAATCCTCTCCTCGTCAGAGGTGTCAAATGCCACAGTAATTCAGGAACCTTGCGTGTTAGAGGAGTGAAACATGACTGAATTGCAGGCTTACATCTTGATTTGGGAATTAAAGTGTATAAATCCGAAAAGGTTTGAGTCAGTGTGTATATTTGCAGTCTTTTCAGCTGTAAAGAGTTACGAGTGATGATAAGACGGTAAGATAAGGTAAAGAGTTAGGAGTGATGATAAGACGGTAAGATAAGGTAAACAGTTAGGAGTGATGATAAGACGGTAAGATAAGGTAAAGAGTTACGATTGATAAGACGGTAAGATAAGGCACAGAGTTACGAGTGATGATAAGACGGTAAGATAAAGTAAAGAGATAGGAGTGATGATAAGACGGTAAGATAAGGTAAAAAGTTAGGAGTGATGATAAGACGGTAAGATAAGGCAAAGAGTTAGGAGTGATGATAAGACGGTAAGATAAGGCAAAGAGATAGGAGTGATGATAAGACGGTAAGATAAGGTAAAGAGTTACGAGTGATGATAAGACGGTAAGATAAGGTAAAAAGTTAGGAGTGATGATAAGACGGTAAGATAAGGCAAAGAGTTACGAGTGATGATAAGACGGTAAGATAAGGCAAAGAGTTACGATTGATGATAAGACGGTAAGATAAGGTAAAGAGTTACGAGTGATGATAAGACGGTAAGATAAGGTAAACAGTTAGGAGTGATGATAAGACGGTAAGATAAGGCAAAGAGTTACGAGTGATGATAAGACGGTAAGATAAGGTAAAGAGTTACGATTGATAAGACGGTAAGATAAGGCAAAGAGTTATGAGTGATGATAAGACAGTAAGATAAGGTAAAGAGTTACGAGTGATGATAAGACGGTAAGATAAGGCAAAGAGTTACGAGTGATGATAAGACAGTAAGATAAGGTAAAGAGTTAGGAGTGATGATAAGACAGTAAGATAAGGCAAAGAGTTAGGAGTGATGATAAGGCGAGAAGATAAGGCAAAAGGTTAGCTTACAGTTTTTTTACAAGGTGGTGGAGATGTGTGCGTGTGTGTGTGTGTTAAGGTGTGCATTACAGTTTTTTACGATTGCTTAAGCGCAATTTAAAAAACTAGGCCCGTTTTGTCAAAACACTACACACAGCTTGGACAACCATACACCCATTGAACAGAACACCCCAGATCTATTGCAAAATGTTATTCTTCTTTCAAAACTATACACTTACTTATAAAAACGCTATTTTTTTGCCAAATCGTACACACGATTCATATGCTCTATTTGTGTTTGACTGAGTTACACACAATGCTAATCAATCCTAAACACTTTTGTAACATTCTGACTTTTCTAATGACACAATCTGGGTTTCATTTTTTAAGAAATATTGACAAATTACATGAATACAATCACAAAACACAACACATGACTAATACTAAATATATTTCAGCTGATAATTTTTTTTTACTTGCAATGCAAAATCAGTCAGTTTGGTCAAGTGTTTGATTGTGTATGGTTACATATTGAAAATTGAAACACAACCATTTCTACAAAGAACCAAGTATGTAGTAAACAACGTAAAAAACACAGTAAAAAAGCTAGTAAACATCATCTCTTTCCATTTTCAAGGGATGTCTCAACCTATTGTTTTCAAGGCTGCCAACCAATGTAATTTGCATGTGATAAATTTAGTTCTAGTGTTTTTTGTTCATGCTCTGCTCCACATGTACCTTACAGTACAGTATTTACCTCTTTCTCTTGCTACCCCTCTTCCTCTTCAAGCTCACTTTCATCTTCACTGTCCCCCTTTCTCTCCCTTATGCTACAACACTACCTTACAATTCCTTTCAAGTCTGGGTAACTCCCCTGTTACTTATTTTACAGTGTTTAAGCCTGATTGCTAAGTTCTGCATTTTAGCCTGTAGTGTTTTGGCACCTGATAATTGTGTTTAACCAGTTGGTTGCAAAGGTGTGATCAATTGATCACTAGTGTTTTGAAATGGAAAGAAGGGGA
>CM050215.1:18950467-18952967 GCA_027475355.1 Coilia nasus
CACACCCTCACAAACACACCCCCACACAAACCCCAGAGCCTCTACAAAGCCCCCCCCCCACACACACACCTCAGACACACACCCCCCCACACACACACCCCCTACACACACCTCCGTCACCGGCGAGCCACATCCCTATCCACACCCCTCTTACACATTACACACACACACACACACACACATGTACCGTCACAGGCTCCTGACACACACACACACACACACGTACCGTCACAGGCTCCTGACACACACACACACACACGTACCGTCACAGGCTCCTGATACACACACACACACACACACACACACACACACACACACACACATGTACCGTCACAGGCTCCTGACACACACACACACACACACGTACCGTCACAGGCTCCTGACACACACACACACACACGTACCGTCACAGGCTCCTGACACACACACACACACACGTACCGTCACAGGCTCCTGACACACACACACACACACACACACACACACACACACACACATGTACCGTCACAGGCTCCTGACACACACACACACACACACGTACCGTCACAGGCTCCTGACACACACACACACACACGTACCGTCACAGGCTCCTGACACACACACACACACACACACACACACACACACACATACACACACACACACACACACACACACACACACACACACACACACACACACACATACCGTCACAGGCTCCTGACACTGAGCAGACGGAGAGTCCCTCTCCTGATGAATCCACTCTTCACCATGGCAACGCAAGAACCCGCTCTCTCCTCATCCCTTCTCTCTCCCTCTCTCTCTCTCTCTCTCTCCTTCTCTCTCTCCCGTCTCCTACTTTCTCTCCCTCTCTCTCCCTCGCCTTCTCTCTCTCTCCCTTTCTCTCTCTCTCCCTCACCTTCTATCTCTCCCTCTCTCTCTGTCTCTCTCCCTCTCTCTCTCTCTTTCTCTCTATATATATATATCTCCCTCTCTCTCCCTCCCTCTCTCTCTCTCTCTATCTCCCTCTCCCCCCCCCTCTCTCTCTCTACCACCCCCCCCCCCCCCCCCCTCTCTCTCTATATATATATCTCCCTCTCTCTCTCAATCAAAGCGTTTACTCCTGTTAGGGGGCAGTGGGGCAGTGGATGGCAGTGTGTGGGGGAGGTGGTGTGGTGGGGCAGTGTAGGGCAGTGTGTGGGGTAGGGGGTGGGGCAGTGAAGGGCAGTGTGTGGGGTAGGGGTGGGGCAGTGGAGGGCAGTGTGTGGGGTGGGGGGTGGCAGTAAGCGCTGGGATTTAATGTCCCATTCGGCCGGATTAACATGCCTGCCAAACGCGCTGGATTAGAGGCCATTACCAGCCCAAAAGCACTCAGCTAGGCCTGTAGATTGCTCACTTTGATGCGCGTGCGCATCCTAAACACACACACACACACACACCCTGGACCAGCGGCACCATTTGTCATTCTCACACAATATTAAGGAAAATTGAGATATTTGAATGGCAGCGCTTAATATTCTAACCTGTTATGGGTATTATTTTTTGTAAATATGTTTGGTGAGGTTAGCGTCCTGGTTCGCGCCTATTTTGCATACCAAAACAATGGGCACGCCAACACGCGCCTGACGAGGAGTTTTAAATCTACACTCCTGCCAGTTTGAAAAGCAAGAGTGCGGCGCTTGATACTACACTGTGTGGCGCTACTTTGGCTTCCCAAAGCAAGAGGGGAAAATCACGAGGGACAACAAACTGACATGTCCAGTCATCACACCATGTTGACGAAAGATTCCTGTAAGCTTGTGTATTTCCGATGGAGCATTAGCTGTGTCATAACATATCTTCTGTTATATTCCGCTCATTACGTCTTCACTCCGACACTGAATATCTTGTTTTCTCAATAATAACAATGCATATTTAACACGCACAAATATTTAGCATTTCGTTCACGTAGTCTATTGACATTGACTGATACACTGCCAACTTAAGTTTGATACCAATATAGGTCTTACTATATTATTCAAATATTAATATTCATAAACAAACAAACTTCGAATATGATTTTGAGCAAAAGTCAAAGCCCTACTACACACACAGAGCCCTAAAGTATTCAAACTAGCATGGTCTGAAATATCAGTGTGTGTGTGTGAGAGAGAAAGAGACAGCAAGAGGGACAGAGAGAGAGACAGAGAAAGAGACAAAGGAAGAGAGAGAGAGAGACATAGAGAGAGAGAGAGAGAGAGAGAGAGAGAGAGAGAGAGAGATAACTATATGATATGTCTGTGGCCCCCAGGGGGCGCTATATATCTGCCGCTATGGCAGATAGTGCAGTTCACGTCTCTGCTCTGAAACACAGGACTGAGTGTGAGTGTGAAGAGTGTTTGGATGAAACACAGGACTGAGTGTGAGTGTGAAGAGTGTTTGGATGAAACACAGGACTGAGTGTGAGTGTGAGTAACGCTCAGGTCCCAATAGTTGTTCTGTTTTCCCTGGTGGATTTTTCTGGAATGTTTGCAGGTGTCGG
>CM050215.1:18957967-18977967 GCA_027475355.1 Coilia nasus
GGTTAACAGAAAATGTGCAATATGCCCCAAAACAAAAAAAAGGCCCGTGCATAAATTTGGGCACCTTAATAGAAAAATCATATTAGTATTTAGTAGAGCCTCCTTTTGCAAAAATAACAGCCTGTAGACGCTTTCTGTAGCCACCAATGAGTGTCTGGATCCTGGATGATGGTATTTTGGCCCATTCCTCCTGGCAAAACCTCTGCAATTCAGTGATGTTTGAAGGAGTCCGAGCATGGACAGCCTGATTCAAGTCATCCCACAGATTCTCGATGATATTCAAATCTGGGGACTGGGATGGCCATTCCAAAACATTGTACTTGTTCCACTGCATGAATGCTCGGGTAGATTTTGAGCAATGTTTGGGGTCATTGTCTTGGTGGAACACCCATCCCCGGCGCAACTTCAACTTTGTGACAGACTCTTGAACATTATTCTCAAGAATCTGCTGATACTTAGTGGAATCCATGCGAACCTCAATTTTAACAAGATTCCCAGTACCAGCACTGGCCACACAGCCCCACAGCATGATGGAACCTCCACCAAATTTTACTGTGGGAAGCAGGTGTTTTTCTTCGAATTCTGTGTTCTTTTGCCGCCATGCATATCGCCTCCTGTTGTGACCAAACAATTCAATTTTTGTTTCATCAGTCCAGAGTATCTTATTCCAAATGATATTGGCTTGTCCAAATGTTCTTTTGCATACCTCAAGCGACTCAGTTTGTGGCGACCGTAAACCCTGTAAACCAACTGCGCTGGAGATACATGGAAGCGAGCCAAAGCCACCCAATCACACCAATAAGCACCCTTAGACACACTCACACACACACCCAATCAAACCCATAAGCATTCATACACTCACACACACAACTGTGCTGGAGATCCACTGGAAGCGAGCCAAAGCCACCCAATCAAACCCATAAGCACCCTTAGACACACACACACACACACACACACACACACACACACACACACACACACACACACACACACACACACACAATCAAACCCACACACACACCCACTCAAACCCATAAGCATTCGTACACTCACACACTGGAAGCGAGCCAAAGCCACCTTGTCCAGGCGGTCTGGGTCTGTTTGCTTTGTTCTGGAACAGAGTACCATTGCCACTCACACACACCCAAACACACCCCCACACACACATACACACACACCCAATCAAACCCACACACACACACAGACACTCAAACCCATAAGCACCCTTAGACACACACACACACAATCAAACCCATAAGAACCCTTAGACACACACACTCACACACACACACACACCCAATCACACCAATAAGCACCCTTAGACACACTCACACACACACACAATCAAACCCATAAGCATTCGTACACTCACACACACACACACCCACTCATCGTTAGTTCCGGGCGCCAACGCGAGTGGCAGCAAGTCTGAGTAGCTCCGTGTATCTGTTTTACCTTCATTTCCTTCGGGATCAATAAAGTTACTCTACTCTACTCTACTCTACTCTACTCTACCAATCACACCCATAAGCACACACACACACACACACACCCACAAGCACCCTTAGACACACACACACACACACACACACACAAACTCACACACCCAATCAAACCCATAAGCACCCTTAGACTCACACACACACACACACTAAGGCTGCTCGATTATGGAAAAAATTAGAATCACGATTATTTGGGCCAAAACTGAAATCACGATTATTCAAACGATTATTTTGTTTTCCTCAGTAACATGCTTCATTTATTGAAAATGTATTCAAAAACATTTCGAAAAAACATTCTTGTACCTTCGGATTTTCCCTAATATCTTTCTTCGTAAACATGTCCTTTGATGTCTAATGTACAAGCAGTAAAATGTCTAATGTATACATCTAATGTACAGTACAAACAGTAGAAAACAATTAGGACAAAAACATTGTTTCCCTCGATTTTATGTGTTGTGAGATCGTCTGGCCCTGAAATCGTTATCATGATTAGAATTCGATTAATTGAGCAGCCCTAACACACACACACCCATAAGCACCCTTAGACACACACACACACAAACATACACTCACACACACACACACACACCCAATCACACCCATAAGCACCCTTAGACACACACACACACACACACACCCAATCAAATCCATAAGCACCCTTAGACACACACACACACACACACACACACACACACACTCACACACACACCCAATCAAACCCATAAGCACCCTTAGACTCAGTCCCCAAAGGCATTTAGTGCAACCTTAGTGTACGGTGGAATTCATGCAACCTCTGATTTAGTGTCCTAACCCCCACTCTCACCCCATGCACACACACACTCACTCTGACCAAACTCACACACTGCCCTCGTGCACACACACACTCTCACGCTGCACTCATGCGCACACACACACACACACACACTCACGCTGTACTCATGCACACACACACACATTCCAGGGTTCGGAGGGGTATCGGTCTCGAGACAGAACGAGGATTTTGGATCTTATCCCAAGCATGTGACTCGTGCAGGGGCTACAGTGTGTGTGAGAGAGTGTGTGTGTGTATGTGTGTGTGTGTGTGTGTGTGAGAGAGAGAGAGAGTGAGTGAGTGTATGTGTGTGTGTATGTGTATGTGTGTGTGTGAGAGATTAAGGGGAGTGGTGTATGTCTTGACCAGGGGCTATGGTGTGTGTGTGTGTGTGTGTGTGTGTGTGTGTGTGTGTGTGTGTGTGTGTGTGTGTGATTAAGGGGAGTGGTGTAAGACCTGAGCAGGGGGAGGCTGTTCTGGAGAGGCATTTGTGTCCCAGGTCTTCGTCTCGTTGCGACTAAGAGTGTGTGAGCGCAGCAGTAGTGGTGTGTGTGTGTGTGTGTGAACGCAGCATTCATATGCTTCTTTACCTGTAGTCGTAGTGTGTGTGAGTGTGTCAACGAGCCGTTTGCGCTTCTGCATCTGTAGTGGTAGTGTGTGTGTGTGAGTGTGTGTAAAGCAGGCGTTGGTAGTGGTGGTGTGTGTGTGAGTGTGTAAAGCAGGCGTTGGTAGTGGTGGTGTGTGTGAGTGTGTGTAAAGGAGGCGTTGGTATTGGTGGTGTGTGTGTGAGTGTGTGTAAAGCAGGCGTTGGTAGTGGTGGTGTGTGTGTGAGTGTGTGTAAAGCAGGCGTTGGTAGTGGTGGTGTGTGTGAGTGTGTAAAGCAGGTGTTGGTAGTGGTTGTGTGTGTGAGTGTGTAAAGCAGGCGTTGGTAGTGGTGGTGTGTGTGTGAGTGTGTAAAGCAGGCGTTGGTAGTGGTGGTGTGTGTGAGTGTGTAAAGCAGGCGTTGGTAGTGGTGGTGTGTGTGAGTGTGTGTAAAGGAGGCGTCGGTAGTGGTGGTGTGTTAGGATGCGGTGTTTGGTGGTGCTGGTGTTGTGCTGTGCGGTGTGTGTGCGGCGGTCGGTGCAGCAGATTCCGCGTGTGTGTGCGAGCGCGGAGGCGCTGACCGTGGGCGAGTGCTGCCCCGTGTGGTCAGGCGACGGCTCGGTGTGCGGCGCCCTCTCTGGCCGGGGCTTCTGCCGCGAGGTGGGCGTGTCCGAGCAGCCCGACGGCCCCCAGTACCCCCACCGCAACGCCGACGACCGCGAGCGCTGGCCCCTCGTCTTCTTCAACCGCACCTGCCACTGCGCCAACAACTACATGGGGCCCGACTGCGGAGACTGCAGGTTCCATTATTATTATTATTATTATTGTTATTATTATTATTACTGTTATTATTATTATTATTAGTAGTAGTAGGTATTACTGTAATTATTATTATTATTATTATTATTATTATTATTATTATTATTATTACTGTCATTATTATTATTGTTGTTGTTGTTGTTGTTGTTATTACTATTATTACTGTTATTATTATTATTATTATTATTATTACTACTATTATTACTGTTATTATTATTATTATTATTATTATTATTATTAAGTGTGCTTGCTCTTGCTGTGCTTACTCCTACTTAGCTAATGTTTGCTAGCAACAATGCTATAATAGTGCTAATTAGCTAATTATGCTAACTAGTTAACTGTGCTAACAGTGCTACTCCAGCTTAGCTATTACAGTAACTGTGCTAACAATGCTAAGAAGGACTGGGCTAGTTGTCAACGTTAGGACGTGAATACTCATGCACATGCAGGTACACTTTTAGCATTTTCAGCGGGAATGCAGTCTAGTTATTACTATTATTATGACCGCCGCTAGCGAAGCTAGCGAAAGCGGTCATATTGGAGTTGCTGCAAAATTTTTCCCTTTTTTTTATTTTTTTTTTTATTTTTTTTATTTTTTTTTTTCACCGATTTTTCGTCAACGATTCCCGGGACACTGAAACTCGGGGAGACATGAATGTTTGTAGGCATGTAGCCCAAGAAGTTTGTGAGCGAATAACGCCTTTTGGTCCCCCAGGGCCACCCCCCCGCTGTGCCAGTGTCCGTTAAAGAGGGGGAGACCGGCAAAAGTTTTTGCTGAATAACTCAATGAACGTTTTACCCAACAACATGAAATTTTTGTGATATGTCGGTGTTACAGAGACGTATCGACCCAGCCCATAAACTCTCACTTGAAGCATAGCGCCACCTAGTGATAAGGGTAAATGCAAAAATTGGGATTTTGAGTTGCCAATATCTTGGACCGAGAAGGTGGGAACTGCGCAAAATACGTTATGCACGATCACCACAAAGACCTCTAACACCACAGAACATGCCATAAAATTTGGTCCATAGGGGGCGCTGTAATTGTAGAAAATGTCATTTTGCCTATTATCTAGTCAATGCTTACGTTTACAACAATTTTTTTTTTATCGTGAAATCTATTGACCCTCACGCATTGAAAACACTGGTCGACGCCCACTTCCAACGAAAAAAAATTCCGTGAAATTTTAATATTGCGAAAACGAATCTGAACGAACTCGTCATAGGCCGTTCATGTGAATCTCACCAAATTTGGTATATGTCATCTACAGACAATGCTGACAAAAAGTTATCAAAGGATTTATCTTGAGATAAACCGTTCCGAAGTTACACGTCAATGAACATTTAACACGTAGCTTAAAATTTTTCAAATGGCCGTATCTTGGCTAATAATTGCTCAAATTTGGTCAAAGTTGACATTCCATCTCTAAACAGATTTCTTTTCATGTGTACTAAATTTTGTGACATTTCGTCATAGGGGGCGATGTTTATTGGCGAAGCTAGGTGTCAAAAAACAGTTTTTGTTAAATAACTCGCCAACAATTTTGCCCAAGACAACGATTTTGCGTTAGTATGTCGGTGTTACAGAGATGTATCGACCCAGCCAATAAACGCTCACTTGAAGCGTAGCACCACCTAGTGATATGAGTGAATGCAAAAATTGGGATTTTGAGTTGCCAATATCTTGGACCGAGAAGGTGGGAACTGCGCAAAATACGTCATGCACGATCACCACAAAGACCTCTAACACCACAGAACATGCCATAAAATTTGGTCCATAGGGGGCGCTGTAATTGTAGAAAATGTCATTTTGCCTATTATCTAGACAATGCTTATGTTTACAACAATTTTTTTTTTATCGTGAAATCTATTGACCCTCACGCATTGAAAACACTGGTCGACGCCCACTTCCAACGAAAACAATTTCCGTGAAATTTTAATATTGCGAAAACGGATTTGAACGAACTCGTCATAGGCTGTTCATGTGAATCTCACCAAATTTGGTATATGTCATCTACAGACAATGCTGACAAAAAGTTATCAAAGGATTTATCTTGAGATAAACCGTTCCGAAGTTACACGTCAATGAACATTTAACACGTAGCTTAAAAATCTTCAAATGGCCGTATCTTGGCTTTTAATTGCTCAAATTTGGTCAAAGTTGACATGCCATCTCTAAACAGCTTTCTTTTTATGTGTACTAAATTTTGTGACATTTCGTCATAGGGGGCGATGTTTATTGGCGAAGCTAGGTGTCAAAAAACAGTTTTTGTTAAATAACTCGTCAACAATTTTGCCCAAGACAACAATTTTGTGTTAGTATGTCGGTGTTACAGAGATGTATTGACCCAGCCCATAAACTCTCACTTGAAGCATAGCGCCACCTAGTGATATGGGTAAATGTAAAAATTGGGATTTTAAGTTGCCAATATCTTTGACCGAGAAGGTGGGAACTGCACAAAATACGTCATGCACGATCACAACAAAGACCTCTAACACCACAGAACATGCCATAAAATGTAGTCCATAGGGGGCGCTGTAATTGTAGAAAATGTCATTTTGCCTATTATCTAGAGAATGCTTATGTTTACAACAATTTCTTTTTTATCGTGAAATCTATTGACCCTCGCGCATTGAAAACACTGGTCGACGCCCACTTCCAACGAAAACAATTTCCGTGAAATTTTAATATTGCGGAAACGAATCTGAACGAACTCGTCATAGGCCGTTCATGTGAATCTCACCAAATTTGGTATATGTCATCTACAGACAATGCTGACAAAAAGTTATCAAAGGATTTATCTTGAGATGAACCGTTCCGAAGTTATACGTCAATGACCATTTAACACGTAGCTTAAAAATCTTTAAATGGCCGTATCTTGGCTTTTAATTGCTCAAATTTGGTCAAAGTTGACATGCCATCTCTAAACAGCTTTCTTTTTATGTGTACTAAATTTTGTGACATTTCGTCATAGGGGGCGATGTTTATCGCCGAAGCTAGGTGTTGAAAAACAGTTTTTGTTAAATAACTCATCAACAATTTTGCCCAAGACAACGATTTTGTGTTAGTATGTTGGTGTTACAGAGATGTATCGACCCAGCCCATAAACTCTCACTTGAAGCATAGCGCCACCTAGTGATAAGGGTAAATGCAAAAATTAGGATTTTGAGTTGCTAATATCTTGGACCGAGAAGGTGGGAACTGTGCAAAATACGTCATGCACGATCACCAGAAAGACCTCTAACACCACAGAACATGCCATAAAATTTGGTCCATAGGGGGCGCTGTAATTGTAGAAAATGTCATTTTGCCTATTATCTAGAGAATGCTTACGTTTACAACTATTTTTTTTTTATCATGAAATCTGTTGACCCTCACACATTGAAAACACTGGTCGACGCCCACTTCCAACGAGAACAATTTCCGTGAAATTTTTATATTGCGAAAACGAATCTGAACGAACTCGTCATAGGCCGTTCATGTGAATCTCACCAAATTTGGTATATGTCATCTACAGACAATGCTGACAAAAAGTTATCAAAGGATTTATCTTGAGATAAACCGTTCCGAAGTTACACGTCAATGAACATTTAACACGTAGCTTAAAATTCTTCAAATGGCCGTATCTTGGCTTTTAATTGCTCAAATTTGGTCAAAGTTGACATGCCATCTCTAAACATCTTTCTTTTCATGTGTACTAAATTTTGTGACATTTCGTCATACGGGGCGATGTTTATCGCCGAAGCTAGGTGTTGAAAAACAGTTTTTGTTAAATAACTCATCAACAATTTTGCCCAAGACAACGATTTTGTGTTAGTATGTAGGTGTTACAGAGGCATATTGACCCAGCCCATAAACTCTCACTTGAAGCATAGCGCCACCTAGTGATAAGGGTAAATGCAAAAATTGGGATTTTGAGTTGCCAATATCTTGGACCGAGAAGGTGGGAACTGCACAAAATGCATCATGCACGATCACCACAAAGACCTCTAACACCACAGAACATGCCATAAAATTTGGTCCATAGGGGGCGCTGTAATTGTACAAAATCTCATTTTGCCGATTCCTTGCCTTCACAAATCAGTCCTTCACACTACACATTCAAAACCCACATCCATGCCCACTTACAGGAAATCATTTCCACAGAAATTCTCACCTCACAACACTGCTCTATCACACACTCATCACACCAACAGTTCCCACATTTCAATATACTGCGGCGGTCATACCATGTACCGCTATGCGGTACATCTAGTTATTATTATTATTAGTAGTAGTAGTATTAGTAGTAGCAGTAGTAGTATTAGTATTAATATAATTTTTTGTAGTAGTATTGTTATTATGACCGCCGCTAGCGAAGCTAGCGAAAGCGGTCATATTGGAGTTGCTGCAAAATTTTTCCCTTTTTTTTTATTTTTTTTTTTATTTTATTTTTTTCACCGATTTTTCGTCAACGATTCCCGGGACACTGAAACTCGGGGAGACATGAATGTTTGTAGGCATGTAGCCCAAGAAGTTTGTGAGCGAATAACGCCTTTTGGTCCCCCAGGGCCACCCCCCCGCTGTGCCAGTGTCCGTTAAAGAGGGGGAGACCGGCAAAAGTTTTTGCTGAATAACTCAATGAACGTTTCACCCAACAACATGAAATTTTTGTGATATGTCGGTGTTACAGAGACGTATCGACCGAGCCCATAAACTCTCACTTGAAGCATAGCGCCACCTAGTGATATGGGTAAATGCAAAAATTGGGATTTGGAGTTGCCAATATCTTGGACCGAGAAGGTGGGAACTGCGCAAAATATGTCATGCACGATCACCACAAAGACCTCTAACACCACAGAACATACCATAAAATTTGGTCCATAGGGGGCGCTGTAATTGTAGAAAAAGTCATTTTGCCTATTATCTAGACAATGCTTACGTTTACAACAAAAAATTTTTTATCGTGAAATCTATTGACCCTCACGCATTGAAAACACTGGTCGACGCCCACTTCCAACGAACACAATTTCCGTGAAATTTTAATATTGCGAAAACGAATCTAAACGAACTCGTCATAGGCCGTTCATGTGAATCTCACCAAATTTGGTATATGTCATCTATAGACAATGCTGACAAAAAGTTATCAAAGGATTTATCTTGAGATAAACCGTTCCGAAGTTACACGTCAATGAACATTTAACACGTAGCTTAAAAATCTTCAAATGGCCGTATCTTGGCTAATAATTGCTCAAATTTGGTCAAAGTTAACATGCCATCTCTAAACAGCTTTCTTTTCATGTGTACAAAATTTTGTGACATTTCGTCATAGGGGGCGATGTTTATTGGCAAAGCTAGGTGTCAAAAAACAGTTTTTGTTAAATAACTCGTCAACAATTTTGCCCAAGACGACGATTTTGTTTTAGTATGTCGGTGTTACAGAGTCGTATCGACCCAGCCCATAAACTCTCACTTGAAGCATAGCGCTACCTAGTGATATGGGTAAATGCAAAAATTTGGATTTTGAGTTGCCAATATCTTGGACCGAGAAGGTGGGAACTGCGCAAAATACATCATGCACGATCACCACAAAGACCTCTAACACCACAGAACATGCCATAAAATTTGGTCCATAGGGGGCGCTGTAATTGTAGAAAATGTCATTTTGCCTATTATCTAGACAATGCTTACGTTTACAACATTTTTTTTTTTATCGTGAAATCTGTTGACCTTCACGCATTGAAAACACTGGTTGACGCCCACTTCCAACGAAAACAATTTCCGTGAAATTTTAATATTGCGAAAACGAATCTGAACGAACTCGTCATAGGCCGTTCATGTGAATCTCAAAAAATTTGGTATATGTCATCTACAGACAATGTTGACAAAAAGTTATCAAAGGATTTATCTTGAGATAAACCGTTCCGAAGTTACACGTCAATGAACATTTAACACGTAGCTTAAAAATATTCAAATGGCCGTATCTTGGCTTTTAATTGCTCAAATTTGGTCAAAGTTGACATGCCATCTCTAAACAGCTTTCTTTTCATGTGTACTAAATTTTGTGACATTTCATCATAGGGGGCGATGTTTATTGGCGAAGCTAGGTGTCAAAAAACAGTTTTTGTTAAATAACTCGTCAACAATTTTGCCCAAGACAACGATTTTGTGTTATTATATCGGTGTTACAGAGATGTATCGACCCAGCCCACAAACTCTCACTTGAAGCATAGCGCCACCTAGTGATATGGGTAAATGTAAAAATTAGGATTTTGAGTTGCCAATATCTTTGACCGAGAAGGTGGGAACTGCACAAAATACGTCATGCACGATCACAACAAAGACCTCTAACACCACAGAACATGCCATAAAATGTAGTCCATAGGGGGCGCTGTAATTGTAGAAAATGTCATTTTGCCTATTATCTAGAGAATGCTTATGTTTACAACAATTTTTTTTTTATCGTGAAATCTATTGACCCTCATGCATTGAAAACACTGGTCGACGCCCACTTCCAACGAAAACAATTTCCGTGAAATTTTAATATTGCGAAAACGAATCTGAACGAACTCGTCATAGGCCGTTCATGTGAATCTCACCAAATTTGGTATATGTCATCTACAGACAATGCTGACAAAAAGTTATCAAAGGATTTATCTTGAGATAAACCGTTCCGAAGTTACACGTCAATGAACATTTAACACGTAGCTTAAAATTCTTTAAATGGCCGTATCTTGGCTTTTAATTGCTCAAATTTGGTCAAAGTTGACATGCCATCTCTAAACAGCTTTCTATTTATGTGTACTAAATTTTGTGACATTTCGTCATAGGGGGCGATGTTTATTGGCGAAGCTAGGTGTCAAAAAACAGTTTTTGTTAAATAACTCGTCAACAATTTTGCCCAAGACAACGATTTTGTGTTAGTTTGTTGGTGTTACAGAGATGTATCGACCCAGCCCATAAACTCTCACTTGAAGCATAGCGCCACCTAGTGATAAGGGTAAATGCAAAAATTTGGATTTTGAGTTGCTAATATCTTGGACCGAGAAGGTGGGAACTGCGCAAAATATGTCATGCACGATCACCACAAAGACCTCTAACACCACAGAACATGCCATAAAATTTGGTCTATAGGGGGCGCTGTAATTGTAGAAAATGTCATTTTGCCTATTATCTAGAGAATGCTTACGTTTACAACTATTTTTTTTTTATCATGAAATCTGTTGACCCTCACGCATTGAAAACACTGGTCGACGCCCACTTCCAACGAGAACAATTTCCGTGAAATTTTAATATTGCGAAAACGAATCTGAACGAACTCGTCATAGGCCGTTCATGTGAATCTCACCAAATTTGGTATATGTCATCTACAGACAATGCTGACAAAAAGTTATCAAAGGATTTATCTTGAGATAAACCGTTCCGAAGTTACACGTCAATGAACATTTAACACGTAGCTTAAAATTCTTCAAATGGCCGTATCTTGGCTTTTAATTGCTCAAATTTGGTCAAAGTTGACATGCCATCTCTAAACATCTTTCTTTTCATGTGTACTAAATTTTGTGACATTTCGTCATACGGGGCGATGTTTATCGCCGAAGCTATGTGTTGAAAAACAGTTTTTGTTAAATAACTCATCAACAATTTTGCCCAAGACAACGATTTTGTGTTAGTATGTAGGTGTTACAGAGGCATATTGACCCAGCCCATAAACTCTCACTTGAAGCATAGCGCCACCTAGTGATAAGGGTAAATGCAAAAATTGGGATTTTGAGTTGCCAATATCTTGGACTGAGAAGGTGGGAACTGCACAAAATACATCATGCACAATCACCACAAAGACCTCTAACACCACAGAACATGCCATAAAATTTAGTCCATAGGGGGCGCTGTAGTTGTACAAAATCTCATTTTGCCGACTCCTTGCCTTCACAAATCAGTCCTACACACTACACATTCAAAACCCACATCCATGCCCACTTCCAGGAAATCATTTCCACAGAAATTCTCACCTCACAACACTGCTCTACCACACACTCATCACACCAACAGTTCCCACATTTCAATATACTGCGGCGGTCATACCATGTACCGCTATGCGGTGCATCTAGTTGTTGTTGTTATTATTATTACTATTATTATAAATATTACGGTTGCTGATTTCAGGTTCAGCTTCTTCGGCGCTGGCTGTGGGGAGCGTCGTGAAAGTATTATATTAATGACATTATTATTGTTATTATTCTTATGGCCTGCAGGTTCGGCTTCTTCGGCGCTGGCTGCGGGCAGCGGCGGGAGCTGGTGCGGAGGAACGTGCTGCAGCTGTCGGCCAGCGAACGCCAGCGCTTCATCTCGTACCTGAACCTGGCCAAGACCACGGTGAGCCGCGACTACGTCATCATCACGGGCACCTACGAGCAGATGGCCAACGGCACACGGCCCATGTTCGCGGACGTGAGCGTGTACGACCTGTTTGTGTGGATGCACTACTACGTGTCGCGCGACGCGCTGCTGGGCGGCCCGGGCAACGTGTGGGAGGACATCGACTTTGCGCACGAGTCGGCCGCCTTCCTGCCCTGGCACCGCGTCTACCTGCTGCTCTGGGAGCACCACCTCCGCAAGCTCACCGGCGACGACGCCTTCAGCATCCCCTACTGGGACTGGAGGGACGCACAGGACTGCGATGTCTGCACCGACGACCTCATGGGGGCGCGCAGCACCCTCAACGCCACGCTCATCAGCCCTGCATCCGTCTTCTCCTCATGGAAGGTACGAGTGTGTGTGTGTGTGTGTGTGTGTGCAACGCCACGCTCATCAGCCCCGCATCTGTCTTCTCCTCATGGAAGGTCCGAGTGTGTGTGTGTGTGCAACGCCACGCTCATCAGCCCAGCCTCCGTCTTCTCCTCATGGAAGCTACGTATGTGTGTGTGTGTGATGTGTGTGTGTGTGTGTGCGTGTGTGTATGTGTGTGTGTGTTTGTGTGTGTGGGTGTGTGTGTGTGTGCAACGCCATCCTGATCAGCCCAGCCTCCGTATTGTCCATTCTTCTCTGTTGAGATGGTACTTATATCAAACAAAACAGTAGAACCAGGGCTTTACAACGTGACCTCCCGCTCATTTTTGTGATCAAGTATCGGCAAAATATTAATATTTAAAAATTAGCCAAAATCTCTCATATTAGCGCTTTGCACAGGCATTACTCTCGTTGAAATTACTCACGAACCCGTGATCGGATAGATAAGGCACGCACATCAGCATCTCAGCTTTCCAACAACACCAAGCACATATTATCACGTTAATTTATCACTTTAAAACAAGGGATCAAATATTTGCAAAGTAATGATTTGACAAATTTTTCACCCATTTTAAACTCGCGGTTATCAGTCAATGCATAATGTAAACAATAGCAGACCGTACCAATTCTACTGCTAACGTGCATTTCTGTCAAAACATACTGTTTTGAAATGACTGCAAATTTCTGCGTAGTATCCATAACCCTGCATAATCCTGATATAACACCCTTCATTACAGGGAAAACAGGCCCTTATTTAAATCAGGCACAGACTACATATTTAGGGGGCGTTGCATCATCTAGCACCACACAATGCTACTTGGTCTGTGGGAAACACTGTGTTACTGGAGCCTCCTTGGGTACTTCCTGTTGTTATTGGAGCCTCCTTGGGTACTTCCTGTTGTTATTGGAGCTTTCTCGGGTACTTCCTGTTACTGGAGCCTTCTCGGGTACCTGTTACTGTAGCCTTCTCGGGTACTTCCTGTTACTGGAGCCTTCTCGGGTACTTCCTGTTCCTATTGGAGCCTTCTCGGGTACTTCCTCTTACTGGAGCCTCCTCGGGTACTTCCTGTTACTGGAGCCTTCTCGGGTACTTCCTGTTCTTATTGGAGCCTTCTCGGTTCCTCAGCTCTAGAACATTCTCGCGTCCACCTTGGCGCCAATCTCACAGCAGGTGGGCGGGATCACTGCAGGAACTAGTAGCCCATTGACTACTCAACAAGTGATTGATGCACCCAGTGCATCAGTATGTTACGATTTGGTCTGTTGAGCTAGCTAGGAAGTGTGTTATTTAGATTATTTAAGTCTTTTTTGCTGAATCATTAAACAATAAAACCCCAGTCTGAATCAAGTTCTTAGTGGCCTGAAGCCATTGATTGAGAAGAACAATAGTGACAACTTTTCACAATGCCAGAACACATTCTCCCAGTGAAACCCAATTTGCAGACAGGTTTGTCACAGATGGTGTTGGGGAAAGGATGAGGAGGACTGGAGGGTAAAGATGACCAAAACAAAAAGTAATACAGTGATAAAGAGCAAGAGCAATGAGAAACACAGGACTGTAGTTTGGGATTACTGTACCTGTAGTTTGGGATTACTGTAATACTGTAGTTTGGGATTACTGTACCTGTAGTTTGGGATTACTGTACCTATAAGTTTGTGATTACAGTATTGAAGTTTGGGATTACTATACCTGTAGTTTGGGATTACTGTACCTGTAGTTTGGGATTACTGTAATACTGTAGTTTGGGATTACTGTACCTGTAGTTTGTGATTACAGTATTGAAGTTTGGGATTACTGTACCTGTAGTTGGGGATTACTGTAATACTGTAGTTTGCACTCTAAAAATATTGGGTTAAATTTAACCCAAACACTGGTTAACTATTGGACCAGCCCAGCGTGGGTTATTTTAACCCCCCAAAAAAAGGGTTACGCGTTTAACCCAGCAAATTAAACATTTAACCAAATAAACCATTGGGTTAAATTCACATAATGGTTGAGTTGTTATTGTACCCCAATGTTTTGGCTAAATTTACTTTATGGCTGGGTTAAATCTACCCAAAAATGAGCTATTATTAGCTATATTGTAGACTGTGCACACCAAACTACCATAATGAACAGACCAATTTGTGTAAGACATTTTATTGTACCAGATTTTGTATCAAGTGATCCGCTGTTCAATACAGAACACTGAAATAAAAACAGAACAATATATTAAAACAAAAGTATATTAACAGCAAAAGACACACAGTAAGAAATACACAGAGACAAACCATTTTGTATTATACAGTCAATGACTAAAAGGCACATTATTCAAAACAATACTTGAAAAGTAAAAAGTATCTATAAAACATTCAATTGGGAAGGGGACTTTCACTCAAAGCGAAAAACTTAAACTGAAATTTAGAAAAACACTAAAAATGTTGTTTTTGACATACAGTATGTGCACACTGTAAAAAAAGTAAAGTTCTCTGCAGCACTTTTTACAATGTGATCAATGGGGAATGGTGAAATGCAAACTTCAATGTATATACAGTAATGAATGGATGTGTTTGTAGGATGAATGTTATGTAATACAAAGTGTTTGCAAACACAAAAAATTGTAGAGTGGTCCCTTCTCTGTAGAATTCACCATGTAAAAAAAGAGCTGAGTTTAGCTGAGTTTTCCTTTGCGAGATCCATCCAGTCCAGTAGGGAAACAACACTGGAGCTGGCTATGCAGACACGGGCTCCATGGTAGAGAATCATCAAGGGCAGCCATCTTGTCTAATCTCTCATGTAAACTCTCCAACTCTGAATAAAAAGAAAAACATACTATATACCATTCAGTTACAATGTTTTAACCATTGCAAGACAGAGGTGGCTATAAACTGCCATGAAACAGTAGTGAATCCTATATGCATGTGAGGCTTGGCAATATGTAAAATAAGAACAATGCATGTGAAGGCAATAAAAAATATAAAATCAAAAATCAAACCAGCAGACGCTTCTCAAGATCTTATTCAACATGGCACTAATGGTGCACAAATCAACAGACAAGCAATACAGAGCAACTTACCTGGCTCTTCACAAAGGATGAATCTCTGTTTTCTTTCAGTCACCTCCAGCCTAACATGAAGTCATGAGAAATTACAATTACACATTTTGAAATGTCTTATAATTAATCTTCTATAATATACTTTAATATTTGATTGTATTTATCTAAGCATGTTGAGCAGAATACATAAAAACTTTTTCACATGAGTGCAGGCAATCCTTATCTGTGTTAACAGTCCCATAGTGGCAGAAATCATACAGCTTAACCACTCCCACCCAGTCCTTCTGCTATTCACTGAAACTTTTCACAGTCAAATCTATCCAATACAAAAACAAATGAATAAACATTTCTGCCTCATTCAAGTTTAAGCACGGTAAAGCATTTCCTTAATTTTCCTCCAACTTGTACTGTTAAATTAGCTGCCGGTTTTGGCGTTAGCTAGGTGGTTTTCTGTAGCACATGCCTTTGCAAGGTACTACTGTAATCATATACATTCATATATCTGACAAAAACTGGATTATGGGAGGGCTACTGGGCCACCCTGATGTCATTATGTTTCATTGACAGAAGTTAACACAACTAAACAAGAACAGGTCAGTGGTCCTCCGGTCTTACTGCCTTTAGCTTTCTATAGACATGCTAACCGTTCACGTCCAAGGTTAACGTGTTTGTGTGTGCTAATGACTTCGGCAAGCTAAGTAGCTAGATTGTAAATAACAAGGCTTCGGACAAATGGACGTTGATGGTAACTGCTTATCCATTGTTGGTATGACCTTTGACTTAAGTTTGCTGCCTTTACAGCAGACATAATTTAGTTAAAAAGTATTACAAACCTTTAACTTTGCTGAAGGCTTTCCCTGTCCAGCTGTCTTCTTCCCAGGTGAAACAACCCTTGGTTGAAGGAACTGTGCTTCCAAACGTAGTTAGACCCAGCTGCTGGGTTACAGTTACCCAAGTAGCTGAGTTACTGTAGCACAAAGTCTGTCGTGAAGGTGATCCAAATAATAACCCAGCAGCTGGGTTGCACTTATTTACCCATAGTGGGTTAAAAGAACAGATTTAACCCAGCATTTGGTTTAGGAAAATAACCCAGCATTTTTAGAGTGTGGATTACTTGAGCTGTAGTTTGTGATTACAATACTGTAGTTTGGGATTATTGTAATACTGTAGTTTGGATTACCTGAGCTGTAGTTTGTGATTACAATACTGTAGTTTGGGATTACTGTAATCCTGTAGTTTGGATTACCTGAGCTGTAGTTTGTGATTACAGTACTGTACTTTGGGATTACTGTAATACTGTAGTTTGGATTACCTGAGCTGTAGTTTGTGATTACAATACTGTAGTTTGGGATTACTGTAATCCTGTAGTTTGGATTACCTGAGCTGTAGTTTGTGATTACAGTACTGTAGTTTGGGATTACTGTAATCCTGTAGTTTGGATTACCTGAGCTGTAGTTTGTGATTACAGTACTGTGGTTTGGGATTACTGTAATACTGTAGTTTGGATTACTTGAGCTGTAGTTTGTGATTACAGTACTGTAGTTTGTGTATGTGTGTGTATAACACCCCCCCCCCCCCCTAGAGGGATGGAATGCAGTATGTGATGCTGGTGGAATCCAGTGACCACCACTTGTTCACACCACTTTCATCCCACATCACACACACGCACACACGCACTTACCATCACACACACTTACCATCACACACACTTACCATTATACACACCATAGCCCTTTTACAGTTTTTCTCAATTGGTTTGGTACATTTCTCACATCAGAATTGAAATTCTCAAAAGTTCTTGTTCAATTGTCACATCATCATGCCATTTGTGCAGATGAAAAAGGCAGTTTCTCATTGCATTAAACAAATTGCAAATGCTTTTGTCCATCCATGCAAATGATTGTGTACAGTTCTCAGTTTTTTCTTACATTATCAATTGCTTTTGTCACGCCAGTCAAAATGCTTTGTTATGGGAATCTATCAAATAGTCTCACTCCCCCAAAACATTTAGGCTATAGTTCATCATATAAGTCCTCACATGCAAAATGATTTACCAAGCTGTCATAACATGTCAAGCACATTTCTATACATTTCCATAAGACAGTTGTAAATATGATCTAAATTGGTAAATTGCTTGAATCTAGACTTTCTGTAATGAAGAGAGTTGATCAACCAATGATCAACAGTTTTCTGAATGAGCTCAAGGGAGCATCTCATGAACAATCTACTGGAAATTGTATAACCAGAGCACAATACAAAGTTACAATGTCTGACGATGGAAGGACAAGAAATTGGACAACAGTGAGATGTGGATGAAAATTTGTGGCCTGACAGACAGGAACGTGAAGACGCTGAAGATCAGGATTAGGATTTAGAATTTGGGGAGATGTTCATATTTTTTGTTTACTTACTGTATGACTTATGTTTATGTTTTTGACCTATGTTTATTTACTGTATTTTACCTTTGTTCTGTGCAGTGCTGTCTTTTTTTTTCTTTACGCACTGCAATGTCAATGTCTGCCATCATTCTGTAAATGTGAATCTTGTCTTTTGCAATCAATCTCATACATATACATCATATGAGGTCAAATGTATAACACTTGTTATCACACCTAAACCACATTTTACATCAAAATGTCCCTTTGAAGTGCACTATTCAATTGCCAACATGACTAATGAATTTGACTGTCTTATCCGTACACACTGACACAATGACTAAACATTCTGATGGCACTGACACGTATATTGACACAAAAACTTGCTTTTGAGGGATGAACTAAGGATTTTGAGCAAGAGACTGGCATTTGCAGGTGATCCACGGTGTTTTGCTATTTGTCTAAACTGTTTTGAGAAATGCACTTGATCTTATGCAAATTGCAAGAAAGATTCGAAAAATGTACCAAAGCGATAGAGAAAAACTGTAACATCACACACATGTTATATTCACAGCATGTGTGTGTGTGTGTGTGTGTGTGTGTGTACGTGTGTGTGTTGGTACTGTTTAGGTGCTTTGTTTTCAGACTAAAGCACACTGAAGTACAGTAGATACTAAAGCACACTAGATAGATAGATAGATAGATAGATAGATAGATAGATAGATAGATAGATAGATAGATAGATAGATAGATAGACAGACAGACAGACAGATAGACAGATAGATAGATAGATAGATAGATAGCTGGATAGATAGATAGATAGATAGATAGATAGATAGATAGATAGATAGATAGATAGATAGATAGATAGATAGATAGATAGATAGCTGGATAGATAGATAGATAGATAGATAGATAGATAGATAGATAGATAGATAGATAGATAGATAGATAGATAGATAGATCTCTCAACTGTGTGTGTGTGTGTGCGTGCGTGTGTGCATGCGCGTGTGTGTGCGTGCGTGTGTGTGTGCAGGTGATCTGCACACAGCCGGACGACTACAACAGGCGTGAGGCGCTGTGCAACGGCACGGGGGAGGGGCCTCTGCTGCGTAACCCCGGAAACCAGGACGCCAATCGCGTGCGGCGCCTGCCCACCTCGGCCGACGTAGAGGCGGTGCTTAGCCTCAGCGACTACGAATCAGGAGCCTTCGACCGCCGCGCCAACCAAAGCTTCAGAAACGCACTCGAGGGTACACGCACACACAAACGCACACTCACACACACACACACTCACATTCACACACACACGCACACTCACACACACACGCACACACACACACACACACACACACACACACACACACTCACACACACCACCAACCCCCACACACACACAGATACATGAAACATCAGACAACACACAGTGCTTCTTAAACTTTTTGTCTGGCGACCCCACAAAAAAAACTGATGAGGTCTGGCGACCCCACGTTTGCCCCAAACCCCTTGTAGCTGCACTGGGCAGGCTAGTCCTGTCCGTTTTTCAGGCTGGCTAATGGCACAATACATTTGGCTAGTAATGTTGTTTTGTTTTGATTAACAAAGTGGGAAAAAGTTGAGTTTGCATTGTGGGAGCAGCAAGTTACATTGTTTCAGGGGTGTGTGGACCCTCACCCAGACATTTTGCTATAAATTACATGTAATTTCGTGCATTCTTGTGAATTTTTACAGGCTCTTAGATCTGTAGATGGGCATTTCCATGTTATGGATGTGACAGAACATGAGCAAATTCAATATTATTTGTTTTATAGTTAGTATAGTTTTTCTTTTTCATCTAAGTTTTACAGGCAAAATGTTCAAATTTCATGTAATCACTCATGTCATGAAAATATCATGGCATTTTATTGAAGTTATGTATGTGACAAAAAGTCCACTTTTCTTGGAATTGCCCAGATATTGGTTTTGCAATTGTACCTATAGAAATAGGCTTAGCATTTAATTCAATGCCTTAATTGCCACTCCAGCGCTGAGAGAACGAGAACTAGGATGACATGCTACATACTGAACAACAGCACAATAGCAGTTTTGCTAGCTGTGCTAACTTCA
>CM050215.1:18992967-18997967 GCA_027475355.1 Coilia nasus
AAATACTGGGTAGCATAGTATGTAAAGGGGTTATTGGGCTACACCCAATTCGTGACACATAGAGGATGACATCAGCAATACACCTCGCACTTAATGGCTAGTTAATTCTATGCTTAACAAAATATTGAAAAACCTACATCAATGTCTGCAATTTACTGTGCACTGTTGACTATCATAGCCTATAGAACAAGCAGCTAAAAAACGTAAACAGTTATAGTTATTAGTTATAGCTTTCCCTTACCCTATTACCTTACTTCATGATACACAGCCTACAAGCTGTCATGCAATATTGCCTACCCTTATCTTGCTCTCATTTTTCCACTTCGTGTTCTCTTTCCTAAACCACGCCTCTGATGGCTTGTTTTCCCTTTTGTAAATTCATGCTTTCATGCCAACATTTTACCGCTGTTAATTTGGGATTATCAAAACGCATCCCTTAACATAAGAGTTACGACAACATAGACAGATTCACTTAGGGAAAGTATAACGTGACATATAGTCTTGGATTCACAATATTATAAATGAAGTCTGTTTTCTTTCTAAGAAAATACTACCATGGTTTACTCATATAACTTGTGCCATAATTGGCTGTTAGTTGCGGAGAAGGCCAAAATCCCCCCACGCGCCCCTCCTCCTTGCCCTTCTGCCACAAGACGCTCGAGTGACAGCGCTGCACACCTGAAGGCTGCCCTGGACGTCCGAGTTTTTATGTTTTATTTCGCTTGATGTTCTAATTCTGCTATGAGTGGGAATTACAGCCGTTACTACATGGCACCCCCACCACATTTGGCGCCCAAGGCGACCCGCCTAGTCTGCCTATGCCTAGCGCCAGCCCTGAGTGTGTCTAGGGTTAGACTCACATGGTAAGTGTAAAAGGGTGGTGTGTGTGTGTATGAGTGTGTGTGTGTGCTAGGGTTAGACTCACATGGTGAGTGTAAAAGGGTGGTGTGTGTGTGTGTGTGAGTGTGTGTGTGTATGAGTGTGTGTGTGGTGCTAGGGTTAGACTCACATGGTAAGTGTAAAAGGGTGGTGTGTGTGTGTGTGTGTGTGTGTGTGTGTTAGGGTTAGACTCACCATGGTAAGTGTAAAAGGGTGGTGTGTGTGTGTGTGTGTGTGTCTATGAGTGTGTGTGTGTGAGTGTGTGTGTGTATGAGTGTGTGTGTGTGTGTGTGCTAGGGTTAGACTCACATGGTAAGTGTAAAAGGGTGGTGTGTGTGTGTGTGTGTGAGTGTGTGTGTGTATGAGTGTGTGTGTGTGTGTGTTAGGGTTAGACCCACATGGTAAGTGTAAAAGGGTGGTGTGTGTGTGAGTGTGTGTGTGTATGAGTGTATGTGTGTGTGTTAGGGTTAGACTCACCATGGTAAGTTTAAAAGGGTGGTGTGTGTGTGTGTGTGTGTGTGTGTGTAGGGTTATACTCGCTGTAGCGAAGGGGAGGAGAAGTCAGCCCACCCGGCTCCGAGCCCGGGTCTCCGGGGTACCAAACAGGGGCTCTGACCGCAAGGCTCATTAGTATGGTAGTCAGAGCAAACACAGCTCTAGTGATGGGCACACACACACTCACCATGGGAAGTGTAAAAGGGTGGTGTATGTGTGTGTATGAGTGTGTGTGTGTGTGTGTGTGTTAGGGTTAGACTCACCATGGGAAGTGTAAAAGGGTGGTGTATGTGTGTGTATGAGTGTGTGTGTGTGTGTGTGTGTGTGTGTGTGTGTTTGTATGTGTGTGTATGAGTATGTGTGTGTGTTAGGGTTAGACTCACCATGGTAAGTGTAAAAGGGTGGTGTGTGTGTGTGTATGAGTGTGTGTGTGTGTGTGTGTGTGTTAGGGATAGACTCACCATGTTAAGTGTAAAAGGGTGGTGTGTGTGTGTGTGTATGAGTGTGTGTGTGTGTATGAGTATGTGTGTTTGTATGCGTGTGTATGAGTGTGTGTGTGTGTAAGAGTGTAATAAGGGTTAGACTTACCATGGTAAGTGTAAAAGGGTGGTGTATGTGTGTGAGTGTGTGTGTGTGTGTGTGTGTGTGTGTGTGTGTGTGTGTGTGTGTGTGTGTGTGTGTGTGTGTGTTAGGGTTAGACTCACCATGGTAAGTGTAAACGGGTGGTTTTCAAAGGAGGACACACTCGGACAGTTTAGCAGGATATACTGGAACAACACACACAACTTCACTGACACATGTTAACTTATACAGATACACACACACACACACACACACACACACACACACACACACACACACACACACACAAACGTACACACACACACACACACGTATGCACACACTCACACACACACACACACAGACACACACACTCACCTGTCCCGGTTTGGCCTTGAAGCCGTCTCTGAGCATGTGTAGCTCGATGACATCACAGGGGTGGCGTGTCACACACGCGATGGTGACGGGCGTTCGGCAACGAACGTAGCGACACACTCGCTCAGCGCAGTACACACACAGGGGAGCTAACACCCACAGCCACGTCTGCAACACACACACACACACACACACACACTCACTCAGCTCAGTACACACACAGGGGAGCTAACACCCACAGCCACATCTGCAACACACAAACACACACACACACACACACACACACACACACACACACACTCGCTCAGCGCAGTACACACACAGTGGAGCGAACACCCACAGCCACATCTGCAACACACACACACACACTCGCTCAGCGCAGTACACACACAGGGAAGCTAACACCCACAGCCACGTTTGAAACACACACACACACGCACACTCAACCACACACACTCATACACACACCACACTCGCTCAGCGCAGTACACACACACACACAGACACACACACACAGTCACACACACACACACACACACACACACACACACACACACACACACATTTCCACAAAGCAAGGTGTGTCTTTTACTGTGTGTCTGTGTCAGTGTGTGTGTGTGTCAGTGTGTGTGTGTGTGTATGTGTGTGTGTGTGTGTGTATGAGACAGTTCCACTAAAATGAATGGAAGACTGAGCTCAGGCAGTGTAGCTGCACTCTTGCCTCTGTCCTGCAGGGGGAGCTCTCCACCAACGCTGCTTAGAACAGCACTCCCCACTCTCCACTGTAGTACACCATACAGTGTGTGTGAGTGTGCGTGAGAGTGTTTAATGGTAACCGCTTCATACCGTTTTGTTATCGTTCTTTAAAAAGGTTTTGTATTTAGCCTACGACAGACCCCATGAAGTCCACTTCCTGTGATTCACTCAGTGCGTGGAGAGAGCGTAGAGAACAGCACAGCAATACAGACAGCATGCATTTAAAGCACTAGTCTCCCAGCCTCTTAGGGAAACAGTGTAGCGTGTAGAGAACAGCACAGCAATACAGACAGCATGCATTTAAAGCACTAGTCTTCCAGCCTCTCTGGGAAACACTGTAGCGCGTGGAGAGAGCGTAGAGAACAGCACAGCAGACAGCATGCATTTAAAGGACTAGTCTC
This sequence comes from Coilia nasus, assembly GCA_027475355.1. Classification (NCBI taxonomy): domain Eukaryota; kingdom Metazoa; phylum Chordata; class Actinopteri; order Clupeiformes; family Engraulidae; genus Coilia; species Coilia nasus. The sequence goes on from CM050215.1 coordinate 18,996,435, forward strand.
CCAATCTCTCAGGGAAACACTGTAGCGCGTAGAGAATAGCACAGCAGACAGCATGCATTTAAAGGACTGGTCTCCCAGCCTCTCAGGGAAAGCCTGTAGTGCGTAGAGAATAGCACAGCAATACAGACAGCATGCATTTAAAGGACTAGTCTCCCAGCCTCTCAGGGAAACACTGTAGTCATGAATGGCAGCGTTAGCCTATCATGTTTCTAATATCTGCGAAGGCCTCGCCAAAGATCCTTTAAAACCCAAGATGAAGCATTCTGTCTACTGTATACTGTAGCTTTCTCCTGCATTCTGTCTACTGTATACTGTAGCTTTCTGCTGTTTAATCAACCGTCTTTGGTCTAGCCATCTCATTTCAAGGTGGCTGTGGTGTCTGTAAAAAGCTTAAAGGAGACCTGCTATTTGTTAATAAATGACAGAAATGATTTGTGTTTTAATTCATGTAGGTTACAATATACAGATGTAGGCGTAATAACTACAGTGATGCTTTAATGGAGTCCTAGCCTACTGCTAGCAAACAGCTGTTCACTGTAGAATTTCTTTCTGATGTAAGCAACAGTAGGCCAACAAAGTGTTGTTAGTCATTTTGTGTGATACTATTCCCTTGACGGAGTAACCTGGAAAAGCCTTCACTGTGTTGTATGTCCTAGCTGTGATATCACACAGCTTGTATGCGACTGCCTGAGGGGTGGTTGTTGTTATAGTAACGTAGGTAACCAAGCGTAAATGCTCATATTGCAGGCAGCTGCTGGTTTTCAGAATGTTCCAGACTCGTTGCAAATCTTTGGTCTTTGGTGGTAAAAGAGCGGCTTTAATAGACAATAACTCTGTCTTTTAGTCCTCCTGTGTATCTTAACTCTGTCTTTCAGTCCTCCTGTGTATCTTAACTCTGTTTTTCAGTCCTCCTGTGTATCTTAACTCTGTCTTTCAGTCCTCCTGTGTATCTTAACTCTGTCTTTCAGCCCTGCCAACTTCAGAGTTGTGAAGCTAAGCCAAAGTTAGTCCTGCCAACTGTAACTGTTTGTATGTCTCACAACTGACGTGGAACATTATTAACCAGTTCATGAACTTTATTTTTGTGTTCTACCCGGTTCATGAACTTTATTTTTGTGTTCTACCCGGTTCGGGAACGTCAATTTTAGGGTGGAACTCAAAACTGGAAACTTTAAAATATTGTTTCGGTTCAGAACGAACCAACTGGCAAAAAATTGTGGTTCAAAGCCTATGCACCTGTATCGTGTTTCAAAAAGAACAAGTACTGAACGCTCTCTCGGCGAACGACACCTTTAACTGCCAGCCCATGACACACACACACACGCGCGCGCGCGCACACACAGACACACACTCACGCCTGCGCGCACAAACAGACACACACACAAACAGACACAGACACACACACACACACACACACACACACAAACAGGCACACACACACACACACACACACACACACAGACACAAACACACATACACACACACACACACACACACACACACACGCACACACAGACACACACAAACAGGCAT
>CM050215.1:19007967-19010467 GCA_027475355.1 Coilia nasus
GGTCCATATCCAATTTACCAGTCATTGGGAAAATAGAAAAGATAGTCTTTAATTAATTAAACGGCCTTTCTGGCATCAAATAGTTGTTTTGATAAGTTTCAGTTTGGTTTCTGTGCCAATCACAGCACTGAAACAGCTCCTACGAAAGTTATAAATGTCATGCATCTTAATTCTGATGCTGGCACAACGTCTGTCTTTGTGTTATTGGATAGTTAGTGCAGCATTTGACACTGTTGATCAATGCATTCTACTACATCAACTGGACCATTGGGTTGGACTCACACTTACCAATTGGTTAAAATCAAAGGAGATTTTTGGTTGCTATTGGAAATTGTACCTTGGCACCTATGTCCGTGTCCAGCTGAACGCAGACAAAACTGAAGTAATTGTATTTGCAGTAGGGTTGCAGCTGCTAGCTGGACTATGGTGGGTTCTACTACACTCAGGCCAGTCGAGATTCTATATAAAAAGGCACTGAAAATCTTAGATAAGAAACCCATATCTTACCATCATTGTAATATCTTAGTTAAGTATAAGCTGTTGAGCTTTGAGAATTTCTGTAAACTGTCTTACAGCTGCCTACTGTATAAAACTCTGCATGGCCTGGCACCACCCTGTCTGCAGGAATTTTTTAAATATCGTCAAACACGGACGACACGAGCAGTGATCAATAAAGACGTGGTGGTTCCATTTAGGAAAACTGCCTTCAGCCAGACTGCATTATCTACAAAAGGTAGTGCTTTATGGAATTCCATACCTGTGCAAATCAGAGAATGTCCCACTTTTCCCACTTTCAAGTGTCAGGTCAAAATGTGGCTTAGAGATCAACAAACATGTACACATCTTTGATTGATGTTACTGTCTTACTAATAGTTGTTGTGTTTACGTACGTGTGTATGTCTGCTTATTCCTTTTGGCTCTGTTTTTCTAGTTTCTGCTCCTATTACTACTCTTTTATTGTTTTTAAATACTTTTATTATTTGCTCTTACTACTATTTTTTTTCTTTTCTTTCTAACATACATTTAACCTGTCTATGTTGGACAACAGATGGAAATTAGCAATTGTGCTAAAATCTGGCACATTTACATATGTATATATATGTTCATGAATGTGCACTGGCCTGAAAAATAAAGTAAAGTAAGTAAGTAAGGGTTGCTTACTGCAATGGCCTTTTCACAGGCCTCTAAAAAGACCATCAAACAGCTTCAACTGATCCAAAATGCAGCAGCACGAGTTCTTACAAGAACAAAAAGATCTGACCACTTTACTCTAATTTTAAGGTCCCTGCACTGGCTCCCAGTAAGTTATAGCATTGCTTCTTGTGCTTAAAACATGAAATGGGACGGGGCCCGATTACCTATCAGATATGTTAGTGGTATATGCACCAACTAGGTCTCTAAGATCACAGCAGAAAAATCTGTTGGTAAAACCTGCTGTCAGATCAAAATAATGTGGTGAAGCAGCTTTCAGCTGCTCTGCTGTTCAGCTCTGGAAACAACTTCCAGAAGACACAAAAAGTACTCCTGTTGTTGGCGGTTTCTGCAGGTATCTAGACTTAAGACCAATTACAGTTCTCTGATGCTTTCTGCTAATGATGTACCTTTAATTACTATTTGTTTTATTTCTTTTTATTAAACGTATGTTATTTATACTCATTTTAATGCTATCCTTTTAAGCATTTACACATATTTTGTCTTTTTGCGTTTACCTATGGTTCGTTGCTTTCATGTTTGTTAAGCCCATTGAACTGCCTTTGTGTGTGGAATGCGCTGTACAAATAAACTTGCCCTGGACCTCAGCCTCACGGCGCCCCCTGGCGGCCGAAACTCCTCATGGGCTGGGAGACGCGCGATGCCTGCGGAACACTTTCGGCCTGAAGATCTCGTTATCTCATATTCTTCTCCGAGGCTTCAAGACTTTTACTGTCATTCAACAGTAAGGCCACAAATGTGCATGGAAAAGCGTCAACGTGTCGAGTAAGGAAGCATTGCAGAAACAGAGGAAAGAAGGAGTATACAAGGCCAGTAGTGAAGTATGTGCAGAGGCTGTGAATAATAATATTGTACTGTGGTGACTGTGGTGTGTGTGTGTGGATAATAATATTGCACTGTGCGTTGGATATTGCACATAATGCTGTAGGTGTTACACAGTGAGAGGGAGCGGGGCACGGGGGGGTGGCAACATTATTGTTGGCGGTTATTGTTTCTGAGAAAAGGCATGATTGGCAGGTGACAGGTGTAAGGATATGTGAGTGCCGCGTGCCAGCAGGGCGGTTTATGCACTTACAGCCTGTTTGTCCGTCCGTGTGTGTGTGGCCGTGTGTGTGTGTGTGTCCGTGTGTGTGGCGCATCCCCCCTCACTCCGTTCCACATTCCGATCTCAGCAGCTCGGCCAGTCCACACATTTAGGTTCGCGAGACCCCGAGTGCTGTAAACATGGGTCGCAGCGTTGGCGATTTGGTTTGGCGGTGCGCTGCGTTGGCCGGTTTTTTCTTTCTGG
>CM050215.1:19027967-19030467 GCA_027475355.1 Coilia nasus
GCGTTGGCGGGTGAATTTTGTCATTTTACCTGCCACTGTGGCGGGTGTGCAAATGCTATCCAGCCACAGGTTCCACACTAGGGTTAGTGTGTGTGTGTGTGTGTGTGTGTGTGTGTGTGTGTGTGTGTGTGTGTGTGTGTGTGTGTGGGTTAGGGATGTGGTCAGTGGCGACTCTAGGGTCTAGTGGGGCCCCAAGCAGAAATTCATTGGGGACACAACAGAATTTCACTAGGACAAACTGGGACTGCAGAGATGGATTACTTGTTTGCTTTTTTGTATGTTAGAAGTGGTATAAATAGACTGACAGACACAATTTCACTGCATTTTCTACACTCTCTGTCACTAATATATATATATAACCTATGCACATGACATTAAAATATCCTCACTGTGCTTAGTGAACAATAGGCCCATGATTTTGTAGCTAAGTATGCTGTTGCATATACTTTCCACTAGATGGCAATCAAAGCTCAGGAATGGAGAAAATTACTAGTTAATGTATCATAACACCTTTAAAGTTATTCTTCACGTCCCAATTTCATTAACTCGTTAACTTTTTCCTCGTCGTACTTCATTTCAGAATTCTGTACAAAATAAAAAGAAGTACGAGGGTCTGGTTTACCATGCTAGAATTCTTATAGCAGCCTAACCTAGCTAGCCGATGTAGACAGCCAAGCTGTGGCTAGTAGCCTACCAAACGTCAAGACTGCCGTGCTAACCCAAAATAACGTTTTAATCACTGACCTGAAATGTGTGATAACTTACTGGCTGCTGCTGATGACAAGGTAACAGTAGTTTTTTTTTAAAGAAATGTCTTATGTGGTTGAAGGAAGACAGACGGGTTCTGACAGACGAGCGTAGACTGTACAAAGGAGACGTTAATGTCTAGAATTAGAACACATGCACGCCCTTGTTTTAGTGGGATTCTATTTTTCTCGTTGGGTCACTTTAGAATAACAGCATTTAGTTTTAAAGAATGAGGGAAATGTGGGTTTTGTTGTAGGCTATTTGCCCATTAATCAGTTTTAATGTAATTTACAGGAGCATATTCTCAGGGTTGTCATGATTTTTTAAAGGTTAAAAAGATTCGGGGCTTTTGACGTGAGGTTCGGGGCTTCAGCCCCCAAAAGCCACCCCACCCCTAGCCCCCGCCCCCTGATAGAGATCCCCTCTTCTTCTTTTTCTTCTTTCTTTTTCACTCCCCGAAGGATAGTTTCTCTTCATAGCAATGGAGGCGTACCACCAACCGCTACCCAACAGGCAAAATGTGCACGTTAATACAGGGTTTCCCGATTTTGTGCAAACATTCGTAGTAAGGGATCCCTCTGCAAGCGCTGATTGCTTGAAGGCTTTTGTCACTCAAAAAATGTGGTCACGCAATTGGCTGCTTAGCATTTTGCTCATCCCAACAGGAGGCTTATTTGTAAACGGGAAACCCATGAGAGTCAGACTCAGCGGATGACTTTTCAAAACGCAAATTTCGAATCTTCACTCTCGCCGCGCAAATTTCTCCATCAACGGCTGTGCAAATTTCGACTCTCTGTCGCCAACTTTTGGGGGCCCCAAGCAGCTGCCTGGCTTGCCTGTTGATAAGAACCGCCTCTGGATGTGGTGACTCGTGATAACAGGACCTAGGGTTAGTGTGTGTGTGTGTGTGTGTGTGTGTGAGTGTGTGTGTGTGTGTGTGTGTGTACCTAGGGTTAGGAACGTAGTGACTCGCGATAACAGAACTAGGGTTAGTGTGTGTGTGTGAGTGTGTGTGAGTGTGTGTGTGTGTGTGTGTGTGTGTACCTAGGGTTAGGAATGTAGTGACTCGCGATAACAGAACTAGGGTTAGTGTGTGTGTGTGTGTGTGTGTGTGTGTGTCGTTCCTCCAACGCTGGCGGGTTCCTTTACTGTCTGTGGGTGAAATGTTGTGCAGGACCATGACACAATCGCTAGAATATAACAATATTATAGAATATTATATTATAGAATAATCCACCATGACACAATCGCTATAATATAACAATATTCTAGAATATTATATTCTAGAATATTATATTCTAGAATATTATATTATAGAATAATCCACCATGACACAATCGCTAGAATATAACAATATTATAGAATATTATATTATAGAATAATCCACCATGACACAATCGCTAGAATATAACAATATTATAGAATATTATATTATAGAATAATCCACCATGACACAATCGCTATAATATAACAATATTATAGAATATTATATTATAGAATAAACCACCATGACACAATCGCTATAATATAACAATATTATAGAATATTATATTATAGAATAATCCACCATGACACAATCGCTATAATATAACAATATTATAGAATATTATATTATAGAATAATCCACCATGACACAATCGCTATAATATAATAATATTATTGAATATTATATTATAGAATAATAATATTATAGAATATTATATTATAGAATAATCCACCATGTCGGAGGTGCGCAATTCTGATGGTCAGTTGG
>CM050215.1:19040467-19042967 GCA_027475355.1 Coilia nasus
GCGGGCTAGAGGCCCCGGCTCCTGCTTGTCAGCCTACTTTTGATTGAGTTTGTCAGTTTGTCTGTGGTGGCTTTGCTCATTCGTTTCCCAAATTCTGCAAGCGTGGTTTGTTGAAGTGAGCTCACGGTAGCACTATCACCGGTAACAATGGAACTTCTCCCGACGTGTTTAGTGTTCAAATGATAAATCAGGCTGGAGCAGCTTCGGTGGTAGGAAAATTATTTTTTACAAAAGCTACAAATCAACGTGTTCTTGTTGACAGTCCGGTCTTCGTTCTTTAATAAATAAATTTGCCGTTCAAAGGCCCTAGCAACGATTTGCTCGCCTCGCACCCCTGAGTCACGTCCATGTCAGTTGTCTCCATGCTTTATTTGTTTGACTAGCGATGCAGGTGGGAAGTGACGTGCCACTGCCAAGTAGCCTACAGGTTATTCAATGGGCCACATTTAAAATACTCACACACTGAATTGCCACTCATAATTAATTGCGTTAATTTTTAATTAATTAATCTTAATTAACACGTTAAACTGACAGCCCTAACTAAGATAACACACACAGACACACACACACACACACTACAGGGCTGCAGTGCTGTTATAAAATAAAGGATTTATTGGATATGACACATGACATTACTAAAGACATTCCTCCACTGGACTGTGCTTCCCTCTCAGTGTTCCCATCTATGCTAGGTGTGTGTGTGTGTGTGTGTGTGTGTGTGTGTGTGGCAGCACAGTTCATCTCTGCGGGAATGGTTTAGTTCAGTAAGGCACTGTCATCTTCATCATCATCATCATACGATTGTCTTGCTCTGCTCTGCACTCTTCCAAAGCACTATACAGCATCACACTCAACTCTACGCTGTGTGTGTATCTGTGTGTGTGTGAGTGAATGTGTGTGTTTGAGTGTATGAGTGTGTGTGTGTATACGTGTGTGTGTGTGTGTGTGTATGTGTGTGTGTGTGTGTGTGTGTGTGTGTGAGTGAATGTGTGTGTTTGTGAGTGTATAAGTGTGTGTGTGTATGTGTGTGTGTATGTGTGTGTGTGAGTGAATGTGTGTGTTTGCTTGAGTGCATGAGTGTGTGTGTGTATACGTGTGTGTGTGTGTGTGTGTGTGTATGTGTGTGTGAATGTGTGTGTTTGTGTGAGTGTATGAGTGTGTGTGTGTATACATGTGTGTATGTGTGTGGGTGTGAGTGAATGTGTGTGTTTGCTTGAGTGCATGAGTGTGTGTGTGTATACGTGTGTGTGTGTGAGTGTGTGTGTGTGTCAGTAGATGTCCTCCACTAGTTCGGTGATCTCCTCCAGGCAGCGCTTCAGGTTGTTGATGCGGTCTGGGTGGACGTTAGCCGCGTTAGCGTTAGCATTAGCATTAGCGGGGTTAGCGAAGTCCTGGATCTTCTTCTGCAGGAAGCGCTTGGCGTCGTCGAGGCCGCGAGGGGAGGGGTGGCGGTGGGGCAGCATGGTGCCACGCAGGTTGTCCTCCGTGGAGTCCATGGCCAGGCCGAACAGGAAGCGCAGCACCAGGTCCAGGTGGCCGTCGCGGCTGGCTAGCGCGCGCTCCACGGCGGGCCGGTACAAGTCCATGATGTTCCGCTCGCGCACCAGCACCGCCACCACCGAGCTCCGCAGCTGCTGCTCGAACACGTTGCGCCCGTCGTTGCGGAAGGCCAGGTACACGTACCTGCAGGCAAACAGGAAGTGATGTCACTATTGACATGGTGCCATTTCTGTACACGTACCTACAGGCCAACAGGAAGTGATCTCATCATCGATACAGTTCTTTGAAAAAGAAGTTGTCCCCGTGGAAATAGACACACTTTAGCTCACATAAATGTTTGGTTTGAGTAAGTAAACTTACATTTATTCTTAAACTGATTTTACATCCACATGCTTCTCACCCGGGCGATAATAGACTGTATCCGCTACTACTATTATTACTACTACTACTACTACTACTATTACTACTACTACTACTATTACTACTACTATTACTATTACTACTACTACTACTGTTACTACTACTATTACTATTACTACTACTACTACTACTACTATTATTACTACTACTACTACTACTGCTACTACTACTACTACTTTTACTATTACTAGTACTACTGATACTACTATTACTACTAGTACTACTACTACTAGTACTATTACTACTACTACTACTATTACTACTACTGCTACTACTACTACTATCCTACCACTACTGCTACTACTTTTACTATTACTACTACTACTATTACTAGTACTACTACTAGTACTACTATTACTATTACTACTACTACTACTACTACTATTACTATTACTACTACTACTACTAATACTACTACTACTATTACTACTACTACTACAGATACTACTACTATTACTACTACTACTACTACTATTACTACTACTGCTACTATTATTACTACTACTACTACTTCTATTACTACTACTACTATTACTACTACTTTCATTCGTATTATTACTACCATTACTCCTGCTGCACG
>CM050215.1:19050467-19055467 GCA_027475355.1 Coilia nasus
ACTGAAATACCACACAAAATGTAGGTGGAGAAGGGGTAGATTATGACAGGCTACTATATGAGTAGGTAATATTCTTGCATGTTGTTAAATTAAATCTAAATTACATTATACATCATAATACAGACTAATTCTAAAAACAAATGGATAGGCCTGAAGCAACTTCGCTATCATCAGGTGTCCCCCAAGGGTCGGTGCTGGGCCCCCTTCCTCCATCTACACCACCTCGCTGGGCCGCGTCATCCGCTCACACGGCTTCTCCTATCACTGCTATGCTGATGATACACAGCTGTATTTGTCGTTTCGACCAGATGACACCATGGTCTCTGCACGCATCTCTGCCTGTCTCTCCGCACTCTCCGCATGGATGAAGGAACACCACCTCCAGCTCAATCTGTCTAAGACTGAACTCCTGGTGATCCCAGCCCAGGAGTCAATCCACCATGATATCAGCCTGAATATGGACACTGTCACGATTGCTCCGAACAAGGTTGCTAAAAACCTCGGCGTCGTGATTGATGACCGGCTATCTTTTTCTGACCACATTGCCTCCGTAGCGCGGTCGTGCCGTTATGCGCTATATAACATTAGAAAAATCAGACCGTACCTGACCCAATATGCTACTCAGCTCCTGGTTCAGGGTATGGTCATCTCTTGCCTCGACTATTGCAACGCCCTTCTGGTTGGCCTTCCTGCTTGTGCAATCAAACCATTGCAAATGGTTCAGAATGCAGCAGCGCGACTGGTTTTCAATCAACCCAAAAGGTCGCATGTCACTCCTCTCTTCATCAACCTGCATTGGCTCCCGGTGGCTGCCAGAATTCAACACAAAGCTTTGACTCTAGCCTACAAAGTCACTTCTGGATCTGCCCCCACCTATCTCAACGTCATACTGAATGCTTACATCCCGTCCAGAATGCTGCGATCCTCCAATACGAACCGCCTGGCCGTACCCTCTCCCAAGACAAAGCGAGGTCACTCCAAACTTTTCTCGGTTGTTGTCCCTCAGTTGTGGAACAACCTACCAGTCCCCACAAGAGCAGCAACTTCCCTCTCGACCTTCAAAGAGCTTGTGAAGACCCTTCTTTTCCGAGACTGCTTAACAAAACCAAATTCTACTAACCATCTCTTTACATAGGTACCTTCAATGTTCTCTACATCTGTTTGCTATTATGTCCTCCTTTTGTAAGTCGCTTTGGATAAAAGCTACTGCTAAGTGTAATGTAATGTAATGTAATGTAATGTAAAAAGCAACCACTGACACCGCACAAGATTTAAGCTGGGCAGAGAAGATTATAATACTTGCCATGACTCGTGTAATTTTTAGGTATTAAAAATGTCTATTGTGTCAGCTGCAATCACATTGGACAAGCCAATAGGTCTATTGTAGGCTGTAGGCATCATTTGCTGTGCTGGAATCGCCTGTCACAGCTGCTGTGTGGCTGTGTTCGTTACCTGTTGCCCCTTAAGTTAACAATGCTGTGTATTCATCTGCCCATCTTTTACAGTAAATGCACAACGTTTTCATTTGTCTGTGTATCTATTCCCTATATTAGATCTAGATTATGCCCTACACAAGCTAGGAGAGGCGTGTCTGTGTATCTATTCCCTATATTAGATCTAGAATATGCCCTACACTTATTTCGTTCCACTTTAAGCAACACATGAAAAAAAGCTCAATTTTCGTTCACGTGCATCCTTTTGTCAAGGGCAGCTAACAATGCTATGCCAGTTTGTATGCACCACAGTCTTTATGTTTACGCTGCTTTGAAGTTCACAGGGCATCAAGCATTTAATGAGCAAAACGGTTTCAAATATATTCGTTTACATAACAGATTCATATTCAGAATATATGCGTTACCAACCAAATGACTGCAACGCCTTGATATTGTGGGCTAACTTTAGGTGCTAATATTTAAATTCCGGTTAGCTTGCAGGTACACATAGATAGGGGTGGGCGGTATAAAAGGTATAAACGGTATGCGGAATATATTTGGCCAACGGTAGAGATTTTGGGTTATACCTTCCTATCGTGATAGTTCATTGCGTCACCACCACAAGGAAGAAGGAAAAAATTGTAATTGGTGGAAAACACCTATGGAAAACACCCAGCTTACGCAGATATCTGTGGCTCAGCGGCGGAATCAAAAGAAAAAAAAAAGAGGTTTTCATTCTGTGCGTGGAGGTCGTTAGTGTGTGTGTGTGTGTGTGTGTGAGTGTGTGTGAGTGTGTGTCACCTCAAAGTGGTGGTCGATGAGGTAATGCGGTACTGCGTGGAGGTCGTTAGTGTGTGTGTGTGAGTGTGTGTGAGTGTGTGTGTAAGTGTGTGTCACCTCAAAGTGGCAGTCGATGAGGTAATGCGGTACTGCGTGGAGGTCGTTAGTGTGTGTGTGTGAGTGTGTGTGTAAGTGTGTGTCACCTCAAAGTGGCGGTCGATGAGGTAATGCGGTACTGCGTGGAGGTCGTTAGTGTGTGTGTGTGAGTGTGTGTGTAAGTGTGTGTCACCTCAAAGTGGCGGTCGATGAGGTAATGCGGTACTGCGTGGAGGTCGTTAGTGTGTGTGTGTGAGTGTGTGTGTAAGTGTGTGTCACCTCAAAGTGGCGGTCGATGAGGTAATGCGGTACTGCGTCGAGGTCGTGTCTGCGGCAGGTGAGGATGATGTACATGTGTGGCAGCAGGTCTCCGCGCAGCAGCGACGCGAGCACGGCTTTCAGCGGGGCCACCTGCCGCATGTCGGTGATGGGCGGCGCGCTCCAGTCCACCGCGGGGCGCTGCAGCTCGAAGCCGTCCAGGACGAGCGCGCCCTGGCTGTCGGGCTGGTTCAGCATGCAGTGCACGGGCTCGATGGCGTGGTGGAAGTGCGACAGCAGCTTCAGCAGAGAGAACTTCTCCTCCGCGTGGTACTGCAGCTCGCGGCACTTGAAGTAGAACAGGAAGTGCAGGTCTTGATTGGCGCGCTCTTTATTCCAATCCTGCGCCAGCTTGTAGAGGCAGAAGGAGGCGCCGATCATGGGGTGCCCGCTGACCACCACGAACCGCACGCGCTCAGTGCTGCCCTCCGGGTACGGCCGCAGGATGTCGTTATAGTGGCAGAGGCGACGGGGCGCTCCGTACGCGGGCGACAGGTTGCTCAGGTACTCGTGATCCGTGATGACCCCCCGGTGACCACCCTCGCACAGCATCAGCTCCGTGAACACGCGGTGAAGCCCCGCCTGCGAACACAACAGACACATTAATAGAATAGGAAAGAATAACTATTAACTCAATAACGATGAATAGATTGTCGCTAAAGCAATAACTAAAAGTTCATTGGGTTGTTACACAGAGAATATCTACTAATGGTCTGTGATGATGTTACAGACAATAAATATTAACGGTCCGTCATGTTGTTAAAGGAAATAACTATGAATGGATTGTCATGTCATTAAAAGACATAACCCTTATTAGTCCGTCATGTCATTAAAGGACATAACCCTTATTAGTCCGTCATGTCTTTAAAGGACATGACTCTTATTAGTCCGTCATGTCATTAAAGGACATAACCCTTATTAGTCCGTCATGTCATTAAAGGACATAACCCTTATTAGTCCGTCATGTCTTTAAAGGACATGACCCTTATTAGTCCGTCATGTTGTTAAAGGACATGACCCTTATTAGTCCGTCATGTCTTTAAAGGACATGACCCTTATTAGTCCGTCTTGTCATTAAAGGACATGACCCTTATTAGTCCGTCATGTCATTAAAGGATATAACCCTTATTAGTCCGTCATGTCTTTAAAGGACATGACCCTTATTAGTCCGTCATGTCATTAAAGGACATAACCCTTATTAGTCCGTCATGTCGTTAAAGGACATAACCCTTATTAGTCCGTCATGTCGTTAAAGGACATAACCCTTATTAGTCCGTCATGTCGTTAAAGGACATAACCCTTATTAGTCCGTCATGTCATTAAAGAGAATAACGATAACACTTTAGAATAACAGATGCTTATAAATCATTAGTAACACTTAGTAAATAATTAACGTATAGTAAACAAAACATTTACAGTCATTTGTAAATAATTAGGAAATGTTCTGTTAATATTAAACAAAGAGGTTGTTTTTCGTTACAAAAACATTAGTAAATGATAACACAATGATTAAATAAAATAATTATTAAATAATTACAAACATTTAAATCTGTTTGCAAAACCCAACCAAACTCAAATTAATTGTGCATCATATGTAATCCTTGGAAATAGTTTTTTGTAAATAGTCAATAAACTATTTTGAAATAATTTGTATCTATATAATTATTACATTAGGATTTTCTTGTAAACCATTAAGTGTGATTGAAATGAAAACCATGAAAACATTAACTACGTTATGTAAACATCACCTACCAATGTGTGAAATTATCATTTATAGAATGTCTGTATCCACTGCATCCAATACTATTAGACATCGAACTAAATATGAACAAAACATTTAGATGTTGCTTATACATTATTAGGACATGTTATACTAGAATGCATTGCCTTGGCAATGTGCAGGCATAATTCCAATGAGAAGTACGCCTACAGAAAACATTAAATTATTGATTACTTGTTCATATGTACATATACATTTTTATTTGTGTTGTTCAACATGGCCTGTGGAGGCCTTGGTTGAAATGTATTTTTTGGCATTCAATAAAATTACTGTTAATGCAATCCGTCTGTGTTATTTAGGCACTTTTGTAACCCAGTAGGTGATACTTGTATTTTTTATATTGTCCAAAGTCTACAGTGTCTGTGAAAATGTAGTGAGAGTGTAACCTTAAGTCACTGCACCACACTCACACACTGATTCTTGCTTTATTACACTCACCCACTGATTCTTGCTTTATTACATTCACACACTTTTTCTTTTCATTCATTCACCCATAGTGGATAGTCCCTAAATGTTACGTTAGTTTTAATGGTAGTGGGATATTGGTTGATACTCCCTAAGGACCTCCCACGATGAGAACGTTATCTTGTTTT
>CM050215.1:19060467-19080467 GCA_027475355.1 Coilia nasus
TTGGACAACACACACTGCAAATTCTACACACACACACACACACACACACACACACACACACACACACACACACACACACACACACACACACCTGCCTCTTGAACCACATCAGCTCCGTTGCATTCAGCTTGGACAACACACTCTCAGTGTTTCCGCTATGTACAAATGACTGCGGCGGGCCGCCGAACCTTAATTTTTACCGCCGCACCTTCAGGAATTCCCACTACCTTTTTTTGTATTCCACTACCAATTTTACGTTGCTTGCCCAGTCTTTGCGTTTGGGCCGAAGCGGAGTTCCACCGGCCGATTTAGCAGTTACTTGATTGGTTTCCACGGGTCGCCGTGAGCTCTGATTGGACAACGTTCTGCCTGAAGCAGCATAGCCAAGCCAAACTGAAGTAAAATAAATCGCTACTACAGAGCTGTCACTTAAGATGCCAAATTAGGAAAGGTGTTGAAGATGTTGTGTTACCTTATATTTCCAGTGATTATGTTTCGTTTTGTCACATAAGTAGGCTACTTTATGTAAAACTTTATGTAAAACTGTTAGTAGGCAACGTTTAGGTTATGTTAGACAAGACGTCTCGTTTGGCCTCCCGGTCTTCAGTGGTAGATCACACGCTCACACACTGAGGGGATAAATAGGTGTAACGGATGCCAGCTAGCAGAGCTTGGCGTAGAACATTAGTAAACCTCCGTTACATAGGCATATCCACATCCATATAGCTCTCTTAGATAGATTATAAATGTAAGGACGATTTTTACAGCTACACCAGAGCGCTAGTTTTCATTTGAGCTGACTGATAGAGAGAGATCTAACGTCAACGATATCTTTCCGATGCCGATGAGCTTGCTTAAGTATTTCGCCCAAAAAAGAAAGGAGAGAGATGAAGAAACTCGTCAGGGAAGATTAGTTCGTGCAAAATTTAAGTCATTCGAGCTAAGGATGGGCATTGCTTAATAATTAATATTAAAGTTGGCTAATTATATTGATAGCCTGTGGAAACTTCAGACCCTCTTCCTCGTGTTTTACTATCAAAGCCATGACGTTTGTATTAACTAGCCCACCTCAGTTTTACTATGAGATGTTCAAGCTCCTTCTTGTCCGAGTCTAACCGAGTCGACAGCTGGAATTGAGATGAACCGCCACCGTCATTTTACAAGGCTCCGGTGCGCGCTGTTCAAATGTTGTTGCAGGTGAATTGTTGGCTATTTATTTACGCTCCATTACAGTGATGACAGTAAACTTGGACATAGAGAATATGTGATGTCCATCCCTAATTCGAGTATGCATGATTAAACACAGTCCTCTCCCCAAACGTCAGTGTTTTCTCATCTGCCAAATGCCATATCAGATCAGAAATGGTCAAAACCACGTTAATTTCAAAATGTGCACGTAAATGTTTTGAAAATATGAATGTTTTATTAGAGTAGCAGTAATCAAGCAGGGGAGCAAAATAGGCTGGAACAAAGAGAATGTGAAGAGAGGGTAGACAGAGAGGAGAGCAGCCAAAAGAAGGGCAAACACAGGGCCACGGACCTCCTGTCAGCGAGTTCCCCCATGAGCAAGCCTAAAAATTGTTTTTTAAAAAACCCAGGAAAATTAAGTGCTCTGAGCAAGCCTGCAAACTTTTCCACTGATTTCCAATAAATGTGTACTTGTAGTAATCATGTGTTGTGAGATTTATGTTTAGGGGGGTGGGGGTAAGAGGTCGCTCTGGCATTGGTGAAGGGGGAGGGGGATTTAGTCTTCCTGGCTGTTTTCTAAAGGTTATGGTTCTTCTTTCAAGACTAGGTTTATTCATTTATTCCCTTACAAAGGGTCACCATTTTAGAGTGTTGTGTCAAAAAAAAAAAAACTCCCAGAATGCTCCCGTATCCTCATACTAGGGTCGATACGTCGTACGTCGTATGTCTGAGCGCAGGTCTTGCCACCGCACCTTCAGACATTTTCTAGGGGAAACACTGCACTCTGCAAACTCTACACACACACACACACCTGCCTCTTGAACCACATCAGCTCCGTCGCATTCAGCTTGGACAACACACTCTGCAAACTCTACACACACACACACACACCTGCCTCTTGAACCACATCAGCTCCGTCGCATTCAGCTTGGACAACACACTCTGCAAATTCTACACACACACACACACACACACACACACACACACACACCTGCCTCTTGAACCACATCAGCTCCGTTGCATTCAGCTTGGACAACACACTCTACAAACTCTACACACACACACACACACACACACACACCTGCCTCTTAAACCACATCAGCTCCGGCGCATTCAGCTTGGACAACACACTCTGCAAACTCTACACACACACACACACACAGACCTGCCTCTTAAACCACATCAGCTCCGTTGCATTCAGCTTGGACAACACACTCTGCACTCTGCAACTCTACACACACACACACACACACACACACACACACACACACACACACACACACACACACACCCACACACACACCTGCCTCTTAAACCACATCAGTTCCGTCGCATTCAGCTTGGACAACACACTCTGCAAACTCTACCCACACACACACACACACACACCTGCCTCTTAAACCACATCAGCTCCGTCGCATTCAGCTTGGACAACACACTCTGCAAACTCTACACACACACACACACACACACACACACCTGCATCTTAAACCACATCAGCTCCGTCGCATTAATCTTGGACAACACACTCTGCAAACCACACACACACACACACATACACACACACCCTGCCTCTTGAACCACATCAGCTCCGTCGCATTCAGCTTTGACAACACACTCTGCAAACTCTACACACACACACACACACACACACACACACACACACCTGCCTCTTGAACCACATCAGCTCCGTCGCATTCAGCTTGGACAACACACTCTGCAAACTCTACACACACACACACACCTGCCTCTTGAACCACATCAGCTCCGTAGCATTCAGCTTGGATGGTGTGTGTGTGTGTGTGTGTGTGAGTGTGGTGTGTGTGTGTGTGTGTGTGAGTGTGGTGTATGTGTGTGTGGGTGTGTGTGTGTGAGTGTGGTGTGTGTGTGTGAGTGTGGTGTGTGTCTGTGTGTGAGTGTGGTGTGTGTGTGTGTGGGTGTGGTGTGTGTGTGTTTGAGTGTGGTGTGGTGTGTGTGTGTGTGGGTGTGGTGTGGGTGTGGTGTGGGTGTGGTGTGTGTGTGTGTGGGTGTGTGGTGTGTGTGTGTGTGTGAGTGTGGTGTGTGTGTGTGTGTGTGTGTGTGTGTGTGGGTGAGTGTGTGTGTGTGTGAGTGTGGTGTGTGTGTGTGTGTGGGTGTGGTGTGGGTGTGGTGTGTGTGTGGGTGTGTGTGTGTGAGAGTGTGGTGTGTGTGTGTGTCGGTGTGTGTGTGTGTGTGTGAGTGTGGTGTGTGTGTGTGTGTGGGTGTGTGTGCGCGAGTGTGGTGTGTGTGTGTGTGTGTGTGTGTGAGTGTGGTGTGTGTGTGTATGTGTGTGTACCTTGAAGATGAAAGGCAGACTGAGTTCTTTGTGTACGGGGCTGTACTGCAGTCCCAGGCCGTGTGTGTACGGGTCAGGTGTGTGTGTGTGTGAGTGTGGTGTGTGTGAGTGTGGTGTGTGTGTGTGTGTGTGTGTGTGGTGTGTGAGTGTGGTGTGTGTGTGTATGTGTGTGTGTGTGTGTGTGTGTGTGTGTGTGTGAGTGTGGTGTGTGTGTGTGTGTGTGTGTGTGTACCTTGACAATGAAAGGCAGACTGAGTTCTTTGTGTACAGGGCCGTACTGCAGTCCCAGGCGTGTGTGTACGGGTCAGGTGTGTGTGTCTGTGTGTGGTGTGTGTGTGTGTGTGTGTGTATGTGTGTGTGTGTGTGTGTGTGTGTGTGTGTGTGTGTGTGTGGTGTGTGTGTGTGTGTGTGTGTACCTTGACAATGAAAGGCAGACTGAGTTCTTTGTGTACAGGGCCGTACTGCAGTCCCAGGCGTGTGTGTACGGGTCAGGTGTGTGTGTCTGTGTGTGGTGTGTGTGTCTGTGTGTGTGTGTGTGAGTGTGGTGTGTGTGTACCTTGAAGATGAAAGGCAGACTGAGTTCTTTGTGTACGGGGTCGTACTGCAATCCCAGGCGTGTGTGTACGGGTCAGGTGTGTGTGTGTGAGTGTGGTGTGTGTGTGTGTGTGTGTGTGTGTGTGTGTGTGTGTGTGTGTGTGTGTGTGTACCTTGAAGATGAAAGGCAGACTGAGTTCTTTGTGTACGGGGCCGTACTGCAGTCCCAGGCCGTGTGGGGGGGGGGGATGGGGGGGCTGGAGGGGGTGAGGGGGGCAGCGGCGTCTCCTGCAGCTCCTCCTGGTGCTCGGCCCCATCATCGCCTGGCCTCCCCTGCTCCGGCTCCTCCCCGCGCACCTCCACTACGTCATCCTCCTCCTCCTCCATCACCTCTGCGTCTGCCGCACGACTACACACACACACACACACACACCACAGGCATCACACACACACACCACAGGTATCACACACCACAGGCATCACACACACACACCACAGGCATCACACACACCACATACACACACACACACACCACAGGCATCACACACACACACCACAGGCATCACACACACCACAGGCATCACACAAACACACCACAGGCATCACACACACACCACATACACACACACACACACACCACAGGCATCACAGAGACACACACACCACAGGTATCACACACACACCACATACACACACACACACACACCACAGGCATCACACACACCACAGGCATCGCACACACACACCACAAGCATCACACACACACCACATACACACACAGCACACACCACAGGCATCACACACACACACACACACCACAGGCATCACACACACACCACATACACACACACCACACACCACAGGCATCACACACACACACACACACACCACAGGCATCACACACACACCACACACACACACCACAGGCATCACACACACCACAGGCATCACACACACACCACATACACACACACACACACCACACACACACACACACACACCACAGGCATCACACACACACACACACCACAGGTATCACACACACACCACATACACACCACAGGCATCACACACACACACCACAGGCATCACACACACACACACCACAGGCATCACACAGACACACACACCACAGGTATCACACACACACCACATACACACACACACACACCACAGGCATCACACACATACACACACACACACACCACAGGCATCACACACACACACACCACAGGCATCACATACACACACACACCACAGGCATCACACACAGACACACACCACAGGCATCACACACACCACAGGCATCACACACACACCACAGGCATCACACACACACCACATACACACACACACCACATACACACACCACAGGCATCACACACACACACACCACAGGCATCACACACACACCACATACACACCACAGGCACCACACACACACATACACACACACCACAGGCATCACACACACCACATACACACACACCACAGGCATCACACACACCACACACACACCACAGGCATCACACACACACCACACACACACCACAGGCATCACACCCCACAGGCATCACACACACACCACACACACACACACCACAGGCATCACACACACACACACCACAGGCATCACACACACACCACACACACACACCACAGGCATCACACACACCACACACACACCACAGGCATCACACACGCACACCACAAGCATCACACACACACCACACACCACAGGCATCACACACACACACACACACCACAGGCATCACACACACACACCACACACACACACACACACAGGCATCACACACCACACACACACACACCACAGTCATCACACACACACCACAGGCATCACGCACACCACACACACACACACCACACACACACCAGAGGCATCACACACACACAAACACACACCACACACACACACACCACAGGCATCACACACACACACACCACAGGCATCACACACACACCACACACACACCACAGGCATCACACACACCACACACACACCAC
This sequence comes from Coilia nasus, assembly GCA_027475355.1. Taxonomy (NCBI): domain Eukaryota; kingdom Metazoa; phylum Chordata; class Actinopteri; order Clupeiformes; family Engraulidae; genus Coilia; species Coilia nasus. The sequence goes on from CM050215.1 coordinate 19,066,532, forward strand.
AGGCATCACACACGCACACCACAAGCATCACACACACACCACACACCACAGGCATCACACACACACACACACACACACACACACCACAGGCATCACACACACACACCACACACACACACACACACAGGCATCACACACCACACACACACACACCACAGTCATCACACACACACCACAGGCATCACGCACACCACACACACACACACACACCAGAGGCATCACACACACACACCACACACACACACCACAGGCATCACACACACACACACCACAGGCATCACACAGACACACACACCACAGGCATCACACACACACCACACACACAAACACACACCACAGGCATCACACACACACACACACCACAGGCATCAGCACCTCTGTGTGTGTGTGATGCCTGTGGTGTGTGTGTGTGTGTGTAATGCCTGTGGTGTGTGTGTGATGCCTAAGTTGTGTGTGATGCCTGTGATGTTGCTAAACCTGGTGCTTGAACCTAAGCCTGTGGAGTTTGGACTGGACTGGACTGGGCTAGGCTTAGAACTGTTGCCCTGGCAACTAACTGGACTGGGCTAGGCTTGTACGGGGCTAAACCTGGAACTGTTGCCCTGGCAACTAGCCCCACCTCAACAGCCATGGCGACAGGCGAAGCCCCACGTGCAGTTGGTTACCATGGCTACCATTCTATTTGCTGTAGCAGAGCGAGATATCGCTAACCGCTAGCTAGGTGCGGGCTAACTGCTAGCTAGAGACTACTTTTCATAACAAGCAACTTTTCCAAGATACCTCAGAGAGGGAGAAGGTTACGCAGAGAGAAACCGTTTCAGTTGTCTCCTAAGAGACGTCGGTGCATGTGTACGTGAGGGTAGAGTGTACGTTTGTCTGCCATTAGGATATTTAGCTGGCTTAGTTAGCTTTGCAAAACTTGCTGGAGCTGACTGCAGTAATGCTAGCACATTGTTTTTTTAGAAATCAGAACACCGTTTCTCTAGCTTTCATTTCTACCTGTGGCTTCATGGTCCATATAGTTTATTACATGACATTATATATGTATTTATATTATATTATATTACACTATGTTATCTTACATTATATTATATTATATTATATTATATTATATTATATTATACAATGTGTTTGTGTGTGTGGGATGAGCCCTAGGGCTTGTTCCCTGATTTGATTTGCTATTGGCCGTTCAATGTTTTTAAGTACCATCATTCGTACCTCTCCATATGTGTGTATCTGTGGTGTGTGTGTGTGTGTGTCTGTGTATATGTGTGTGTGGTGTGTGTGTGTGTGTGTATGTGTATGTGTGTATATGTGTGTGTGTGTGGTGTGTGTGTGTGTGGTGTGTGTGTCTGTATATGTGTGTGTCTGTGGTGTGTGTCTGTGTGTCTGTGTATATGTGTGTGTGGTGTGTGTGTGTGTGTATGTGTGTGTGTGTATATGTGTGTGTGTGTGTGGTGTGTGTGTGTGTGTGTGTGTGTGTGTGTGTGTGTGTGTGTGTGTCTGTGTATGTGAGTGTGTGTGGTGTGTGTGTATGTGTGTGTGGTGTGTGTGTGTGTGTGTGTGTGGTATGTGTGTGTGTGTGTATGTGTGTGTGTGTCTGTGTATATGTGCGTGTGTGCGTATGTGTGTGTGTGTCTGTGTATATGTGCGTGTGTATGGTGTGTGTGTATATGTGTGTGCGTATTTGTGTGTGTTGTCCTTTCCGGTTTCTCAGTTTCATGAGTGATTCTCTCGTGTGTGTGTGTGTGTCTGTGTGGTGTGCGTGTGTGTATCTGTGTATATATACATAATCATAACACATATATGTGACAGCAAAACCGGTCTCATGTCAGCCAGAGCGAAACGGAGAAAATCGTGTTAGAAGTTTTTTTTCTCAAAATTTGTGATTTTCGTTTTTTTGCAAAATGTGAGAGTTGAGATCATGAAGAAGCCATTCCACGTTTCAGATAACAGTATTGGTTGCTTTAAAAGCATACATTTTGTCTTTAAAACTGGCTAGTTTTTAGGAAAGAATCTCGTCTTCCTTGGGGAGTGTGTAAATGACCATAATTACCATACTGGCGATACTGGCCATTCACGTGATGATTACAGTGCTCTTTTGTTTGTGTTTCCGCCAATCAGTTGTGTGCTAGAAGCAAACCTCGTGGCTACTTAAGCTGTGTAACTTTGAATGTAAATGCTACATAAGAAGGAAGGAGAACTTTCATCTTCGGACTTTCACGTAGTCAGAAACATTCTCCAGTGTACAGAATGCAATCAGATCCTCTATCTGCCGGAAGAGAGTGAAGTACTAACAGAGAGTGTTTACGGAGGGGAGGGGGAAATCCCCCTTTATGCAGAGCAGAGTTAAGACTCCTTTCATTGAAATGAATGGGACGCGTGTGGAGTTTAACTAATAAATTTGTCGTTACGTCTTTCTGGAGTTGTTGATGTGTTTTTGGAACCATGTGTCATAATCTGCAACGGTTTGTGATTATTTCAAGCCTAATAGTCTAAGTTGTTACTGTTTGGATTTTGAGAAAATGAACTTTACTTCAGGTCAGGCAGTAACACTTACTATGTTGTTGTTAGCGAACTACGCTAATGTAATGTTTTAAATTGAAAGCTGAAAGCTGTTGAAAACTTTACTCACCAACACCCACCTAGATACTGTTACTGTTAGTTCAAGTGGACAAAGTAATATAGCGGTATAGGGTTACAGCAATGTGTTAAATTCAAGGTGAGTCAATCACTGTTAGCGTTTAGCACATTGGTGTTGCCAGTTACTATATCATTCACTTAAATCAGTTTGTTAGCTTGCTAGCACGCTGTACCTACACACTAGGAGTTTGTTGGCATCATACTTCTATACAACAACACACTACACAGAATTGTATTTATCTTTGTAGAATCTAAGATCTTTGGTACTAATTCAGCTTTTGTGTGGTCATTATTTTTGCATGAAAGGGTGATATATACCTGATAGCAGGGGGCAACGGGGCTTGTTTAATTGTAAACATTAGCATCATGTTACTAGCCAAAACCTCCTATTACAGCATAGTTTCGATTTGCGATGGGCGATTAATTTGAATAATGCTTGAGTTGACTGGTGCTAATGATTAAATCTTGATTGCACTTACTGCAGTATACAACGGCAATACTGTAGTAAAAACTGCAGCTTTAATGCTGCAATACAGCTACTGCAGCACTAGTTGCTAAATCATTAGCATCTCAGTCATAATACCACACCTCAGTGACAGTCTTAATGTCATGCAAATGGACAGCATCCTGCCCCACAGCGCTACAGTGAGGCAATCTTCAAGAGGAGTTTTCAGGTTTGTGTTTTAAGGTGTGCATGCTTTCAAATGGCCACAAATTCTTCAAATGTCCATGTGTAAGACATCTTTGGAAAGCTTAGAAATTACACTTTCCGAATCTGTGAATAACTCAAAATGCCTCTGGGACGACTTGTGGATGGTTTTGCTGTGGTCGGTCACATATGTGTGTGTGTGGTGTGTGTGTGTGTCTGTGTATATGTATATGTGTGTGTGTGTGGTGTCTGTGTGTGTGTGCATGTGTGTGTGTGTGTGTGTGTGTGTACCTGGGCACATTGACGAAGACACCCTCTCTGGGCAGGACACTCTTGCAGGTCAGAGCGTTGGTGGCTTCAGTGAAGGTTGTCTCAGGAGATTCTGCTCGATGAACACTACACACACACACACACACACACACACACACACACACACATGTACACACATCATGTCAGTATGCTGATGTCACAGGCACAGACAATGTGTGTGTGTGTGTGTATATGTGTCTGTGTGTGTGTGTTAGTGTGTGTGTGTGTATATGTGTGTGTGTGTGTGTGTTAGTGTGTGTGAGTGTGTGTGTGTGAGTGTGTGTGTAAGAGTGTGTGTGTATGTATGTGTGTGTGTGTGTGTGTGTGTGTGAGAGTGTGTGTGTGAGTGTGTGTGTGTGTGTGTGAGAGTGTGTGTGTGAGTGTGTGTCTGTGTGTGTGTGTGTGTGTACTGGCGTTTGCTGAGGGTGACGATGGAGCTGGGTGGGGGGCGGAAGTCCTGGTTGTCGGGCTGGTCGTCGAGTGTATATGTGTGTGTGTGTGTGTTAGTGTGTAAGAGTGTGTGTGTGTGTGTGAGAGAGTGTGTGTGTGAGTGTGTGTGTGTGTGAGAGTGTGTGTGTGAGTGTGTGTGTGAGAGTGTGTGTGTATTTGTGTGTGTGTGAGTGTGTGTGTGTGTGTGTATGTGTGTGTGAGTGTGAGTGTGTGTGTCTGTGTGTGTGAGTGTGTGTGTGTGTGTACCGGCGTTTGCTGAGGGTGACGATGGAGCTGGGTGGGGGGCGGAAGTCCTGGTCGTCGGGCTGGTCTTCGAGGGCGTCGTCGGAGCGCATGGAGCCGTAGGAGGAGGGGGGGCGGTCCCCACGGTCGCTGGCCCCGCAGTTCAGCATTGCCGACTCAGAGCGGCTGGACCCCAGACTGGCCCCCAGGGACCCCGCCGAGCCCTCGGACCCCGCGCCGTAGCTCAGCACCGGAGAACCTCGGCCCTCCTGCATGATCCTGATACACACACACACACGCCACACCGTAGCTCAGCACCGGAGAACCTCGGCCCTCCTGCATGGTCCTGAGAAGGGCATTCAGAGACGCAGGCATGCTTCATGCTACATGCTTCATGCTACAGGAGCCTTTCATTGGGGTTAGAGACGCAGGGTTAGGGTTAGGGTTAGCATGCTTCATGCTACAGGAGCCTTTCATTGAGGAAGTTCACGCACGCAGTCTCTAGCTTACGTAAGTGTGTGTGACATTTTCACATAGTGCCGCACACACAGCATTTTAAAGAGTTGAGTCTGATACTGAAGAGGTGTGTGTGTGTGTGTGTGTGTGTGTAACAGGAGAGTCTGATACTGAAGTATACTAAACTACAGGCCTAGCCTAACAGGCCAATCAGAAGGCTGAGTTGGCTGCTAAGTGGCGCTTACAGCCAATGCGACCCTGTTGCGTACTCCTGCAACAATAGTAACAATGTTACAGCATAGCTCATACAGTTACTGCCTATAGTAACACGGTTTCAGCGTAGCTCATACAGTTACTGCCTATAGTAACAATGTTACAGCATAGCTCATACAGTTACTGCCTATAGTAACACTGTTTCAGCGTAGCTCATACTGCCTATAGTAACACTGTTATAGCGTAGCTCATACAGTTACTGCCTATAGTAACACTGTTTCAGCGTAGCTCATACAGTTACTGCCTATAGTAACACTGTTTCAGCGTAGCTCATACAGTTACTGCCTATAGTAACAGTGTTACAGCGTAGCTCATACAGTTACTGCCTATGTATAAACATATACCGTCCCAAACACGTCACCTACCCTGTCACATGCCATTCGGCTACAGGTCAATCTCCGAATTGCTTATAGTAAATAACCCAACACGAGTCCCTGTGCAACATGTGGAAACCAAGCTCCGAGCTCCGACTGCAAATGGAATGCACTATTAGAGCTACAAAGTGACGGATGTCTACGCCCTACGTCTCCGGGGTCACGTACACGTGATCCTGTAGCTTACCACTACCGTTTCAACCGTCGGTTACATGTTGCAGTCTCCTCGCTAGCTAGTAACCTGGGCAGATCTGTGGTGGCCGAAGATATGTGTGTGTGTGGCTGTTCTGTATAGATCGGTGGGTGTGTGTGTGTGGTTATGTGTGTGTCTGTCTGTTCTGTAGATCAGTAGTAGTATAAGACTGAACACTCACGCCTCCACCTCCCGGTCGCTGTCCCCGTGCGCACTCATGCTCTTCTCCTCGGGACCTCCACCTCTCTTTATCGCTACCCGGCAGCTGCTGCTGGGGCCCTGGCTACACAAACAGCTCTGGCTACACACACACTCACACACACAGCGCGCACACACACACAGCTAATAGCCCACAAGCAGATGTTTCGTAGCAGTCGAATCTAAAGTGCATATAACCTAAAAAGTAACTGTTCCTGCACTACAACACCCGATAAACGTCTAAAGGCGGCACTGCCATAACGCCATGTCTCGTCGAAGGGACTGCAGCTCTTGTTCCGGGTTCAGAAGTCGACTCTCCCACGGTGATCTGTGACGCCTCTGACGCAGCACTTTCGGTTTCGGCTGTGTGACGGTTGGAGCTGACATCTGGCTCCACCAGTTCAGAAATCTGCGCAACACTCAGCACGTGGATCAGAGGATCCCCATGTGAACGGCAGAATACCGCGACATGCCAGTCAGAAATCACTATGTGTGGAGAGGCCAGTCAGAAATCACTATGTGTGGACACATTTCCCGGTCCGGGCACCTCTGCTCTTGGGCAAAGCAGCTTCCCACCTTACCTGGTTGTTGTTTCACCACATCCCCGCCAGGTGGCCCCAAATCAGTCCTAACCTGTGGCGATCCAGCACAAAACCAGAGTCGGCAAAAATGCATGCCTGCTCCAGCTTCTCCTCCTTATAATAATAATAACAATAATAATAATAATAATAATAATAATAATAATAATAATAATAATAATAATAATAATAATAATAATAACAACAATAACAACAATAATAATAATAATAATCATCATCATCATCATAAGAAGAATTGTATAGCATATGTGTAAAAATATAGAATATAGCTATTCATGTATGTCTGCCACTACTGCATTGTTATCGCATACGGTGTGATGAGATCAGCTCAGATGTGTGTGGGCCTGAGTCTGTTTTAGTTAGTCTGTTGTAAAGTCTGTTTTAAAGTACAGGGCCTAACTGTATGCCTACATGAAGTCTGTTTTAAAGTACAGGGCCTAATTCTATGCCTACGTGAAGTCTGTTGGGTCCCAGCATACTAGACTACAGTAGACATGGGCCCCAGCATACTACACTACAGAAGACATGGGCCGCAGCATACTACACTAACTACAGTAGACATGGGCCCCAGCATACTTGACTACAGTAGACATGGGCCCCTGCATACTACACTAACTACAGTAGACATGGGCCCCAGCATACTACACTAACTACAGTAGACATGGGGCCCATTCTACTACACTAACTACAGTAGACATGGGCCCCAGCATACTACACTAACTACAGTAGACATGGGCCCCAGCATACTCGACCACAGTAGACATGGGCCCCAGCATACTAGTAAGTAAGTAAGTAAGTTTAATTTATATAGCACATTTAAAACAGTTAGGACTGGCCAAAGTGCTGTACAGTGTCACTAACAAATTGTCACGGTTTCGCTCTGGGCTTGGGATTTTTCGTGTGTGTTTTTCATTGTTACCCACCTATTAGTCTATTAGGTTCACTCTACCGTGTTTTACTGCTCCTTCCCCGCATTATCTGATTATTCACTGCACCTGCACTTCCTTGTTTAGATCCTCATTAGATTATCTCTCTCACTCGCTCTCCTCGCTTCACGATCGTTGTAATCATCCGTCTCACCTGCACTTCCTGGTTTGTGACTATCACGAGTTATTCAATCATTCTTCTCACCTGCACTCCTCGTTCACGCTCGTTTAGTTCCCGGGGTTTCCACTACTTATACTCGCCTCTCTCACTCACTCCTTGTCAGTCCGTCTGCGAACCATGGTGTACTCCTTGGCAAGCTATCTTGACTCCTGACTCCTTCACGTCTGTTTTGGCTGTTACCTCCTGGTGTTTGCTCGTCTCCCGTCTGTGCCTGTGTTCCCCCCTGTCTGTCTGTCAGAATCTCCAGTCCTCCGGTGCCGACTCCTGCCTGCCTGACTCCGCCTGACTCTCCAGCCCTTGGTTTCGACCCCGGTCCGTCCCTGGCTCTCCCTGGCTCTTCAGTCCTCCGGTATTGACCTCCGCCTGTCCCTGACTCTGCTCTACGCTCCTGCCCCTGGCTTCGACCTCTGCCTGCCCACGACTCTGCTCTGCTCTACTGCCCCGGTAACGACTCCTGCCCGGCTGACTCACCTGCTCCTGGCTTCGACCCCGGTCCGTCCCTGGCTTTCCCTGGTTCTCCAGCCCTCCGGTGTCAACCTCTGCTCGCCCTCGACTCTGCTTGGCTCTCCTGTTCCCGGTACCGACCACAGCTCGTCCACTACTGGGCTCGTCTCATCACGGACCCGGTCGCGGGGCTGTCCCTGCCCGTCTGCCTGGGTGCCTCGGCGAGCGATTCGCCAGTGACTTTTCCGCCCTACCGGGCTTTTGACTTTCTCCCCGTTTTCCCCGAACCCTTCAATAAAGTCTATTGTGAAGTTACGCTATTGGGTCTGTATCTGTCTGTCTGCTCCCCGTGACAACAAATAGCAATAGCAAAAGTAAAATACATAAAATACAAAAAGGCATTCCAACAGACAGGTGCAATAAAAGGCAGGATAAATGGGAGGGATAAAAAGAGATGATTTAAGAAGGAAAGGCCAATGTGTACAAATATGTTTTCAGTCTGGATTTAAAAGTACTGATTGTGGGAGCAGATCTAATGTCGGGAGGCAAAGCATTCCACAGACGTGGAGCTTCCACGGCAAAAGCACGGTCCCCTTTGTTTTTGAGGCGGGACCAGGCAACACAGAGGAGACCTTTGTCGGCAGATCTGAGGGATCTGGGGGCCGAGTAATGTTGGAGCATCTCAGAGATGTAGAATGGGGCCTGGCCATGGAGCGACTTAAAAACCAAAAGCATCTTAAAATGTATTCTAAAACAAATGGGGAGCCAGTGCAGAGAGGAAAGGACAGGGGTGATGTGTTCCTGCCTTCTTTTGCCAGTTAAAAGTCTAGCAGCAGCATTCTGTACCAACTGCAGACGAGCTAGCTGGGACTGGGGGAGGCCAAAGTAAAGGCCGTTGCAGTAGTCCAGCCGAGATGCTATAAAAGCATGGATAACAGTTTCCAGATCTTGAAAGGACAGTGAGGGCTTGAGCTGAGTGATCACCCTAAGCTGATGGTAACTATTTTTGATGACGGTATTTATCTGTTTTTTAAAACACAAATCCGACTCAAAGATAACCCCAAGGCTTTTGGCAGATGGCTTTACAAAGGAGGAGAGGTGGGATAGGCTATCTGTAACTGTGGGGATTGATTTAGGGGAACCAAAAATTACGACCTCAGTCTTGCTGTCATTTAGTTGTAGAAAGTTGTTGGACATCCAGTGCTGAATGGCTTCTATACAGTGTAGGAGAGATTGTGCTGACTCCTACGTTGTTAGTGGTAAATATAACTGTGTATCATCAGCGTAGAAGTGAAAGGAAACAAAGTGCTTACGGATTATGTCCCCTAGGGGGAGCATATATAGGCAGAACAGTATTGGCCCTAAAATTGATCCTTGGGGGACACCATAGGAGACCGGGGCAGAAGCAGATGAAGAATGGCCGATGGAGACTGAGAAAGTTCTGTGTTGCAGATATGACTTAAACCAGAGCAGTGCAGACCCTTTGATGCCAACCCAATCTTCAAGGCGGTTGAGGAGGATGTTATGGTCCACTGTGTCAAAGGCTGCACTAAGATCCAGTAGAACCAAGACTGCGTTTTGACCGGCGTCGACTGAGAGGAGCAAATCATTTGTAATTTTTAGCAATGCAGTTTCTGTACTGTGACAGGTCCTGAAGCCAGATTGAAAGGGCTCCAAGATGGCGTGTTGTGATAGGAAAGGGGAGAGCTGGGACAAGACTACTTTTTCAAGGACTTTTGAAATAAATGGGAGTTTAGAGATTGGGCGATAGTTATTTAAGCAATTGGGATCCAGGTTGTGTTTCTTGAGTAAAGGTTGGACAGTTGCATATTTGAAGCAGGCTGGGACAGAACCAGATGTCAGACAAGAGTTAATAATGAGTTGAAGGGAGGGGCCAACAGTATCAAAGGCTTCCTTTAATATGGGGCATGGAACCTCATGGCCAGGGGACGAGGTGGTTTTCATATGGAGCACAATGTCCTTTAAGTCAACCAGGGAGACAGGGTTGAAGTGACAAAAGGTAGCTATGGGGTGTGGTGGTGTAGGAGGAGATGGATCAGGAGGAGGGAACAGAGCTCTGATGTTCTTAATTTTCTCAGTGAAAAAATGGAGGAAGTTTTCACAGACATCAGAATTTATAATGGGGGCTGGATATAGTGCTGGGTTTATGATGGAGTTAATTGTGTTAAACAGAATTTTAGGTCTATTGGAATGCCTGTTAATGATGAAAAACATGTGAAAAAAAACAAATGAAAAATATCTGGCTCTGGCTTCTTTAGCGGCAGCCTGAAAGATTTGGAACGAGACAGTAAAGACAGCGGTCTTTCTTCCATCTCCTTTCAGCTCTGCGACAGGCCTGCCTGAGTGAGCGTGTATGGCTATCAAGCCTCGTTTTGGCTTTAAAATTGGGGTGTTTGTACTTGAGAGGGGCCACCAAGTCTAAAATGTCTCTGCATGATGAGTTAAATAAAACAATTAAATCATCAGGGCTACATGAGGCACCAGCAGCTGCAGTCATAGCTGAAGCAATGTCTTTACTTAAAAAACAGTCAGTGAACTGGGTTGTAGCCTGTGGGTTTAAGTGACGAGAATAATGACCAGGTGCTTTAACTATCTGAACAGGATGAGCAATATTAATATTGAAAAAGATGGGCTTATGATCAGAGAAGGTAGCATCATCAATTGAGATTTTTTCAACAGAGAAACCATATGAGAGGACAAGGTCCAGAGTATGACCCAGTATATGTGTTGCTTGGTCTATGTGTTGGGTGAGCCCAAATGCATCCAAAACGTCACAGAACTCCTTGACCATGGGCTTATCCGGGCAGCAGACGTGGATATTAAAGTCGCCCAGCAAGAGCTGACGACCACGCGATAGAAGACAAATAAAAAAGAAGAAAATTCTGTAAGAAAGTCTTTATCAGGCTTGGGTGGTCTATATATCAATGCACACAATAGTGAATTGCGTTTTGATTCCAGAGTAACGCAAGTTCAAACGTGGAATAGGTGCTCGTGGCAAGAGGCTGGATTTTTAACACCTTATTGTAAACAAGAGCTACTCCACCACCACGTCCAGAGCGCCTACACTAACTACAGTAGACACGGGCCCCAGCATACTACACTAACTACAATAGACATGGGCCCCACCATACTACCCTAACTACAGTAGACATGGGCCCCAGCATACTACACTAACTATAGTAGACATGGGCCCCAGCATACTCGACCACAGTAGACATGGGTCCCAGCATACTACACTAACTACAGTAGACAGGGGCCCCAGCATACTACACTAAGTACAGTAGACATGGCCCCCAGCATACTACACTAACTAGAGTAGACAGGGGCCCCAGGATACAGTTTTTTCACTACAGTTTCACTACTGATTAACATCTGACTACACTAGACAGCATACTTGTGTTTCACTATTGATTAAGCTACTCTAAATCATAGCATACTTGTGTTTCAGTACTAATGTCATGATACTAGTTTAGTGAAAAAGGACTATCAGCACATTTTCATAACTATGGGCACATTTTTAAATTTATGGACATATTATTTTCATCATATCATATCATATCATATCATATCATCATCATCATATCATCATATCATCATATCATTTTATTTACTTGAAAACTAGTCATATGGATTAGAATGGACAGAATGTAAAAGTGAAGAATCTTAGTGTAGTGGAAAGAATCCAGACTCTTTGACAGCACCGTCTCATCTTAGTTACTTGGAAAATAAACAGCTGCCATATTTGACCTGCTAAGACTGGGGCACATACACGTCAGAATGGATTAAATGTTTTAGAGCGGAACTGTGCAATGTAACGGCTTTGTAAGCCAGACTATGTAGATGCTGTGTAGATTACTACGAAGACCAGATTTACTTTGCCAACTACTGGCAGAGCAGATTTCAACCAACATCCACTGACCCAGCAAAAACATCCACTGACCCACTGACCCAGCAAAAACATCCACTGACCCACTGACCCAGCAAAAACATCCACTGACCCAGGAAAAACATCCACTGACCCAGCAAAAATATCCACTCACCCAGCACAAACATCCACTGACCCAGCAAAAACATCCACTGACCCACTCACCCAGCAAAAACATCCACTCACCCAGCAAAAACATCCACTGACCCAGCAAAAATATCCACTCACCCAGCACAAACATCCACTGACCCAGCAAAAACATCCACTGACCCACTCACCCAGCAAAAACATCCACTGACCCACTGACCCAGCAAAAACATCCACTGACCCAGCAAAAACATCCACTGACCCACTGACCCAGCAAAAACATCCACTGACCCAGCAAAAATATCCACTCACCCACTCACCCAGCACAAACATCCACTGACCCAGCAAAAACATCCACTGACCCACTCACCCAGCAAAAATATCCACTCACCCACTCACCCAGCAAAACATCCACTGACCCAGCAAAAACATCCACTGACCCAGCAAAAATATCCACTCACCCACTCACCCAGCACAAACATCCACTGACCCAGCAAAAACATCCACTGACCCACTCACCCAGCAAAAATATCCACTCACCCACTCACCCAGCAAAAACATCCACTGACCCAGCAAAAACATCCACTGACCCAGCAAAAATATCCACTCACCCACTCACCCAGCACAAACATCCACTGACCCAGCAAAAACATCCACTGACCCAGCAAAAATATCCACTCACCCACTGACCCAGCAAAAACATCCACTGACCCACTCACCCAGCAAAAACATCCACTCACCCAGCAAAAACATCCACTGACCCAGCAAAAACATCCACTGACCCACTGACCCAGCAAAAATATCCACTCACCCACTCACCCAGCAAAAACATCCACTCACCCAGCAAAAACATCCACTGACCCACTCACCCAGCAAAAACATCCACTCACCCAGCAAAAACATCCACTGACCCAGCAAAAACATCCACTGACCCACTGACCCAGCAAAAACATCCACTGACCCACTCACCCAGCAAAAACATCCACTCACCCAGCAAAAACATCCACTCACCCAGCAAAAACATCCACTGACCCACTGACCCAGCAAAAATATCCACTCACCCACTCACCCAGCAAAAACATCCACTGAGCCACTGACCCAGCAATGAAGAAGCCTGGTGGAGTCATCTGTGGCGCTGTTGCTAGGTAACTAGGCTGCTGAATAAAGCATGCATGAGGACCAGGTCTGTATGCTGAGAAAGCCAATATTAGCGAGTACGCTACTAGAAACTGTAATTAATAAAAGAGGTAGCTTCTCAAAAACACTTGTTAGCACTTCACAGTTTTATGCAGATATTAGCCTGCAGCCAAAACAACACAAGAACATGGATGAATATGTGAGCTACTGAATGATACTAGCTAACTGATAATGTCTCTTTCTGCATGCTAATTGGGTTTTAATGCCACTGTAGAATGCATTTAGAGTTGCAGTACTAATGGACAATACTGGGGAATAGTGATTGCAGTAGTAATAGCCACGACTAGTTACTATCAGTTACCTATGTTAGTTAGGGTGAAATAAGGTAAATGGGACATCAGCTAAAATGGGACAAATAAGTTTTTAAACCCTTAAATAGCCCTTAAACCCTTACAACTCTTTAAATAGCAACAGCCAGTGAAAGTGCATGTTATTATATTGTTACTGCATTTGTCATTTACAATATATATCATTTTGATTAGACTAAAGTAGGCTATCATAGATGGGAGGAGGCAAGGTTTAAAAAGTCAGTGGAGCCCAAACTGGCAAAGTGTCCCCCTGACATGTCAATTCTGTCTTCACGATTATAAGAATATTGGAGCTGAAGCGATAAGAATATAGCTTAACACCGAAATAATTTGGAATTAATTAATCTAATTAATCACATTTTAATCTCATATCTGCTAACTGTCCCGAAATAAAGAATTCAAATTTCAGGACATTACAAAATTGTAGTGCTTGACTAATCATTTGAATACACTAAAAAGAGAAGATTTGAAAACCACATTT
>CM050215.1:19087967-19110467 GCA_027475355.1 Coilia nasus
CATGCTAATGTGACATGGGTACGCACACATGGGTGAAGATTATATAGAAAGAGGGATTTGAAACGGCTGTCTTCTTCCAGGCCTGGTGCGTTTCTGCCCTGGAAGTATGCGTTCCGTAGCCGGTGATAATATCCGCGAGGGGGTTCTGTTCTCTTATGCCGGATCTGAAAGGCACTAATGAAAGCTGATGTTTCATCAACATATGAGGAGTATTCCTCAATCAGGACCTTTCTTAGTCTCGAGTAACTATCACGAATGTAAGATGGCTGAGTTTTGATAAAATCGTGAACACTCTTACTGGTTGACTTCCAAATTAATTTGAGTTTCTCACGTGTGGTAGCATGAGGCAAGTCAGAAAGATGGTCATCAATCATGTCCAAGTAATTGTCAATGTTAGCATTGCAGCTACCAGGGTCAAAGCATTCAATGTCTTTTGCAAGGGGGTCAAGATAGTGTATGCGAAGGGTGGGGAAGGGGTCTCTGTGTGTCTTCACTAGCTTCCCGGTGTGATCACTTTCTGAGCTACTTGAATATGGTTGTCCTAGAGGGTGAAGCCTCTCCCCATATTCTTCAGAGGATGAGGTTTCCGGGCGCATGGGCCTGGAGTGACCTTGTGTTCTCTTGTGTTTCTCAGTAACCTGGGGCTTTAGGAGTGGTCCAGGTGCCACTGGGTGTGAGCGAACTCCACCTGAGCTATGAGGGAGGTTTATGTCACAGCATGTTTGTTTAGTTAAGCAGGGAGTTAGGTGTTGGTCCCTGGAATACTTAATGTTGTGATCAGGCAGGGCCTGTTCCTTGGTATCCAGCTGTGCTTTTGTCTCCACTTGTGTGGGGAATGCTTTAAGCATCGCCTGGGCCCTGGCACGTATCTCACGGCTCTTTTTAAGGGCCTGGTCAACAGCAATTTATTGCTCACATCTTGCTAGATCTGGCTGGTGTCTGCTAACATACTTCTGTATGAAGTCATTAGTTAACTCTAGTTCATTACGCAAGGCTTGGTTAGCTGCATCTAAACTATGAAGGCTAGCTTTTAGCGCTGTGTTTTCCTTGCTGAGGATTTCTATCTCCAGGTGGGATTCCTGGGAGTGATGCAGGAACAGCCTACCAATTACTTCCTGGATGTTGGCAGCTTTACTGATGTCTTGCATTATGCTGTCTATTTCTGATCGACACTCTTTCAGTTGCTCAAATTCTGTTTTAGTGTCTATTCTAAGGAGATTTGAGATAAACTTAACAAGCTCAACATTCTCTTTATCAGAGTGGACATTGTCCTTGCCTTCTAAGGCATGTGAGCTTTTACGACTCATCTTGCTTGTTTACCTAAGCACAACTGGTGGTGCGGGGGTTACAAAGCAAATGAGGTGTTAAAGCAAGCATTTCTAAAATGATGCACAGGCAAGAGCTGCTTAACCTGTGGCTTACACAAAAATATTTGGGCGATAACCAATGTTAATTTTACTTCTTTAATTGCTAATTACTCTCTTAAAATGTGTCCAATTTCTGTGGGTTGCTATGGCAACAGAAACTGTTTCCTGAAAAGAATTCTCTCTTGGTTACTGATATTCTATTTAGTATTTGGTGATAGTTAATATCACAATAATACAGATTGTCTGAAAACACACATGAATATACAACTTGCTAATTTCACTGGACCTGTGATTGTTCACCAAACTGAAACTTCATCTGTCACTGCATCCTGTTGCAGGGGTCAAAGTTTCAGATTTCAAAAATTATTTCTATCAAACTGAGCATTAATCTGTTATTGCCACAACACTCTGAAACCAACGTTGCCAATCCTCACGCAGGGGCTCCATAAATATAATGTAGGGATAACCACTTTTACGCGGCGCACCCTACAAATAAATGGGTTGGTAATAATTAATTGGTCTTAATCGATCAGTCTCATATCAGTCTCATATCAGTCTCATTAAAATCAGTCTCATATTAGTCTCATTAAAATAAGTCTTGAAGGTGAGTGAGGATCTTTCTTGGCAGTGGCTCTCAGAGTATTTGTAGTAACAGACAAAACACAGTTTATTTCAAAAGGTATAGTTTATAAACTAACAAACTACAGGTGTGAACTAATCCTACAGGTAGTGATGTATGTGTGTGTGCATAGACATACTATACATAGACAGAGCATGGGGCGTTACTGCCAATAGGTGCTGACGAGACGCGGAGCCGCCATCTTGGAGCGGGGATACGCTCCATTCAGCTTAATCCGTTTGACAGGACAAATGAACTGTTAGCGCATTTTATTAACAGTACCTCGCTAAACACCACTATTTTTAAACTGGCTGTATCGCTAGTAGGTTATAGTAGGCTATAACAAAGGCTTCTTGAAGGCTTTCATTATTCTTAATTAATTAAAGAACTGTTGCTGCTTCCAAATCCCCTTAGTAACAACACACATTGATAAAAACATATGACATGTGACAACTGCGAATAATTAAGCAGTTGTCTCAAGTTTATTTGCAGCCCCTTCTATTTTTTTTTTTCATTTTCTGCTCCGTATAGCTTGGTGGGTAAATTTAAAGACATGCACAACAGCGTCAAACGTTTACAATCAGGTTGTTGTGGGATAAATCGCCTGCAGTGTAGGCTTGGTGCAACTGTTTCTACATTCTGACATCGAACTACAGGCTGTTTTTTGTATATATCGCTAGTTCAGCCCAAGACTTTTCGTCATGCTTATTAAATAAATCTGTCACTGCATCCGACCCACCTAAACGACAACACAGCCATTGCTAAAATCAACATACACCTGTTATGTAGCCTGAATCAGTGATTCTGGTCGCCAAATTATTTTTAGCATGTTATTTCGCCAGGTGAAACTTAGAACAAAATACAATTCAAATCTTTTTTTTTTTTTTTGTATTCATAGGCGCTGTTAGTGTTCAGCTTATAGAGAGGGCCGTGGTGCAAAAGAAGGGCAACTTACGGCGCATAGAGGGACTGACAAATGACAGATAAATGCATGTTTGTTTATATTACCTTTGTATTTATTGGTTAAACATGGCTATGTCATTAGTCTGTGTGTATTAAAATGAATTTTGCGATTCACAGCTTCTTGTAGGCTACAGTTTTGGTTAGCGGTTCAACGTTCTGTTTCGAAAAGTTGAGACGGTGGGCTTGGGCGCGCTGGCTGCCAAACGACTCGTTTTATGTACAGTCTGCTCTCCACTCTCGCATAGTCATAATGGGAAAAAAAATAATTAAAAAAATGTTCTGGGCCACATTCATGGTATTAAAAAAAGACAAGAGGGAAAGAGAAAGTGGCAGATAGAATAAGGAAGAAGTTGTGCGCTTGGAAACACTGCGCAGGTATAGGATGCATAACTTCTCTGACAGTTTGAGGGCAGCGTTGGTTGACTAACGTTGCTTTTCCATAAGGTTACAATTGAGTTGCTAAACTACTTTACGTTGCGTTTTAGTTTGCTAACTAACACTGGCTGAAGTGTTTTGTAGATATTGTTGCAATAGTCCTTGTTCAAACGTTTGACGTCGTTCATGTTGTCTTTCTGCATTCCATCCACCTGCTATAATTATAGCTTCATATTGAAGTTAGCACAACAAGCAAAACTGCTATTGTGCTGTTGTTCAGTATGTAGCATCATGTCATCCTAGTTCTCGTTTGAAATTTGTTTTAATAAATGTTCATTGTTAACATTACATTCGGTGTGGTCTCCCTTACGTTATCTCCGCTCTGAGCCAATTGGGCATAACAATACATTAGATATCTATATATAAACACCTGAGCGCTTTTATATCAGCTGAAACCACCAATCTTATTCAATGCATAGAGAGTAAAGACAATGAGATAGGCCTTTTGCCAGCTCACGAGAGAACGGGGGATGTGCACAAGGCCCATGATTAAATCGCTTTGGAACAATAGGCTAGGCTATTGTTAGCTAAACATTCCTCCTAACCAGATATCAATGCAGGGCATTAGATCAGGGTTAGTAAGAAGGGGGGGGGGGGGGGGGGGGGGAGCATGCATGATCTGTCTATCAAAGTAGCAAATAAAAGAACATAACAAATGGTCAACTCAAAGTCTATATGAAACAGTGTGCATGTTTACATCAGACATAAGTTTAAACATTCTTGCTGTGCTAAGCAATATTCTAACTATGCCCAAGTGCCTTACGCAAATGTTGCTTGAGCGTGTCCTTTGTTTCGGGCGGTTGCTCCAGTCCTTCCTTATGTGTTGGAGGGTCCGTAGCGAAGTCATCAGTGATCGGCTGTGATCCGATGAATGAAGAAGTCCTTTTTACTGGTGGTAGGAAAATTCTCTCTCAGCTTGCTGTAGCTGGGAACCAAGTGCTCGATTAAGAGGTTTCCTACTATGGTTCGTCGCGCATTAGACATTTACAGAAACAGCACTACATCAGCGTCTTGCTGGGAATCCCATGGATTAGTAGTCGTTTCATTGAACTCAACAAATGTAGGAACTGGGGAAAGGGAATCCAGTCGCCTTTCCAGTAAAACATACTCGAGTTAAAGTACTTCTGACCTTGTGCAAAAGGTCCATTGTTGTCTACTTAGCTGCGCATGTTGACGAGTTCCTTTGTGGTCCTCCCGCCCCGGTGGCCTGCAGGAGGAGGGTATCTCTTTTGGTCTGTGTGATCTGATGACCTACAGCACTGAGAGAAGGAGCTATAGCCCGCCAGGGGTTTTGAAGGAAGGGTGTGAAATGTGAGAAGGGCTTATCACCTGAGGTGTGGCCAGGGGAACTGTGGGTAGTGTAGTCTCTTTGTGATTGTACCTACAACACACACACACACATACACACACAGTCTTAGGCCCCGTCCACACGACAACGATCCTGGATTTTTTTCTTCGGGGGTTAAAAAAAAAGTCGCGTCCACACAACAACGGAGCAGTAAATATTTACGTCCACACGGGAACGTTTTCATTGCGTTGTCATTGCGGAAGGTGTGCTGTCTCAGCTTGAGGGGCATGATCAGAAGCTCAGTGATTCACTTTAAACATGTAATGCATGTTGATTTTACCAATGGGTGTTCTTGTTTAGGTGGGTCAGATGCAGCGACAGTTGCCCTATTTAATAAGCATAACATATGATAAGTGTTTGTTGGGCTGAACTAGCGATGTATAGGCTACAAAAAACATTTTGTAGTTCAATGTCAGAAAGTAGAAACAGTTGCATTACACAGAGCCTACACTGTAGACCATTTATACCCCAAATTATCCCACAACAACCTGTCTGTAAAGGTTTGCCGCTGTTGTGAGATGTCACATCGTTAAATTGACCCTCTTGCGATACGGAGCAGAAAATGAAAAAATAGAAGGAGCTGTAAATAAACTTGAGACATCTCCGCAATTATTCGCTTAAAACATGTCATATGTTGATTTTAGCAATGCGTGTTGTTACTGAGGGGAGTTGGAAGCAGCGACAGTTGCTCTTTAATTAATTAAGAGTGATGAAAGCCAACAAGAAGTCGTTGTTATAGCTTACTAGCCTACCATACAGCCAGTTTAAAGGCAGTAGAAACAATTGCACAACAGCCAGCCTACATTACAAGCTAATCAAATCAAAATTTATTCGACAGCAGCCAGTTTGTAAAAGTTTGAAGTTGTTATATGAGATGTGCAGCACAAGGTGAATGGGCGACGACGTCATCATTTTCAAAAGGTTGCGTTTTGCCTGTCCACACCGACAACGAAACGGCGGCGTTGTCAGACTTTCTCACTTTGGAACCCGTTCTCAAAAAGTATTGTTTTCGGGCACCGAAAATGCCGGCACCGTATGGACGAAAGGCCAAAACGCAAACAAACTTTACCGTTTTGACCTGAAAACGTTGTCGTGTGGACAGGTCCTTATACACACATACACACGTATAAACACACACACACAGTCTTACACACACACACACACACACACACTTTCCGTCCTGAGTATACTGTCACCTATACCCTTAGCGAGCCTAGCTTAGCATAACTTACTGGCAGTGGGTTACAGCAGCTAACGTATACTGACACTGTGACCCTTGGGTATCCTAGTTTAACATTGTTTCCTAGCAGCTAACGTATACTGACACTGTGACCCTTAGCCAGCCTAGTTTAGCATTGTTTACTACCAGCTAACGTACACTGACACTGTGACCCTTAGCTAGCCTAGTTTAGCATTGTTTACTAGCAGCTAACGTACACTGACACTGACCCTTAGCTAGCCTAGTTTAGCATTGTTTACTAGCAGCTAACATGCACTGACACTGTGACCCTTAGCTTAGCCTAGTTTAGCATTGTTTACTAGCAGCTAATGTACACTGACACTGTGACCCTTAGCTAGCCTAGTTTAGCATTGTTTACTAGCCGTGGCTTACACATGTCAGACCCTTTGGTTTTAACAAGGGTCTTAACACAGACTGACAGAGTTAGCAGTGCGCTGCGTGTGTGTGTTATGCTATCTGTCAGGTTGGTAGCCTGTTAACAATGTTAGCTATCTGTATGGCCAGTAGCCTGTTACTAATGTTGGTATCTGTCATGGTCTAATGGTATCTGTCAGCTCAGGAGCCTAACTGCTAGTAATGTTAGCTATCTGTCAGCTCAGGAGCCTAACTGCTAGTAATGTTAGCTATCTATCAGCTCAGTAGCCTAATTGCTAGTAATGTTAGCTATCTGTCAGCTCAGGAGCCTAACTGCTAGTAATGTTAGGTATCTGTCAGCTCAGGAGCCTAACTGCTAGTAATGTTAGGTATCTGTCAGCTCAGGAGCCTAACTGCTAGTAATGTTAGCTATCTGTCAGCTCAGTAGCCTAACTGCTAGTAATGTTAGGTATCTGTCAGCTCAGGAGCCTAACTGCTAGTAATGTTAGCTATCTGTCAGCTCAGGAGCCTAACTGCTAGTAATGTTAGGTATCTGTCAGCTCAGTAGCCTAACTGCTAGTAATGTTAGCTATCTGTCAGCTCAGTAACCTAACTGCTAGTAATGTTAGCTATCTGTCAGCTCAGGAGCTTAACTGCTAGTAATGTTAGCTATCTGTCAACTCAGGAGCCTAACTGCTAGTAATGTTAGCTATCTGTCAGCTCAGGAGCCTAACTGCTAGTAATGTTAGCTATCTGTCAGCTCAGGAGCCTAACTGCTAGTAATGTTAGGTATCTGTCAGCTCAGTAGCCTAACTGCTAGTAATGTTAGCTGTCTGTCCTCACTGACCTGACACTGTTGGCGCTAGCATACAACTACACACTGTTGTGGCCCTTAACAGAGAATGTGTGCAGACATCATTAGCAGGGCGCTGTGTGTGTGTGTATGTGTTATGAGTCCTTAACGTTGTGTGTGTGTGTGTGCAGACATGATCTGCAGGGGGCTGTGTGTGTGCGTGTGTGTGTGTTATGAGCCCTTAATGTTGTGTGTGTGCGCATGTGTGCAGACATGATCTGTAAGGCGCTGTGTGTGTGTTGTGGCCCTTAACGGAGTGTGTGTTCAGACATGATTAGCAGGGCGCTGGGGCCGGAGTTTGGGGGCAGTATGGGCATCATGTTCTTCCTGGCCAATGTGTGCGGCAGCGCCCTCTACGTGCTGGGGCTGGTAGAGGCAGTGCTGGCCACGTTTGGAGCACCGGAAGGTAAGTGTGTGTGTGTGTGTGTGAGTGTGTGTGTGTAATTGTAAATTCTGCCTTTGTGTTTGTATGTGTGTGTGTGTGTGTGTGTCTGTCTGGTGGTTAGGGTTGGGTGATAATACGGTAATAAGGTATCCAGCGGTATCTTAACATAGCAGCGGTATCAGTGTCATTACCGTCATGACAATCTCTGCTGCGCATAAATATATATATAATAACTGAATAACACAGCCTGTTGTGTTAAATGTGTTAATACTCCTCTCCACTAGGTGGCAGACATGTTAGTCCTGGCTGAGTATTGTGACATCCTCCAATGCAATCCCTTTGAGGAAATCCCAGTCAGTCAATGGAACTAGCACAGCCAACCCATTGACTGTATATTATCTATAGATATATAAGATGGATAGATATATCTATTATCTTATATACAGTCAATGAGATAACCAGTGAGCTATTAAAGCTTAACCGATCTACTCAGATTTTGTGAATAATTCCATTGAATAAACATCCATTTGCAACTAAAAAGGTACAGTAACTTGTAGTGGTGTTTTGTGTCTCCTGTTAACATATTCTGTTTCTGAGTGAGAGTATATGCCTTTAGGAGATGACGGTCTGAGGGTGATAGCCTAGGAGAAGTCTTTGGCTGCTACAGTACAAACTACTAGCGATGTATTGCACCCCACATTACAGGCAGTTTATGGCCCAAATATCCCACAACAACCCGTGTGTAAAGGCTTGAAGTTGTTGTAAGATTTGCACAAGATGGTGGCGAGGTCATCTTTTTTAAAAAGCACAGGCCTATGTAATATGTATTAGGCGTATGTAATAAGTAATAGGCCTATGTAATATGTAATAGGCCTACGTAAAAAGCATAGGCCTTTGGGATGCTTGCTATTCTGTTTCTGGTCGGTCGCAAGCTGACATTTTGTTTACTCCCTGTAAATGCTATTTTTTAATTAGCCACAGTAATACCGTATACCCCGGCAAAATGTGGAGAAGGTTTAACCGTATCAAAATTTGGATACTGCCCAACCCTACTGGTGGTTAATTCTGCCTCTCCTGTATGTGTGTGTGTGTGCAGACGGCACGCCTGGCGGTGTGTACGAGGTGCTGCCGGGGGGCTACTGGTGGTCCGTGTGTTACGGCAGTGCCATCCTGCTGCTGTGTGTGTGTGTGTGTCTGGTGGGCGCCCACATCTACGCCAAGGCCTCCTTCCTCATCTTCCTGCTGGTGATGCTGGTGCTGGCCACAGTCTTCCTGTCCTTCTTCGCCGTGCGCCCCCACGCCATCGCCCTGCCCCCCCCACCCAGCCCCCCAGTGCCCCCCACGCCCAACGCCTCCGCCCCCCCTGCCCCCCCCGCCTTCGCCAACTTCACCGGCTTCAAGCTCGAGACGCTCATCGGAAACCTGCAGGGTGAGTGTGGGAGTGTGTGTGTGTCTGTGTGTGTAGGGCTGGCTGATATATCAATGTTATGATAATATCGATATTCTTTTGAAGGAGATGTGTATTTGACATTATATCGCCATTTTGATATATTTTCGATGCTGTAATACCACTTCATCAAAAGCACTTATTCTAATGTGTTCACACTGTTCAGATAGCCGGAGCTTTCTTGGATCGCTCAGCTGTGCCCCTTCTTGTGTTACTGTTTACTTTCTCATGTGCACAACTTAACTTAACATGAAACACTTTGCTCATCCTGTTTTTGAAATACCGATATATATCGTACATCGCCAGTCAGCCCAGAAATATTGTGATATCAGTTTTGGTCCATATTGCCCAGCGCTATGTGTGTGTGTGTGTGTGTGTGTGTTAATGTGTCTGTGTCTGTTTTTGTGAGTATGTGTGTGTTTGTGTGTATGTCTGTTTTTGTGAGTGTCAGTGTGTATGTGTGTCTGTGTTCCTGTTTTGGTGGGTGTGTGTGTGTGTTTTGTGTGTGTTTGTGTTCCTGTATGTGTGTGTGAAGAGTGTATGTTTCTGTACCTGGAGAAAAATAATTAGTAATGTAAGCACGTGTGTGAGGATGTGAGGAAACTATATACATATATGATAGTTCTTCTCAGGTATCAGGTTTCGCTATGTTTACATTTAACACTTTGCACATGTCTTTATAACACTTCAGCTTTGTTAAGCACTTTATTAGCTTATTGATAATTGTTCAGTTTTCATTGTAATCGTAACATTGAACGTGTGTTGACAGTCATTTTGCCTGAATGCTTATTGCCTGTCAGAGGAAGGTTAAGTTAAAAATAAAAATGTTTAAATTTAGATTTTTCCCTCCTGTTACTTATTTTAAATAGGTCACACAATGTTTTTTAAATAATTATCGATATCGACCGATATGAAACACTTACATCGTGATACAGATTTCAGCCATATCGCCCAGCCCTACGGTGGACTATACCACGGACATGATGATGTCATTCGCTAGTAACGTAAGTGTGTGTGTGTGTATTTGTTTGCTCAGCGGACTATACAGTGGACTACACCACGGACATGATGATGTCATTCGCTACGGTCTTTGCTGTCATGTTCAACGGCTGCACAGGCATCATGGCCGGATCCAACATGTCCGGTAAGCGTGTGTGTGTGTGTGTGTGTTTGTGTGTGCATGTGTGTGTGGTTTGGTGCATGTAAGATGTTGCATTGTGGGAATGTTTGCATGTGTGCATGAGCAGAGGTGTCAATTCTGGCTTCAAACTGTAAAAATGCCTTTTTGCACACTTAACACAGCTGATTTAGCTCAGTAATTTACACAGTAGATTTAGCTCAGTAATTAACACAGCTGATTTAGCTCACAAATTAACACAGGTGATGTCACTAATTAGCTCCTGTACCTGTCTGATGATCCTAACACAGGTGATGTCACTAATTAACTCATCTGATGATATTAACACAGATGATGTCACTAATTAACTCATCTAATGATCCTAACACAGGTGACGTCACTAATTAACTCATGTGATGATCCTAACACAGGTGATGTCACTAATTAGCTGGTCTACCTGTCTAATGATAATGGGCTGGTTTGACATGACTGGCTGGTCTACCTGTCTAATGATAATGGGCTGGTTTGACATGACTGGCTGGTCTACCTGTCTAATGATAACGGGCTGGTTTGACATGACTGGCTGGTCTACCTGTCTAATGATAACGGGCTGGTTTGACATGACTGGCTGGCTGAGTGGTCGGCTTAAAAAATGCATTCTAGACTTGAAATAGTGACGTTTTTGCACAATCAAAAAAACAAAATTCAGTAGAATAAAGTACATTACTTTTTTACCAGGGGAGGTTATAGCAGTTGTGATGTACTGAGTATTTTCTAACATTTAATGTTTTGGTTTTAAAACATTGAGAGCTTCTAAACATTTGAATGACAAAATAAGGGTATGAATTATGATTTAATTTGAGTTTTGCATTGTCATGGTGACATCATGTGTTACAGATCATATAGCCACACACAGCTCTGAGTTTAGCGTTGGTTGATAGAAAATGCAGCTTGGTGTGTGTGTGTGTGTGTGTGTGTGTCTGTTTGTCTGTGTGTGTGTGTGTGTGTCTGTGTCTGTGTCTGTGTGTGCGTGTGTGTGTGTATGTGAGTGTGTGTGTGTCTGAAGCCAGCATTCAAACCTCTGAGCATGAGCATTTGTGTGTGTGTTTGCTTGTTTTGTTCGTGTGTGTGCATGCGTGTGCGTGCATGTGTGTGTGTGCGTCTGTGTGTGTGCGTCTGTTCTGCGCGCGTGTGTGTGTGTGTCAGGTGATCTGAAGAGCCCCAGCTTGTCGATCCCCCGAGGGACCATCACCGCCGTCATCTTCACCTTCATCATCTACAACCTGCTCAGCCTCATGGTGGCCTGCTCTTGCGACCGGTACACACACACACACACACACACGCACACACACACACACACACACACACCATCTACAACCTGCTCAGCCTTATGGTGGCCTGCTCTCGTGACTGGTACGCACACACGCACACACACACACACACACACACACACACACACACACACACACACACACACGCGCACACACAATCTCTGTGTGTTGTCCTCTCTGCTAAGACAATATGACACTGGCAAGATATAGCCAGCAGGGTGCGCCAAAAATCATAATATGACATTCCGAGTTATTTAAAGACACACACACAAAGGTCCCTTTTTGTCTTATTTCATCATATATATTTGAGTGTGTGTGCGTGTGTGTGTGTGTGCTGATGTTTTTTGTATAGTGTATGTGTGTTTGTTTTGTGCAGAGTATGTAGATTGAATTTGGTGTGCATCTAATGTGAGTGTGTGTGTGTGGGTGTGTGAGTATGTGTGTGTGTGAGTATGTGTGTGTGTGAGTGTGTGTGTGTGAGTATGTGTGTTGCAAAAAATCCCCATATGGAATTTTGACTGCAGTGCCCCTTCAAAGGGTTGAGCCTATTTCCACACCGCTCTGCCTGGACGTGTGTGTGTGCAGTGTTTCCCACAGACCAAGTAGCATTGTGTGGTGCTAGACGATGCCCCCCCCCCCCCCCAACCACCACCACCTCCTCCTCTTCCTGCCACCCCAACCCCCGAAACCTACCGCCAACAGTGGTGCTAGGGGCTCTGATTCTTGCAGGTACGTGTCCATAGGATGCTGTCAGTAGGGATCTTTTCATGTGTGAGTACAGGAGATTGTCTGGAATCTGGCAGTATAAGAACCATGATGGTGGGGTATTCAGTGGCTTATCAATGTTGATAAATATGTAGTCTGTGCCTGATGGAAATACAAGGATACAAGGATACAAGGAGTTTTATTTGTCACGTACATAGACATACTGGGTAGTAGGACATGCAGTGAAACTGATGATTGTGGGTCTAGACTGTGCATGGGGAGTGGGGAGTAAAGTGCGTAGAATGCATTTGGGGGGGCCATAAGAAGGGCAGAGGTAGAAAAAAGGTGAAGGGGGGTGGGATAAAGTGCATAAAGTGCAGTTATGATTGGGAGGAAGGACTGGCTGTGGTGGCAGCTGACAGCGCTGAGGTGGGGTTGGACACACGTGTGTGGAGAGGGCTGGGGAGCAAAGATATGTGCTGGACTTTGCCGAGGTGGGGTTTGGGGAATCATGTGTGAGGAAGCAGTGGAGGATGGAGAATGGCGGGGCTCCGATGACATCTGGGGGGGGGGGGGGGGTGTAAAGTTAGGTTGTGTGTGCTGAGTGGTGAATGTGTGCAAAGTCAGTATACTGTGTGTTCAGGGTTCTGATGGCCTGGGGATAGAAACTCCTCCTGAGTCTTTCAGTCCTAGCCAAGTGGTTGCGTAGGCGTCTTCCAGACTTCAGTGGTTTAAGCAGCCCATTTCCAGGATGAGAGGAGTCCTTCAAAATCTTTTGGGCCCTTAAAAGTACTCTTCTGGGATAGATGTCTTGCAGAGCAGGGAGTGGAGTTCTAATGGTGCGTTCAGCTGAACGTACTACTCTCTGCAGAGTACTGCAATCTCTCACTGTGGAGTTCCCATACCAGGTGATGATGCTACCTGTTAGTACACTCTCTATGGCTGAAGTGTAGAAGGCCTTCAGGACAGATGAAGAAACCTTGAATTTCCTTAGCTGACGAAGGAAGAAGAGTCGTTGTCTGGACTTCTTCAGTACATATTGTGTGTTAACAGTCCATGTAAGATCTTCAGTGATGTGGACACCAAGGTATTTAAAACTTGGGACTCTCTCTACAGGTTGCCCGCTGATCATTAGTGGAGTATAGCTGCTAACCCGCTGCCTACTCTAATCCACCACCATTTCCTTTGTTTTACTGACATTCAGTGTCAAGCTGTTAGACTGGCACCACTGTGCCACCTCCTCAACTTGATCCAAGTAGGCCTGCTCGTTGTTGTTGCTGATTAAGCCCATGACCACAGTGTCATCAGCAAACTTGATAATGGAGGTGTGACTACTGCTTGCTTTGCAGTCATGAGTGTAGATGTTGTACAGCAGAGGACTCAAAACGCAGCCTTGGGGAGCTCCAGTATTGATGGTTAATATGTCAGATGTCAGACCACCTACTCTAACCACTTGTGAACGGTTAGTGAGAAAGTCCAGTATCCAGTGGCATAGTGTGGAATTCAGTCCCAGGGCCTTCATCTTTGTGACCAACTTGAGGGGTTTTATGGTGTTAAAGGCTGAACTAAAGTCAATGAATAGCATTCTCACATAATTCCCCTTTCCTTCCTCCAGGTGAGTTAGGGTGCTGTGCAGGAGGTTGGTGATGGCGTCCTCTCTGGACCTGTTGGTTCTATAGGCAAATTGGAAGGGGTCAAAGGAGCTTGGCAGGGTTGAGCAAATCATGTTTTTGACAAGCCTCTCAAAACACTTCATGACTGTAGACGTTAAGGCCACTGGTCGATAGTCGTTTAAACATGATGGACTTTTGTTTTTCGGCACGGGAACAATAATGGACTGCTTGAAGCAAGTTGGAACTGTCTCTTGGGCCAATGATGTGTTGAAGATGTAAGTAAATACAGGAGCTAGCTGAACAGCACAGGATTTCAGAACTCTGGTAGACACGCCATCTGGCCCAGAAGCCTTTTTACAATTAACCTTGCTCAAGACATTCCTGACATCGATCTCTGTGACACAAAAGGGTGTGTCTCCACTAGCATCACAGTTCACGGCAGCTTGTACAAGATCTACTGTATCTTGAGCATCAAAACGAGCATAAGGGCCTGTTTTCCATGTAATGAAGGATGTTATATCAGGATTATGCAGGATTATGGATATTATGCAGAAATTTAGGGTAGGGGAGACCGAGGTTGGTTGTCACATTTTTTGCTTTCATTTGAATCCCTCAAAAACGGTGTTATGAATAGATTCCCTTTCGATGTATAATGTAAGCTTAAAGTGTCAGGTAGGACTGAAGGGTTGTAAATCACCTTAAATTCATTGTGTTCAAAAGATATGGGCTGCCAAATAGACACTGACAGCTTGTGACAACCAACCCCATCACGGGGTTGGTTGTCACACACTATGGGGTTGGTTGTCACAATGTTATTTCAATGGGGGGAGAGGAAATGATAACATAGAAATATTTTTGAAAATTATGCAAAAAAGTGAACTGAAATTTATTCAGAATGTAAGTATAACACACAGGCATTGGAAATATAAGTATTACACACAGGCATTGGGAATATCGACATTGGGAACATTGAAATAAAGCATAGACTTGCTGAATACATACTATTTTATAACATGTTATTTAAATATACATGCTATGCACCAAAAGATAGAGTACAACAATAAGATAAGTAGGCCTACTGTTACTATTTAGATTTTTTTGTGTGTATGTGTGTCAGACAGTGAATACATATATGGCCATTGGTGGCACATGTGACAACCAACCCCAAACAGAGTGTGACAACCATCCCCACCTGGTAATTCTGAACATTTCTATGTCAGCGACATCCCAGATAGCAAAATAATTATGGCCACATTGGGCCCAAAACTGGCTTGCCATTTTGGCAAAGTTTGGGCACGGCACATGGCCCTATTTTGGCCCAAAATAGGAATGCCAAAATTATAACCAAAGGAGGCCAAAATCAACCTAAACCTGCCCAAATCCGCTATGGAACTCCAAAACATAGCCATAAAAAAATATTAAAAGTGGAAGTAAACATAAGGGTGTATAGTCACTGCAAAGACAGCGTCTCATTTTATGTACAGTCAGTAATCTCTCCTAGTCACGATGGAGAAAACAGCCAAAAATAAACTTTCTGGGGCGAATTCACAGTATAAAAAAACAAGAGGAAAAGAGAAAGTGGAGGATAAGATGAGAAAGCAGTTGTGTGCTTGGATGAAACACAGGTAGGATGCGTGACTTCTCTGACAGCCAGCATAAGCAGGCTAGCGTTGGTTGTCTAACGTTATTTCTACATAAAGTCATGCTGATCAGTCACACTGATCCAAAGTGGCAATAATACTTTAAGACATAGGCTACCACAAGTTGACTTTTTTTGGACTTCTCCCAAATTTTGCTACTTAAATGTTGGCACATAGAATTAACTTAAATTAGAACAGAAATGCGTTTTAGCTATAAGCTATAAGCTATAAGCTAAAACACATGGTGGGGGGGTGGGGGGGGGGTGCAGTGTACCTCACAATTCTTTTCTCATGATTGCTGCATTCTTTTCTGACTCCCGCACTTTAATGTTTTTTTTTTTCCTGTTCTTGGTCGCTAACACACCAACGCACGGAACAGGCACAAACACAGTATCAGCGTTCAACAGAATTAACGATGCACTTTTTTCACTGACACATGTTTAATGCTATTCATTATTGCTTTTATCTAGTTGTATTTATCGTACATATTTATTTGTAGCTCAAGAGAATACTTCTGAAATGGAGGCATATGATATACAAGAGAATACTTCTGAAAAGACAATGAAGCAAATAGGGCACTGTGCTGTTACGCACGCTGGCTCGAAGCGTGAGCAACATGAATGGGAGACCACACGTAGTTACAAATTTAACAAATGTTTATTAAAGAATTAAGGAAAAACATCAGTAATTGAAATAAAGAAAAGTGTAGTGACGGCATGTAGTGTTGCAATGTCAAACCCAAATGTCCAAAACCAAACACGGAGGAGGGAGAGAGCCCTCGTCTCACAGCCAGACAGCCTTTTATAGGCCCGATTATCCAATAGAATTCCCCCGCCACACCTGGCTACCAATCCACCTGTTAATTAGGGGAGTAACAGGGGAATGGGAACAGGGCGGAGCTGGGATCGTGCTAGAACTACCCTCTGGGTCGTGACAGTGCTCTCTGTGTAGTGATATTGAGATTTGCCTGCATGTTTGACTGGTGTTAGCGGTTAGCTCGCTTGCGTAGGCTACATAAAACATAACAGTAACGGTGATGGTTAGCTAACGGCTATTCTTACATCAACATATGTTATATATGTTATTATGTCTTATATAAGTCTGTAAATAAAAATATATTTTAACACAATAACATAACCGAATCTTACTCAGTACGAATGTAAGATTATCTACAGTTATGTATGATATGATGTACCTGTTGTGTATAGTTGAAACATTGTTTAGGCAGCTGCCTAAACTTTCAGTTTCCATGTGTTATGCTCTGAAACAGTTCCACATTCCAAACTTAAAGGAAAAACGGATATCCGCATGAAAACCTTGCAGCTGTTTTCTGTCTAGCGGTGTAGTTGCTGGTAATATTTTTGAAGATAACAAAGTGCACTTACCTTCTTCAGGGATTACGCTGGAGAAACTGAAGTAGGAGGGGTCTTTCTCACGGTAGTGCTTTAAAAAAAAACAGTCTTTTGGCTTGCCATAAAGATGCCAAAATGCAACCCGAATACATCACGATGCTGTCCCGCTCTTCACCCAATCTTTGGGTTGACTTCACATATGCCATAACTCAGCCAAATGATGACTTATCACTGGCGCCTTTTGATGTATTTTGATAAGCCATAATCACACCACAATAAAGCCAAATGCCAGGCCTTTGGCTAGCCCGTGACATATGCCATAACTCAGCTGTATCACTGGCGCCTTTTAGTCTTTCATGATAAACCATAAGCATGCCAAAGTTTGGCCAAAGCCTTAATGCTGTGCCAAAATAAATCCAAAAGAATGCCAGATATGTGCCAAACCACAGCCAAAATGTTTGCTATCTGGGGTTGATCAGCGCCCTTTAGTGGCCGAGATATGATGAGTGTGACAACCAACCCGTGTGACAACCAACCCCGGTCTCCCCTAATTTCAAAACAGCATTAAACGTGTCTTGACAGAAATGCACGTTAGCAGTAGAATTGGTACGTTCTGCTATTGTTTACACTATGCATTGACTGATAATCGCGAGTTTAAAATGGGTTAAGTTTAAGAGTTTAAAATTTGTCAAATCATTACTTGGTAAATATTTGATCCCTTGTTTTAAAGTGATAAATTAGCGTGATAATAGTGCTTGGTGTCGTTGGAAAGCTGAGATTCTGTAGTTTCTTCTGATGTGCGTGCCTTATCTATCCGATCACGGGTTCGTGAGTAATTTCAACGAGAGTAATGCCTGTGCAAAGTGCTAATATGAGAGATTTTGACGATTTTTTAAATATTAATATCTCGCAGATACTTGATCACAAAAATGAGCGGGAGGTCACGTTGTAAAGCCCTGGGTCTGCTGTTTTGTTTGGTGTGCAATATCTCTACCATGTACCGTCCCGGAGTAATTCAACAGAGAACAATAAGAGTTAAATTTGGACGCATTTTGCGTCCATCGGGACCATAGGGGTAATAATAGCTTGAGTTCCGAGTTGCGCTTGGGTTGGTTGAAAACGTTGGACCAGTGCAGGTGTTTTATAAGTGTACCCCCATTGACATGTATGCGCGAATGTTGATCTCTCTCTCTCTCTCACTCTCTCTCACTCTCTGTGTGTGTGAGCGAGAATGACAGAATCGCGTTGGAAAAAAAAAAGAACAGAATTAATTTGTGGCGCTCGGTTTTCATTCTGTGGCGCTGCACCGCAGAATGGTCTATGTATGGGAAAATGTGAGAGTTGAGATCATGAAGACGCCATTGCATGTTTTATATAAGAGTATTGGTTGCTTTAAAAGCATACATTTTGTCTTTGAAATTGGCTTTTAGGAAAGAATCTTGTCTTCCTTGTGGCATGTAAATTACCATAATTAACATACTCACGATACTGGCCATTCATGTGAGGATTACAGTGCTCTTTTGTTTATTTTGTTTGTTTATTTTTCATGTCATGCAACTACAGCGCTAGAGTGAGGAAATCAAGAGGTTTCTCAGTTTTGTGTTTTAAGGTGTGCACGCTTTCAAATGGCTGCAAATTCTTCCAGTATTATCAGATGTCCATGTGTAAGACATCATTGGAAGGCTTAGAACTTACACTTTCAGAATCTGTGAATAACTCAAAATGCCTCTGGGACGACTTGTGGCCGGTTTTGCCGTGGTCACATATTTGTCTGCATGTTCAGTGGTCTATGTATGTGTGAGTGTGAATTCTTGGAATGATATTTTGAATTTCTAATGCTTGTGAGTGTGTGTATGTGTGTGTCTGTCTCATGAATGTGTGTGCATCTTTGCCTGTGTGTTTGTGTGTGTGTGTGGCTTGGTGGGTGCATCTGTGTGTGTGTGTGTGTGTGTGTGTGTCTATATGTGTGTGTGTGTGTGTGTCTATATGTGTGTGTGTGCGTGTTTAAATGTGAATGTGTGTGTTTTGTGCATGTGTGTGTGTTTTGTTCGTCTGTGTGTGTGTTTTGTCTGTGTGTGTGTGTGTGTTTTGTTTGTGTGTGTGTGTGTGTCTGCGTGTTCAAATGTAAATGTGTGTGTGTGTGTTTTCTGTGTGAGTGTTTGTGTGTGTGTCTGCGTGTTCAAATGTGAATGTGTGTGTGTTTTGTGTGTGTGTGTGTGTGTGTGTCTGCGTGTTCAAATGAGAATGTGTGTGTGTGTGTGTGTGTGCGTGTTTAAATGTGAATGTGTGTGTTTTGTGTGTGTGTGTGTGTGCGTGTTTAAATGTGAATGTGTGTGTGTGCGCGTGTTTAAATATGAATGTGTGTGTGAAGAACCCACCCCCCTTGCTGATCACTTGCTGCTCACATGATGACCTTTTAAGACAGCGAGGCCCAGGTCACATGTGTGTGTGTGTGTATGTGTGTGCGTGTGTGTCTCCGTTTGTGTGTGTGCACGTGCGCGTGCGTGTGTGCGCGTGTGCATATGTGTGAGTGTATGTGCATATATAAAGAGGCATGCCTGGAGCAATAAGAAGTGTGTGTGTGTGGGGGTTGGGGGGGGGGTGGGGGGGGGGGGGGGTTGTGCATTTGTAGACTGACTGCAAGCTACCACTAGAGGGTAGCAGTGTTCCTTTTGTTGTATTTGTGTGTATGTGTGTGTGAGTATGTGTGTGTGAGAGAGTGTGTGTGTGTGTGTTTGAGAGTGTGTGTGCGTGTGAGTGTGTGTGTGTTTGTATGTGTGTGTGTTTGAGAGTGTGTGAGAGTGTGTGTGTGCATACCCATGTGTGCCTGTGTGTGAGTGTTTGCTGTTTGATGTTCAGTTACATTTCATCCAGCTTTTGATTCTTCAGCTTTGGCTTTGTGTGTATGTGTGTGTGTGTGTGTGGGTGTATGTGTGTGTGGGTATATATGTGTGTGGGTATATGTGTGTGTGTGTGTGTGTGTGTTTGTAGTGGACAGAGAGCGTAATTGTGTGTGTGTGTGTGTGTTTGTAGTGGACAGAGAGCTTAATTGTATTAATTTAAATCTGCAGCCTTCTTTTGTGCTGCTATCTCAAACACACACACAGCTCCCTCTCCCCAGAGTCCCCACACACACTCTCTCTCTCTTTCTCTTTTTCTCCCCCTCTCTCTCTTTCTCTTTCCTTCTCTCTCTCTCCCTCTCTCTCTCTCTTTCTGTCCTACTCTGTCTTTCTTTCTCTGCCTGTCTATCTACCTCCATCTCTTTTTCTCTCACTCCCCCTTTTCTCTCTCTATCCCCCTTTACAGTCTTTTGCTTTCCTCTCTCACCTTCTCTCCCTCTCTCTTCCCCCCCCCCCCCCCCCTCTGCCTCTCTCTCCCTCTGTCTTTCTCTCTCTCTCTTTCCCTCTCTCTCCCCCCCCCCCTTCCCTCTCTCTCTCCATCTCTCCCTCTCCCCCCCCCTCTCCCGCTCTCTCCCTCTCTCTTTCTCTCTCTCTCCCCCTCTCTCTCTCCTTCTCTGGCGCTCTCTCTTTCTCTTTCTCTCCCTCTCTCTTATCTCTCTCTCCCCCCTCTTTCTCTTTCTGTCTCTCTCTTTATCTCTCTCCACTCTCCCCTCTCTCCCTCTCCCCCCCCCTTTCACCTTATCTCTCTCTCTCTCTCTCTCTCTCTCTCTCTCTCTCCCTCTGTCTTTATCTCTCTCTCCCTCTCTCTCACCTTCTCTCTCTCCCTCTCTCTTTATCTCTCTCTCCCTCTCTCTCTCCTTCTCTGGCGCTCTCTCTTTCTCTTTCTCTCCCTCTCTCTATCTCTCTCTCCCCCCTCTTTCTCTTTCTGTCTCTCTCTCTCTCTCTCCCTCTCTCTTTATCTCTCTCCCTCTCTCCCTCTCTTTATATATATATATATCTATCTCTCTTCCCTCTCTCCCTCTCTCTATATATATCTCTATCTTTCTCCCCTCTCCCTCTCTCCCTCTCTCTCTCTCTATATATATCTCCCCTCTCCCTCTCTCCCTCTCTCTATATATATCTCTATCTCTCTCCCCTCTCCCTCTCTCCCTCTCTATATATATATATATCTCCCTCTCTCCCTCTCTCTATATATATCTCTATCTCTCTCCCCTCTCCCTCTCTCCCTCTCTATATATATATCTCCCCTCTCCCTCTCTCCCTCTCTATATATATATATATCTCCCTCTCTCCCTCTCTCTATATATATCTCTATCTCTCTCCCCTCTCCCTCTCTCCCTCTCTATATATATATCTCCCCTCTCCCTCTCTCCCTCTCTATATATATATCTCTATCTCTCTCCCCTCTCCCTCTCTCCCTCTCTCTATATATATCTCTATCTCTCTCCCCTCTCTCTCTCTCTATATATATATATATATATCTCTCTCCCCTCTCTATATATATCAGACAGGACAAGCAACAACTCAGTTACAGAGCTCTCCTTCTCTCCCTCTCTCTTTCTCTCTTTCACTTACTCTCTCTCTCCCTCTCCGTCTCTTAATTATGTCTTCCTCTCTTTTTCTCTTCATACCTTTTTTCTTCATGCAATCACTCCTATGCAGACACACACACACACACACACACACACACACACACACACACACACACTGTATAGACACAAACACACGCACCAGACAGACAGACAGACAGACAGACAGACGGGCCAGATAGACAGATGGCCAGATAGACAGACGGCCAGACAGCCGGATAGATAGATAGATAGATAGATAGATAGATAGATAGATAGATAGATAGATAGATAGATAGATAGATAGATAGATAGATAGATAAATCTTTGTGTGTGAAATGAGCCTTTGTGAGAACTGTGTGTGTGCATGTGTGTGCCTGTGTGCGTGTGTTTTGTTTGTGTCTCCCTCTGTGAGTGTGTGTGTGTCTCCCTGTGTGTGTGTGTGTGTGTGTGTGTGTCAGTGTGAGTGTGAGTGTGTGTGTGTCTCCCTCTGTAAGTGTGTGTGTGTGTGTGTGCGTGCTTGTTATCTTATCGATCTTATTTAATAATCTTCAGTCTACAGCTCCCAGAGGAACACTTAGCCCCCGACCCCCGCACACACACATACACACACACACTCTCATACACGCACACACACACACACACACACACACAAACACACACACCCTCTGTATCTATCGCTCTCCGTCCTCCATGCTCTTCATTCCTCTTCTCCTCTCTGTCTTTTACTCTTATCACTCTTTCATTATCTTTCTCTCTGTTGCTCTATCTTTCTCTCTCTCCCTCTATCGCTCTCTCTCTCCCTCTCCCTCTATCTCTCTCTCTCTCTCTCTATCACCGTATCTGTCTATCACTCTCCCTCTCTCTCTATCTCTCTCCCTCTCTCTCCCCCTCTATCACGTGATCTCTCTCTCTCTGTTGTTCACTCTCACTCTCCCTTTACCTCTCTCTCTCTCTCTCTCCATACCTCCCTCACTTTATCTTTCTCTGTTGCTTTCTCTCTATGTATTTCTCTCTCTCCCTCTCTCTCTACAATTCTCTCTCTATCCTGTCACTCTTTGTTTTTCTCTCTCCGCCCTTTTTCTTTCTGTCCCTCTTTCCTCTGGCCTTCTAAACTTCTTTTCCTTTTCCTGTCTGCTTCCATCTCTCCTTCTTCCCTCCTCTCCTCTCTCCTCCTCTCTCCCTCCTCTCCTCTCTCCCTCCTCTCTCCCTCTCTCTATCCATCTCTCCTCTCTCCTCTCTGCTCTCCTCCTCTCTCCTCCT
>CM050215.1:19115467-19120467 GCA_027475355.1 Coilia nasus
CATGCACACACACATATACACACACACATGCATGCGCACACACACATGCACATATACAAACGCACACGCAGACACACATGCACACACACATATACACACACATACAACACACACACACACACACATGCACGCACACACACACACACACATGCACATATACAAACGCACACGCAGACACACATGCACACACACATATACACACACATACACACACACATGCACACACACACACACACACATGCACACACACACACACAGGCACCCACACATACACACATGCACACACACATGCACACACACACACAGGCACCCACACATGCACACACACACACACAGGCACCCACACGCACACACACACACGCACACACACACACACACATGCACACACTCTGTGGGGGTGTAGCGTGACCTGAGGTCAGATTGACCCCCATCCACAGCAAAATAGCTCTTGGAAATTACAGCAGCCATCTCTCTGCCTCTCTCTACCTCCATATTCCCTCTCTCCCTCTCTCTGCCTCTCTCTACCTCCATATTCCCTCTCTCCCTCTCTCTGCCTCTCTCTACCTCCATATTCCCTCTCTCTCCCTCTCTCTCTCTCTGCCTCTCTCTACCTCCATATTCCCTCTCCCTCTCCCTCTCTCTCTCTCTACCTCCATATTCCCTCTCTCTCCCTCTCTCTCTCTCTCTCTGCTCTCTCTACCTCCATATTCCCTCTCTCCCTCTCTCTCTCTCTCTCTACCTCCATATTCCCTCTCTCTCCCTCTCTCTCTCTCTGCCTCTCTCTACCTCCATATTCCCTCTCCCTCTCCCTCTCTCTCTCTCTACCTCCATATTCCCTCTCTCTCCCTCTCTCTCTCTCTCTCTGCCTCTCTCTACCTCCATATTCCCTCTCTCCCTCTCTCTCCCTCTCTCTACCTCCATATTCCCTCTCCCTCTCTCTCTCTCTACCGCCATATTCCCTCTCTCTCTCTCTCTCTCTCTCTCTACCTCCATATTCCCTCTCCCTCTCTCTCTCTCTCTCTACCTCCATATTCTCTCTCTCTCTCTCTCTCTCTCTCTGCCTCTCTCTACCTCCATATTCCCTCTCTCCCTCTCTCTCCCTCTCTCTCTCTCTACCTCAATATTCCCTCTCTCTCCCTCTCTCTCTCTCTCTACCTCCATATTCCCCCTCTCTCTCTCTCTCTCTCTCTCTCTGCCTCTCTACCTCCATATTCCCTCTCTCCCTCTCTCTCTCTACCTCCATATTCCCTCTCTCTCCCTCTCTCTCTCTCTCTCTACCTCCATATTCCCTCTCTCCCTCTCTCTCTCTCTCTCTCTCTCTACCTCCATATTCCCTCTCTCTACCTCCATATTCTCTCTCTCTCTCTCTCTCTCTCTCTCTCTCTCTGTCTCTACCTCCACATTCCCTCTCTCTGTCTCTCTCTCTCTCTACCTCCATATTCCCTCTCTCTCTCTCTCTCTCTCTCTCTCTCTCTACCTCCATATTCCCTCTCTCTCTCTCCCTCTCTCTCTCTCTACCTCCACATTCCCTCTCTCTCTCTCTCTCTCTCTCTCTCTACCTCCACATTCCCTCTCTCTCTCTCTCTCTCTACCTCCATATTCCCCCTCTCTCTCTCTCCTTCCCTCTCTCTCTCTACCTCCATACTCTCTCTCTATCTCTACCTCCATATTCCCCCTCTCTCTCTCTCTCTCTCTCTGCCTCTCTACCTCCATATTCCCTCTCTCTCTCTCTCTCTCTCTCTCCCTCTCTCTCTCTCTCTCTACCTCCATATTCCCTCTCTCTCTCTCTCTCTGCCTCTCTCTACCTCCATATTCCCTCTCTCTCTCTCTCTCTCTACCTCCATATTCCCTCTCTCTCTCTCTCCTTCCCTCTCCCTCTCTCTCTCTACCTCCATATTCTCTCTCTCTCTCTACCTCCATATTCTCTCTCTCCCTCTCTCTCTACCTCCATATTCCCTTTCTCTCTCTCTCTCTCTCCCTCTCTCGCTCCCTCTCTCTCTACTTCCATATTGTCTCTCACTCCACCTCCATATTCTCTCTTTCTCTCTTTCTCTCACGGGAAATTCTAATATCGCCACAACTTTAGCCTCCACGGCCCAACTTCACCCCCACCCACTACATGGCCCAAATATGTAATCTTAATCTCAATTGTATATGGACCAGTGAAACGAGATTACAATGACAAACCAGGAACAGGGAATAATGCGAGCACCTTGTCACCTGGCTTAAACACACTTTCTTTCGCCCTAACGTCATACCACTTTTTCATCTTCGTTTGTGCACCTTGCAGATGTTTTTTTTTGCCATTTCACACGCAGTGAACAAACGCGATCGGATGTCACAAACGTGATGCAACACAGTACGGGGGTTAGATTCACTTAACCGAGCCTCTTTGAGAACTGCTAGTGGGCCGCGGGGCGTATGGCAGAACACTAGTTCAGCCGGGCTGAAACCAGTTGACTCTTGGACCACTTCTCTAGAAGCCAGTAGCGACCAGGGAACTCCCTCCTCCCAGCTTGCCCCTAGTTCAAGACAGTAAGCCCTGAGCATTGATTTCAGCGTTTGATGGTATCTCTCCAGCGCTCCTTGGCTTTCGGGATGGAATGCGCTAGAGATATTGTGCTCAATCTTAAGCTGTTTTAGAACCCTGGCAAAAACACAAGAGGTAAAGTTCGTTCCCCTGTCGCTTTGTACAACCCGGGGTAGACCTACGAGTGAAAAGAACTTAATCATTGCCAGCAGCACAGTTTTAGCAGTTATCTTCCGCAGGGGCACAGCCTCTGGAAAGCGAGTGTTAGCACACAACATGGTGAACAGATACTGGTAACCACTAGTAGAACATGGAAGTGGGCCCACACAATCGATAATTATGTGCTCAAATGGATCTTTGATCACAGGGATCGGATACAGCGGAGTGGGAGGGATCTTTTGATTTGGCTTACCAATGATCTGGCAAATATGGCAGGTTTTGCAAAAATGCCTTACGTCTTTTTTAAGTTATAGCCAATAGAAATGACGCAGAACGCGAACATATATCTTAGTGACACCTAAGTGTCCGGCAGCAGCATCATAGGCTACTCAAAGTATTTCCCCTCTATAATCAGTAGGCGCAACGATTTGAGAAACTGCCTGCCAATCATCTGGGACATTACGAGGTCTCCATTTCCTCATTAAGACCCCTTCACGAATGAGGTAGCCTTGAGGCTGCGTTACCAGATCGATGGAAGAGCAAGCAGAAGCTAAACAACTAGGTAGTGTTTTATCCTCTAGCTGTTTCTTAATTAGTTCCGTTTTTGATATTGGTATTTTAGCATTTTCAGTCAGCCATTGACTTTTATCACTACCTATGGCAGATGACACAGGCTGAGAGATGTTGATGTTAGGCACTATTATTGTCGAATCCGAATCGAGATCTGCCAGAAAAGTATTCTGTAAATCTTCAAACGCATTGGCATCGGGTGCGTCAATCTGTTCAGACATTGCACGGGTAATAGCGCAAGATGGAAAAACCTCCGGAAACTTTTTACCGCACTCAGTAACACACACACGCCCACTGTAACGACTTCTGGAAATTGAACTGACTTCTCCCAAATATCCCCACCACCAATATCGTTCCCAAAAAGGAAGTCGATGCCTGGAACTGGCAAGGAAGGCCGTACTCCCACTACGACGCAACCAGAAATCAGCTCAGAAATCGAGGTTTTCGCGCAGTAGAAATCAACCCTGCACTTTTCGAATTTTTCTTTTTGAGTGACAAACACTCTGAAAGTATGTGGCCGGGTTTCTTGCAATAATTGCATTTAACATCGGAACTATCATGTTGGCGTGGTGAGCTACTGCCCGGCGGCGAGTTTGCCCTATTTGCGGTGTCGGCCTTCCACGGCTTGTCGTGCACTTTATGGGTTAGCACATACTCGTCAGCAAGAACAGCGGCTTTCTCAAGGGACACAGCCCTCTGTTCGCTGACGTATATAGACACAGCATCAGGAAGACAGTTTTTGAAGTCTTCAATAAGAATTAGTTAATGAAGCTGTGCGTAACCGGTAACATTCTGCGCAGCACACTAACGCGTAAAAAGTTGTTCTTTCTTTCGAGCAAATTCTGCAAACGTTTGCCTATCTGTTTTACGGTAGCGTCTAAACCGCAACCTATAGGCTTCAGGCACAAGCTCATATGCTCAAAGAATAGCGCTTTTTACCCCATCATAATCTGCGCTCTGTTCAACTGACAGTGAAGAGCTGGGCTCTTCCCACCAGCACACACTGGAGGAGGAGAGGCCAAGCAAGTTTGGGCCAAGACAGACAAGTGGCAACGCGTTCAAAATGGACAAAATAACGATGCACATCCTTTTCATTAAACGGAGGAACGAGTTTAATGTTTTTGGCAACATCAAATGATTGATGAGCAGACATACCGATTCCTTCCTTTTTAGCAGCGAGTTGCAACCTAGCGATTTCTACCTGAGAAGCGAGCTCTTGCTCACGGGCTTGTAGCCTTAGTTCCTGTAATTTTAACTCCTTTTTTAAAGGCCAGTTCCTCCCTACGAATCTCTAACTCTTTACAGAGCAGCTGTAACTCTTGTATCTTTGAATCGATGAGATCGGGAGAGTTAGGTCTCCTTTGAGTTTTGTGAGTTTTTTTAGAGTCAGAGGGCAGCCGTCATCGGCTCCACCAAGCGGATCATCGCCACCATCTAGCTCCTCAGTCAGGGAAGGTGGATTGTCTGGTTTAACAATGATACCCCTCTCCACTAGACCATCAATTAGGTTATGTAAAACTGTATACTTTTTATGCTTAACCTCATATGAGAGCGCAACTCCATAATGAGTAGCCAGTTCAATCAGCTGGTCCTTAGTGAACGACGGTAACAATGTTACATCGGGTTTATCAATAAAATCTTTTA
This sequence comes from Coilia nasus, assembly GCA_027475355.1. Classification (NCBI taxonomy): domain Eukaryota; kingdom Metazoa; phylum Chordata; class Actinopteri; order Clupeiformes; family Engraulidae; genus Coilia; species Coilia nasus. The sequence continues at coordinate 19,120,371 of CM050215.1, forward strand.
ACGCTTCCATTGATTGTGTTCTGTACTTCAATTGCCAGGACAGATAAAGATGTATAATTATGTTCTCTCTAGAAGTGTGCAACACTTTCTTTAACAG
>CM050215.1:19130467-19147967 GCA_027475355.1 Coilia nasus
CTGAGGTACCCTGAGTATGGTACCGTCCCCACACACACACACACACACACACACACACACACACACTGAGGTACCCTGAGTATGGTACTGTCCTCACGCACTGCTCCCTGGGCGCCGTTGTCATGGCTGCCCCCTGCTCACGTGTGTGTCATTGGTTAAATGCAGAGGTGAATTTCGTTGTGTGCACTGTGATGTGCTGTGTGATCACAAGGACAAAAATACTTTCTTTAGCCTTTCATAAGCAATCAATGACCTCACGCTCACTACTGAGGTAAGACATGGAGTTAAAATAAGGCTTTGAGTGTACAGCTTGCTCAATGTGCAAATACAAGGCATTACTTGGATCGTAATGTTACCTTCATGCTGTGTGTGTGTGTGTGTGTGTGTGTGTGTGTGTGTGTGTGTGTGTGTGTGTGTGTGTGTGTGTGTGTGTGTTACAGATTGTGTGAAGATTTTCTAGTGGTGCTCTAGACTCCTGCATGCAGTCAGCATCAATGTGCTAGTTTAACGTGATGATGATCATGTCTTTCATGAGCAACACATAAAACAGTTTAAACAGAAAGTCAAACAGGTGTTGGCCTAGCAAACATATGTAGCATAGAGTTGTATGTTTGGGGTAGACCGTAGGTGAACTGTAGCACCTCATTTGTTTACTATGCTTATTGTAACTGTAATTTTGAAGGGGAGTCTACCTAGCCTGGTCAACCAGCCCCTCCTACTACACTGCATTTCGTGCACACACACACACACACACACATACACGTCCCTCTTCACAGACATCTCCAACACATCTCTGAGCCAGGCTGTCGTTTCTACGTGCTTCAAAACCTCCACCGTCATCCTCGCACCAAAGAAGTCGTCCCCATCCTGCCTCAATGACTACCGTCCGGTAGCGCTCACCCCATCCTCATGAAGCGCTTCAAGACATCTCTCCCCACGACCCTGGACCCATTTCAATTTGCATACCGGTCTAACCGCTGGACCCACGACTGCACACCATCACATAGCTCCAACCTTCATCAAGTTTGCAGATGATACAACTGTGTTGGGTCACATCAGCAACAACGATGAGACCCACTACAGGAGCGAGGTGAGCCACCTGGTCAAGTGGTGCAGTGAGAACAATCTCTCCCTCAACGTGGAGATCGTAGTGGACTTCAGGAGAGCGTACTCACAGTACGCCCCCCTCACCATCAACGGAGCTGCTGTGGGGAGAGTAAGCAGCACCAAGTTCCTGGGCGTGCACATCTCTGAGGACCTCTCCTGGTCAAAGAACACAGCATCACTGGCCAGTAAAGCCCAACAGCGACTCTACTTCCTCCGCAAGCTGAGGAGAGCCAGAGCCCCATCTCCCATCATGAGCAACTTCTACAGAGACACCATAGAGAGCATCCTCACCAGCTGCATCACTGTGTGGTATGGCACGAGGATCGTGGGTGTCTCTCTTCCCTCCCTGCAGGACATATACCACACCCGCCTCACCCGCAAAGCCCTCTGCATTGCGGGTGATCCCATCCACCCATCCAACAGCTTCTTCAGTCTGCTGCCATCAGGAAGGAGACTGAGGGGCCTCCGGGCCAGGACCAGCAGACTGAAAGGCAGCTTTATCCACCAAGCTGTCAGGATGCTGAACTTGCCCTGCCCTGGCCTCCCTCCCCCCTCTCACTCCCTCCTACTACATTTTGTTTTGTACAGAGGGTCTGGCTGTGCTGCAGAGAGAAACTTTTGTTTTCTGGAGGTGTGGACTCTGCTGAAGTTTAAAACAAGTGGCTCTGCCTTTACCCAATCGCTAACGTCTGGTCGTGACATAAGCAATTAGCCTGGTTATAAGCCTGCCTACGCACTACAATTCAAATGTAGCACACAAAGTCAGTGTCATCGCTCACGAACACTCCCTCTGTTCTTTGATTGGCGCTGCAGCTAACGACATGTTGGACATCAGTGTCATTTAATGTGCACTGCGCATAGCATGGGTCAGAAACATTCAAAACAGACTTTTAGCACAGGTCTATTTGCGCACCACGAGCCAGACTCGGAGAAACGCTGTAGTTGCCGTTTTTGCACCGACCACCCATGTTGCCCTATAGGTAAACGTCTTCCTGTGTGTGTGTGTGTGTGTGTGTGTGTGTAACACCCTCTACATTTCGGTAAATCACGTGGCATACCTGTGTGTTGGGTATCGTGGTGTGTGTGTGTGTGTGTGTGTGTGTGTGTGTGTGTGTGTGTGTGTGTGTGTGTAACACCCTCTCTCCTGTGTGTAGGCCTACGTTTCTTCACTTCACGTGGCACACGTGTGTGTTGGGTATCGTGGGGTGTGTGTGTGTGTGTGTGCGTGTGTGTAACACCCTCTCTCCTGTGTGTAGGCCTACGTTTCTTTACTTCACGTGGCACACGTGTGTGTTGGGTATCGTGTGTGTGTGTGTGTGTGTGTGTGTGTGTGTGTGTGTGTGTGTAACACCCTCTCTCCTGTGTGTAGGCCTACGTTTCGCTACTTCACGTGGCACACGTGTGTGTTGGGTATCGTGGGGTGTGTGTGTGTGTGTGTGTGTGTGTGTGTGTGTGTGTGTGTGTGTGTGACTGAGAGTGTGTGTGTGTGTAACACCCTCTCTCCTGTGTGTAGGCCTACGTTTCGCTACTTCACGTGGCACACGTGTGTGTTGGGTATCATGGGGTGTGTGTGTGTGTGTGTGTGTGACTGAGAGTGTGTGTGTGTGTGTGTAACACCCTCTCTCCTGTGTGTAGGCCTACGTTTCGCTACTTCACGTGGCACACGTGTGTGTTGGGTATCGTGGGGTGTGTGGTGATGATGTTCCTGATCAACCCCATCTACGCCTCGGCCTCAATCGCCTTCATGCTGCTGCTGCTCCTCATGATACACTACCTCAGTCCCACCTGCAGCTGGGGATACATCAGCCAGGCACTCATCTTCCACCAGGTACACACACACACACACACACACACTACCTCAGTCCCACCTGCAGCTGGGGATACATCCGCCAGGCACTCATCTTCCACCAGGTACACACACACACACACACACACACACACACACACACACACTACCTCAGCCCCACCTGCTCATGGGGATACATCAGCCATAGCAGACTGCACTAGATGCATCATACACCCTGCTAATAAGTCAGCCAGCCCACTGCACACACACACACAAACACACACACATACACACACACATGCACATATGCACACACAAACACACACACATACGCACACACATATACAGAAACACACACACACACACACATACTGTATGCACACACATATACAGAAACACACACATATGCATACACAAACACACGCACACACACACACACACACACACACACACACACACACACACACACATGCACATATGCACACACAAACACACACACATACGCACACACATATACAGAAACACACACACATATGCACACATATACACAAACACACACACATATGCATACACAAACACGCACACACACACACACAAAGACACACACACAAAGACATACGCACACACACATATACACAAACACACACACATATGCATACACAAACATGCGCGCGCGCACACACACACACACACACACACACATACGCACACACATATACACAAACACACACACATATGCATACACAAACATGCGCGCGCGCACACACACACACACATACACACACACACAAACTAGATGAAAGGCACTCTGCTGATGAGCCAGGGCAACACAGAAAGCAGAGTGATGGAGGGATAGAGACAGAGATGGAGAAAGAGCGAGAGAATGAAAGAGAGAGAGAGTGGTGGAGGGATGGAAAGAGACAGAGAGAGATAGGGGGAGGGGACGCAGGAGAGAGAGGGAGAGAGGGAATGGAAAGAGAGAGGGGGGGAGGAGAGAGAGGGATAGAGGGGGTTGAGAGAGAGGGGGGAGAGAGAGAGGGAGAGAGGGGGGAGAGGGGAGAGAGAGGGAGGGGGGGAGGAGAGAGAGGGAGAGAGAGAGGGGGGAGAGAGTGCAACAAAGAGGGAATGAGAAATCTGTCTTTCTTTCTCGTTTTAACTCTGGGAAGGGGCATGTGCCAGGCAGTGTGTGTGTGTGTGTGTGTGTGTGTGTGTGTGTGTGTGTGTTGCCAGGGCAATGTTTGCCAGGTTGCCAACATGGCTGCTTGCCAAGGGCCCGTCATGAGGTTGTTTCTCCTGTAGTATTATTACAGCCACTTAACTTATTACACACACACACACATACACACACATATGAATGCAACCCCATGCAGAGTGTACATACATTATTATACAAAATAGACTTGAATAATTATATATTAACACACACACACAAAGACACACACATGCAACTATAATACACAATAGCTGCATAGCTACCGATATGACTAGCTTATCTCATTAGCAACATAACTAGCTCATCTCAATAGCAACATGACTACCTCATCTCATTAGCAACATAACTACCTCATCTCATTAGCAACATAACTAGCTCATCTCCATAGCAACATGACTACCTCATCTCATTAGCAACATAACTACCTCATCTCATTAGCATAACTACCTCATCGCATTAGCAACATGACTAGTTCATCTCCATAGCAACATGACTAGCTCATCTCCTTAGCTACCAATATAACCACCTCATCTCTATAGCTACAATATGGCTAGCTAATCTCCATAGTTACCGATAAGAGTAGCTTATCACCATAGCAACATGACCAGCTCGTCTCCGTAACTACTGATATGACTAGCTCGTCTCCATAGTTAGTACATGACTACCGCATCTCCATAGTTGCTGGCATCACTAGCTAATGACACTAGCTACCAATATGACTAGCTCATCTCCATAGCTACTGGCATCACTAGCTAATGTCCCTAGCTACCAGTATGACTAGCTCATCTCCATAGTTACTGGCATCACTAGCTAATGTAAATGTAATGTAAGTAAAGACCATGTGAAGTTCACTGTGTGTGTGTGTGTGTGTGTGTGTGTGTGTGTGTGTGTGTGTGTGTGTGTGTGTGTGTGTGTGTATGTGTGTAGGTGCGTAAGTACCTGTTGATGCCGGACGTGCGTAAAGACCATGTGAAGTTCACTGTGTGTGTGTGTGTGTGTGTGTGTGTGTGTGTGTGTGTGTGTGTAGGTGCGTAAGTACCTGTTGATGCTGTTAACGTGCGTAAAGACCATGTGAAGTTCACTGTGTGTGTGTGTGTGTGTGTGTGTGTGTGTGTGTAGGTGCGTAAGTACCTGTTGATGCTGGACGTGCCCAGCAAACAAGCCCATGTGGGCCCACAGTGGGGCCACTGCGGGCTATAGTTCTGGCCCACTGTGGGCTGCCCACTGTGGGCCCCATTACCGTCGTGAAATGGTGGGCACATGTGGGCCCCACACTGATGGACCCTGGCGGGGCCCCTGTGGGCAAACCCACAGTTTGGGCAGAGTGTGGGCTTGCCCACATTTTGCTGAGTGGGCCCATTATGGGCCCATTATGGGCCCTCTATGGGCCCTCTATGGGCCCTTATGTCCTCATATCCCTACAATCACCCACAATCTACCCTCAGAAACCCCACACCTGCCCACACTCTACCCCCAGTAGCCCACAAGGGGTCCCATTATTAATCCATTAGCCCCCACCATGAACCCCCAGTAAACCCACCGCTGCCACCCATACCCCCCACCCCTTAACCCACAGCCCGCATGCACCTCTATGCAATACCCATAGCACAAGCTGTTTAGTAATACAATTAAAACAGCAATCATGTCATTATAAATAATTTTATTTGTTTTATTTTTTGATCTTCGGATCCTGCCTCCATCTTGCACTGCATCTAAAAGCAATACAACAGAAGAAGGCAAACATTTTAGTTTTAAGCGATATAATACATAGCATAACTTAATAAAGTTCATAATTAGAATGGATAAGGCCTTGTTGAAATGTTAAAAGGGTTAAGAACGTTTGAGAGCTTTGATACTGAGAGTTCATTACATTGAGAATGGGGTCATATTTGGGAACACGTGATGTAATGCAATTTCTAAATGTATATTCATTTGGTTAACCATCATTTTTGATGAATATGAATAACAGAAACATTATTCTGTTAATGCGAAGAAAGCTTTTGGAGAATGGTTTGGACTCGCCTCCATTTTGTCACTGAACTCGCACCAGCAAATTGAGCCATGTTTCTATGACAATAATAACACACCGGCGACTATCCTATTACTTGGTCATGATTGCAGTTCGAATGAGCCACTAGATGTCGCTAGCAAAAAGAAGGCTAGTCGCCAGGCGTATGAGCTAATGGGATCCTATCAGTTGCAAACGAACCGTGTCCAATGACGTTACATACATTTTAATGTAGCAGCTTTAGTTTTAGTTGTCATAAACATATCTCGTATAACTACCGTAGTTTTTTTTAAAATATATATAGTCTATTTAGCTTTCTAGTACTGAGAAGGCTACTTACCGTTAATGCCACCAATGTCTTTAATTCAGCTGAACTACACTATAGCCTATATAAAAAACAAACACTAGCAAATCCTACTCTAAATCTCGACGTAATATTTACAATATTATTATTAAAATATCAATATAAAAATACGATCAAATATATGTACACTATTAATTAAATTTCAGATACTAATACAATTGTAACTAATAATTACAATAAATAAATGCTTTCCTTCTCTATCTGACCAACCGCCACAACTGTCAATTACCAACGAATTCAAGCAGAACGCATGTTTAAACCATACAAGCGCGAGGAGATTCCTGGTAGCAGATATGCGTCGCGTGGAGTGAAGCCGAATATCGAAGATGGCCTACTGTGCGTTTTTGGAGTCATTTTTATCCAGACAAATTACTTATAGACTTACCGGTACTATGTTCAGACACATCAGTTGCAGCAGGATCTTGTTATGGTCTTGACTGTCTTGCGTACGACTCATTTACAATTCCATGTCCCACGGTCGCACCTTAAATTCAAACAAGTCCCTTAACATTATGGTAATAAATTACAAAATACAGTGTAGCATTCTGGTTAAACACTCGAAATAAACAGTCCATGATTAATCTGAAAAGAAGTTTTGCAAACCTGTTTTTTTCTTTTGCGACACACAATAGGCTATTTCATTGCAACCACCGAAGATGATTTGCATGATGCATTAATAATTAGAAAAGCTTAACGTCCATATGAAGAAAAACTGTGTCGTGGGAATGATGGCTTTGTTTTTAGAATGCACAACGAATGTCGACATTAACGCAGGGCTCAAAACGAATACGGAAACCAATTACTGTATGTATGTCAAGTGGTGAGAACGCTGGCATTTTGAAACACATATGACAGAAAATAGCACATCTGAATTGATACTTCTCAACAAAACTGTGTGATTTCTTTGGAAATGGTTCAGACATAGCGGTGGATAGAGTGTCTCAAGAGCTCATAATACGTCATTATTTTGTGTTTTGTCAAAATGTTATCGCGGAGGTGTATGCCTAACCAGGATGACGAGATTCTCCGATATGTGTGCGTTCAATGACTGACGTACTGCGCATGTGTGCGCTCCAACAGCGGAAAACCTCTCTCAAGAGCTTACAAATCACCAATTTAGAGTGTTTTCTGTCAAAAAAAATCTTCCGAGGGAGCTCTGATTTATAACTTACCACTTCCATTTACCCACCACTGTGTAAAATGTAATGTAAACTATAACTATAATGTTTTATTGTATGTGCTTGTATACAATGAGGATCCTCTGTTATGCCCTGTGGAAATGCTCTGGGTCCCGCATGGGCTACCCCTACGGGGTAGATGTGGGCTAAGTATGGGCAAGTCCACAGTGGGCTTGCCCGCAGGTAGCCCTATAAGTGGGGCCACAAGGGGAAATAAGCTCTGGGTCCCGCATGGGCTACCCCTACGGGGTAGATGTGGGCTAAGTATGGGCAAGCCCACAGTGGGTTTGCCCGCAGGTAGCCCTAAGTGGGGCCCCAAAGGGAAAAACAACTGTGGGTCCCACATGGGCTACCCCTACGGGGTAGATGTGGGCTAAGTATGGGCAAGCCCACAGTGGGTTTGCCCGCAGGTAGCCCTAAGTGGTGCCCCAAAGGGAAAAACAACTGTGGGTCCCACATGGGCTACCCCTACGGGGTAGATGTGGGCTAAGTATGGGCAAGCCCACAGTGGGTTTGCCCGCAGGTAGCTCTAAGTGGGGCCCCAAAGGGAAAAACAACTGTGGGTCCCACATGGGCTACCCCATTAGGGACCCATTAGGGATTACTGTGGGTTTGCCCTGCCTGCACTCCCCCACAGTAAACCCACACTTGCCCACTGTGGGCCCACATGGGCATGTTTGCTGGGTGCGTAAAGACCATGTGAAGTTCACTGTGTGTGTGTGAGTGTGTGTGTGTGTAGGTGCAGGTGCGTAAGTACCTGTTGATGCTGTTAATGTGCGTAAAGACCATGTGAAGTTCACTGTGTGTGTGTGTGTAGGTGCAGGTGCGTAAGTACCTGTTGATGCTGTTAACGTGCGTAAAGACCATGTGAAGTTCACTGTGTGTGTGTGTGTGTGTGTGTAGGTGCGTAAGTACCTGTTGATGCTGTTAACGTGCGTAAAGACCATGTGAAGTTCACTGTGTGTGTGTGTGTATGTGTGTGTGTGTAGGTGCGTAAGTACCTGTTGATGCTGGACGTGCGTAAAGACCATGTGAAGTTCACTGTGTGTGTGTGTGTGTGTGTGTGTGTGTAGGTGCGTAAGTACCTGTTGATGCTGGACGTGCGTAAAGACCATGTGAAGTTCACTGTGTGTGTGTGTGTGTGTGTGTGTGTGTGCGTGTGTGTGTGTGTGTGTGTGTAGGTGCGTACTGTAAGTACCTGTTGATGCTGGACGTGCGTAAAGACCATGTGAAGTTCACTGTGTGTGTGTGTGTGTGTGTGTGTAGGTGCGTAAGTACCTGTTGATGCTGGACGTGCGTAAAGACCATGTGAAGTTCTGGCGGCCTCAGGTGCTGCTGATGGTAGCCAACCCCCGAGGCAGCCTCGGCCTCATCGCCTTCGTCAACGACATCAAGAAGAGCGGCCTGTACGTGCTCGGACACGTGCAGATAGGAGACCTGGGTAAGTGTGTGTGTGTGTGTGTGTGTGTGTGTGTGTGTGTGTGTGTGAGCGAGCAGCCTCGGCCTCATCGCCTTCGTCAACGACATCAAGAAGAGCGGCCTCTACGTGCTCGGACACGTGCAGATAGACCTGGGTAAGTGTGTGTGTGTGTGTGTGTGTGTGTGTTAGGGCTTTGACATCAAAGTTCGTTATTCGAATATAATTCGAATATTTAAAATAAATCGAATATTCGAATGGCAGCCCTAATATTCGAACCTGTTGTGGTTATTATTTTTCGTGAATGCGTTTGCTTGTAAACGTTGTTTTCAATTCATATTCCGAGGTTTTTTCACGCCTGGTAAAGTTGTGAATCGCGAGCTTATTATGCTATTATTAGTCATCTGGGCTCCTGTAGCGTCCTGGTTCGCGCCTAGCCTGGTAAACCCGCCCCTCGTACTTCATTTCATTTCGTGCATAGGGTCTGGACCGGAATCTCTTGAGGAGCATTTGGCAAGTCGCAGAAAGTACGATCCAATCAGCGAACAGAGGGTGTGTACATTAGCTGTGACGTTGACCTTGTGTGCTACATTTGAATTGTAGTGCGTAGGTAGGCTAATTGCATATGTGACGACCAGGCGTTAGCGATTGGGTAAAGGCAGAGGCACATTTTTAAAACTTCAAACCTCCAGCAAATCATTTCTGACGGTCTCTGTTCCAGACCCTCTGCACGAAATGAAATGAAGCACGAGAGGCGGATTTACCAGGCTAGTTTGTGCCAATTTTGCATACCAAAACAATAGCCACAAGCACGCCTGCAGTCATGACGAGGAGTTCGAAATCTACACTCCTGACCATTTGAAAAGCATCGTGTGGCGCTAGTTTAGTCTCCAAAGCAAGAAAGGAAAATCACAAGTAAGGACGGAGTGATATGCCTGACTGTGACAGTCACTGTGACACCGTGTTGTTCTTCCGAAAACATAATTGGCTGCCTATAGACTAGCTGAAGGAAAGGTTCCTGTAAGCTCGTGTATTTCCAATAGAGCGTTATCTGTGTCATAACAGCATCTTCTGTTATATTCCGCTCATTACATCTTCACTCCGACACTGAACAACTTGTTTGCTCAATAATAACAGTTTTAACACACTGATAACTTGGTCTTTCGTGCATGTTGTCTATTGACATTGACTGTACTGCCCTCTGGTGGACAACTTAAGTTTGATACCAATAGCCTATAGGTCTTACTGAAGGCATTTAATGGTCAAAATATTATGAATACATGTTCGAATATATTCAAATATTCGAAATTCATAAACCAATGAACTTCGAATATGATTTTTGGGCAAAGGTCAAAGCCCTAGTGTGTGTGTGAGCGATCAGCCTGGGCCTCATCGCCTTCGTCAACGACATCAAGAAGAGCGGCCTCTACGTGCTCGGACACGTGCAGATTGGAGGCCTGGGTAAGAGTGTGTGTGTGTGTGTGTGTGCGCGCGCGTGTGTCTTTGGGAGCAGAATGAAATAATGAAATCAGGTAATTGCTGCTACATGCTAACACAATCTGGACATGCTAATATAATCTAATACATGCTAATATAATCTGGACATGCTAATCTGGCCATGCTAATACAATCTGGACATGCTAATATAATCTGGACATGCTAATATAATCTAATACATGCTAATATAATCTGGACATGCTAATCTGGCCATGCTAATACAATCTGGACATGCTAATATAATCTGGACATGCTAATACAACCTGGACATGCTAATATAATCTAATGCATGCTAATGGAATCTGGACATGCTAATCTCACCATGGTAATACAATCAGGACATGCTAATATAATCTAATACATGCTAATACAATCTGGACATGCTAATATGATCTAATGCATGCGAATACAATCTGGACATGCTAATCTGACCATGCTAATACAATCTGGACATGCTTATATAATCTAATGCATGCTAATACAATCTGGACATGCTAATCTGACCATGCTAATACAATCCGGACATGCTAATCTGACCATGCTAATACAATCTAGACATGCTAATCTGACCATGCTAATACAATCTGGACATGCGTATATATGCAGTATATATAAAAATAGGCAACGGGCTGGCAGTCTGAACAAGGCCTTACTTTAGTCAAGCTCTTCATCTCAAAAAACAAAATAACTTATATCATCCCTCCCTCTCTCGTTGCCTTACTCTCTCTATCCCTCTCTCTCTACCCCCCTCTCTCCCTCTCTCTATCCCTCTCTCTCCTCCCTCTCTCTATCCCTCTCTCTCTACCCCCCCCTCTCTCCCTCTCTCCCTCTCTCTCTTTCCCTTACTCTCTCTATCCCTCTCTCTCTACCCCCCCTCTCTCCCTCTCTCTATCCCTCTCTCTCCTCCCTCTCTCTATCCCTCTCTCTCTACCCTCCCTCTCTCTCTATCCCTCTCTCTCTTTCCCTTACTCTCTCTATCCCTCTTCCTCCCTCTCTATCCCTCTCTCTCTCCTCCCATCGCTCGCTCGCTCCCTCTCTCTCTATCCCTCTCCCTCCCTCTCTCTCTATCCCTCTCTCTCTATCCCTCTCTCTTTGCCTTACTCTCTCTATCCCTCTTCCTCCCTCTCTCTCTCTCTCTCTATCCCTCTCTCTCTCCTCCCATCGCTCGCTCCCTCTCTCTCTATCCCTCTCCCTCCCTCTCTCTCTATCCCTCTCTCTCTATCCCTCTCTCTTTGCCTTACTCTCTCTATCCCTCTTCCTCCCTCTCTCTCTCTCTCTCTCTCTATCCCTCTCTCTCTCCTCCCATCGCTCGCTCCCTCTCTCTCTATCCCTCTCCCTCCCTCTCTCTCTATCCCTCTCTCTCTATCCCTCTCTCTTTGCCTTACTCTCTCTATCCCTCTTCCTCCCTCTCTCTCTCTCTCTCTCTCTATCCCTCTCTCTCCTCCCATCGCTCCCTCCCTCTTTCTCCTCCCTCTCTTAATCCATCTCTCTATCCCGCTCTCTCTATCCCTCTCTCTTTGCCTTAATCTCTCTATCCCTCTTCCTCCCTCTCTCTCTCTCTCTATCCCTCTCTCTCTCCTCCCATCGCTCGCTCCCTCTCTCTCTATCCCTCTCCCTCCCTCTCTCTCTATCCCCCTCTCTCTCCCTTTATCTCTATCCCTCTCTCTCTCTATCCTTCTCTCTCTCATCCCATCCCTCTCTCTCTATCCCTCTCTCTCTATCCCTCTCTCTCACCTCCCATCCCTCCCTCTCTATCCCTCTCTCTCTCTATCCCTCTCTATCCATCTTTCTCTCCTCCCATCGCTCCCTCCCTCTGTCTCTATCCCTCCCTCTGTCTCTATCCCTCTCTCTCTATATATCCCTCTCTCTCTCTATCCCTCTCTCTCTCCTCCCATCCCTCCCTCCCTCTCTCTCTATCCCTCTCTCTATATCCCTCTCTCTCTATCCCTCTCTCTCTCTCTATCCCTCTCTGTATCTCTCTTTATCCCCCAGATGTGTTGCCGTCAGATCCGCTGCAGTGTCAGTATGAGTCCTGGTTGTCTCTGGTCGACCACCTGAACATCAAAGCCTTCGTCAACCTCACACTCGCCTCCTCCATCAGACAGGGCGTCCAGCACCTCCTCTTCATCTCCGGCCTGGGTACACACACACACACACACACACACACACACACACACACACACACACACATCAAAGCCTTCGTCAACCTCACACTCGCCTCCTCCATCAGACAGGGCGTCCAGCACCTCCTCTTCATCTCCGGCCTGGGTACACACACACACAAACACATTTACACACACACACACATATCAAAGCCTTCGTCAACCTCACACTCGCCTCCTCCATCAGACAGGGCGTCCAGCACCTCCTCTTCATCTCCGGCCTAGGTACACACACACAAACACATTTACACACACACACACACACACACACACACACACACACATCAAAGCTTTCGTCAACCTCACACTCGCCTCCTCCATCAGACAGGGCGTCCAGCACCTCCTCTTCATCTCCGGCCTGGGTACACACACACACACGCACACATATATGTTTATATATACACACACACACACACACACACACATCAAAGCTTTCACACACACACACACACACACACACACACACACATATACATATATATATACACACACACTCACACATACACATATATATATGCGCACACACATACACATATATATATACACACACACACACATACACATATATATATACACACACACTCACACATACACATATATATATGCGCGCACACACACACACACACACATATATATATATTATATATATATATATACAGTGGTATGAGAAAGTTTGGGCACCCCCTCTGAGGTTGTACAATAATGGACAAAATTATCTTGGTGGCATGTCCTTCATTTGCCCATAAGAGCCAAGTGTTACCTTGATTTCGAAACACAGATTTTATGTATTCATAGTATGCAATTGTATGAAATTAAATCAAATGTAAAAAATAGGCTGTGCAAAAATGTGGGAACCTTTGTCATTTTGTTGCTTTGATGCCCTGTAACTAATCATCACAAGATACTTGGACACACAAATTTGGTTTGGTGAGCTCGATAAGCCTTGAACTTAATTGACAGGTGCATCCAATAATGACAAAAGGTATTTAAGGTGGCCAAATGCCAGTTCTCATTCTGTTTGACTCTCCTCTGAAGAGCTGCAACATGGGAGCATTCAGCATTATGGTTTAGGGGAAGGTTACAAAAAGCTGTCCAAAAGATTTCAGCTGTCAGTTTCCACTGTCAGGAAAATTGGAAGGCCACGGGCACAGTTCTTGTTAAGCCCAGAAGTGGTAGGCCAAGAAAAATTCCAGAGAGGCAAAGACGAAGGATGGTCAGAATGGTTAAAAACAACCCACAGACCACCTCCAAAGACTTGCAAGGATATCTTGCTGCAGACGGTGTCGCTGTGCATCGGTCAACAATACAGCGCAATTTGCACAAGGAAAGGCTGTACGGAGTGATGCGGAAGAAGCCTTTTTTTCACAGTCGCCACAAACTGAGTCGCTTGAGGTATGCGGAAGAACATTTGGACAAGCCAATATCATTTTGGAATAAGATACTCTGGACTGATGAAACAAAAATTGAATTGTTTGGTCACAACAAGAGGCGATATGCATGGCGGCAAAAGAACACAGAATTCGAAGAAAAACACCTGCTTCCCACAGTACAATTTGGTGGAGGGTCGCATGGATTCCACTCAGTATCAGCAGATTCCTGAGAATAATGTTCAAGAGTCTGTCACAAAGTTGAAGTTGTGCCGGGGATGGGTGTTTCAACAAGACAATGACCCCAAACATTGCTCAAAATCTACCCGAGCATTCATGCAGAGGAACAAGCACAATGTTTTGGAATGGCCATCCCAGTCCCCAGATTTGAATATCATCTGAGTGATTTATCATCATCATCTTCATCATCATCATCCTCAGTAGATCAGGTGACATGGTCGTTTTAAAAGTAGCTCATGAGTCAAAAAATAGCGGGCACCCCTGTTGTATTGTATATGTACTGTATTGTTGTTGAGGATGTGTGTGTGTGTGTGTGTGTGTGTGTGTGTGTGTGTGTGTGTGTGTGTGTGTGTGCACAGGTGGGATGCGGCCCAACACGCTGGTGCTTGGTTTCTATGACGACAGCACCCCCGAGGACCTCCTGCAGGACCGCACTCCCTCCTCCTCGGGCACCTCCTCGGACGCCCGCACCCCCCCCTGAGGACCCCGAGGACCCCGAGACCCCCCCCGCCCGCTTCCACTTCCCGCCCCTGCGCCGGGCCGGCACGGACCAACGGGAGGAAGGGGGCGTGGCCGGGGGCGGGGGCAAGCGTCTGGGCGAGCAGGAGTATGTGAGCATCGTCGCGGACGCGGTGAAGATGCGGAAGAACGTGGCGCTGGCGCGGTACTTCGGCGCGCTGGAGCGCGAGGCGTGCGTGCGTGCGTCTGCACCGCGCGGCGCATGCGTGTGTGTGGACGCCTGGCCCCTCAACCTGTTGCGGCCAGACAGCTCCTCCTACGTGGACACCTGCTCGCTCTTCCTGCTGCAGATGGCCTGCGTGCTCAACATGAGTCGCCCCTGGCAACGCGCCAGACTCCGCCTCTTCCTGTGCGTGGAGAGGGGGCGGAGCCTGCAGGCCGTCGAGCACAAGCTGGGCCTGTTGCTACGGGAACTACGCATGAAGGCCGAGGTGCACACTGTTCCCTGGGACACACAGGTACACACACACACACACTCATGTATATCCATACACACACACACACACACACACATTGTATATATATATATATATATATATATATATATATATATATATATACACAGTGTTTCCCATACATAGACCATTCTGTGGCGCCACAGATTGATTCTGCCTCTTTTTTTTTTCTTTGCGATTCGGTCATTCCCGCTCACACGCGCAGAGAGCGAGAGATCAACATCTGGGGTCCTCATCAGAGCCCCTAGCAGACCTGCCAACATGTACGGATTGTGCGTAGCGGACACGCATTTTTACCTTATTGTACGCTTGCACGATTTTATGTCCTAAAGTACGCATATCGTTTGGTCTCGCATTTCAACAGTTTCTCTGGTCAAGTTGTCACTGAAGTTGATTCCGCCGCTGAGCCACAGATATCTGCGTAAGCTGGGTGTTTTCCATAGGTGTTTTCCACCAATTAGAGATCTTCATTTCCGCCCGCCCCGCCTCTCCTGGCTTGCGCCTCAGTTCAGTTCAGTGCTGCTGCAAAGAAAACAGTTGCAAGCAGGTTGCAAGTCGATATCTTTTCACCCGTTCAAATAACATACAGAAGGTAAAATTAACCAAACGAACCCACCTAGAGGGGTAGTCTTAAACAAGGGGTGGTATTGATGTCAGACGTGGGTCTAGGAGTACAACTACAGAAATATTCTCATTGGAAAGGGAAAAAAGCTCTTGAAATGTGTAAACCAACAAGAATACAGTTTACAAGATACGGTTTTACTTTTGTCAGAGAAATAAACTTTGCTTTTGCTAATCTTTCAGGTAACCAATAGAATCAGAACATTTTCTATGCATTTAAGTTGTAGCATGCTTACTCTCAAAACGCCACCAATGTGAATACGTTGTAAAATGAATGTGCCTTCAACTCAATTTACATACTACATATTGTCAATACAATATTATTTTTAAGTAAATAAGGTTAGCCAGTTGGCTATGTTGACCTGCTATGTCCAATGTAGCTGCCGTAGATGTGTATATCCATATCTATGTGTACTTGCAAGCTAACCGGAATTTAAATATTAGCACCTAAAGTTAGCCCACAACATCAAGACGTTGCAGTAGTTTGGTTGGTAACGCATATATTCTGAATATGAATCTGTTATATAAACGAATATATTTGAAACCGTTTTGCTCATTAAATGCTTGATGCCCTGTGAACTTCAAAGCAGCGTAAACATAAAGACTGTGGTGCATACAAACTGGCATAGCATTGTTAGCTGCCCTTGACAAGTGGATGCAAGTGAACGAAAATTGAGATTTTTTTCATGTGTTGCTTAAAGTGGAACGAAATAAGTGTAGGAAATATTCTAGATCTAATAGGGGAATAGATACACAGACAAATGAAGACATTGTGCATTTACTGTAAAAGATGAGGGCAGATGAATACACAGCATTCTTCACTTGAGGGACAACAGGTAACGAACACAGCCACACAGCAGCTGTGACAGGCGATTCCAGCACAGCAAATGATGCCAACAGCCTACAATAGACCTATTGGCTTGTCCAATGTGATTGCAGCTGACACAATAGACATTTTTAATACCTAAAAATTACACGAGTCATGGCAAGTATTATAATCTTCTCTGCCCAGCCTAAATCTTGTGTGGTGTCAGTGGTTGCTTCAGGCCTATCCATTTGTTTTTAGAATTGGGTGTGGATGTTGTGTGTCTGTATTATGATGTATAATGTAATTTAGATTTAATTTAACAACATGCAAGAATATTACCTACTCATATAGTAGCCTGTCATAATCTACCCCTTCTCCACCTACATTTTGTGTTATCCTTGTCTCTGCAATCCGTAAGGCTAGGTGTTTCAGTGGCGGGTAGGCAATAATGAAGCGTACATAGGTGTTTCAGTGGCGGGTAGGCAATAATGAAGCGCACATTGGTGTTTCAGTGGCGGGTAGGCAATAATGAAGCGTACATTGGTTGTGGACTGTGTGTTGTTAGGGGGGTTGGGGGGGATTTGTACTCATAATAATCCATTAAGGTTGGCAGGCCTGCCCTAGCACCACACAATGCTAATTGGTCTGTGGGAAACACTCAGTGCGGTTACATGATGGCAAATAACTCGATTATAGCTTATATTTGACTACCCTCTGCAGGGGGGCAACTGCAATTGTCAGAGTATACATGGCAGTGA
>CM050215.1:19155467-19157967 GCA_027475355.1 Coilia nasus
TATTTCTCTAACAAAAGACAACTCTTATATAAACTGTATGTTCAAATGTTATTCTTGTTAGCTTACAAATTCAAAGTTCCAAGAGCTCCCCCCTCTGAGATTATCTCCAGTTAGCGGAAAACAAAACACCCAGCAGGTTACCAAAACCGAGTGTAGCCGCGGCAAGGCATGTTACTGTGGCTGTGTTCCTCAACGTCGATCCTGTTTACATCACAACCGCCCAGTGTGTACCCCTTCAGGCCTTATTAGTTAGGTTTTATTCTTGGATTTATCTGATACATATGATTTCACATGTGGCTAAAATTGCACTTTTTTACTATATGATTATAGGGAGAAGAGAAGCTTTTTGCACTTGCTCTGCTTACTTAAGGATTCATTTTTGCATTCTTCCTCAAAGTGACTTTATTTTGGTGTTAGATTCATACCCTACATCTGCCTTCAAGTTGCAATACAAATTCATTTCACTTGAACAAATAATAAGTAGAGATTTTAACCTTTATTGAAGGTTTGTTTTGTGTAAATTGTTAAAATTAAGCAATGGGAAAATAACTAATTGAAAAAAGTAATTGTTAGATTTGTCAATTAATCAAAAAAATCATCACTATATTAATTGTTTAAAAAATAATCCTTTGGGACAGCCCTACTGGAGAGAAGGAAAAACATGCACAACAGCAGTCAATTTCTCAATAAATATTGAGTTTGGCCCTCGGCTTTGTCCCAGGTTTTAGTTTTGGCCCACTGTGATTTTGAGTTTGACACCCCTGCTCTAACTCATTGACTGTAAATTAAGAGTGTCCGCTAAAAGCACACACGCATGCATGCACGCACACAGGCACACACACACACACACACATGAAGACACATCAAAAGGCAAACAAGCCTTCAGGGGCTTCGCAACATTTAAACTATGAACACTCTAATCCTCATATGCAACTCTGAACACCCTAATCCACATTTATTAACTATGAACACTCTAATCCACATTTATAAACTATGAACACTCTAATCCACATTTATAATACAACTCTGAGCACTCTCATCCACATTTATAAACTATGAACACTCTAATCCACATTTATAAACTATGAACACTCTAATCCACATTTATTAACAATGAACACTCTAATCCACATTTATAATACAACTCTGAGCACTCTAATCCACATTTATAAACTATGAACACTCGAATCCACATTTATTAACTATGAACACTCTAATCCACATATGCAACTCTGAACACTAATCCACATTTATAAACTCTGAACAGTCTAATCCACATATGCAACTCTGAACACTCTAATCCACATTTATAAACTATGAACACTCTAATCCACATTTATAAATTATGAACACTCTAATCCATATTTATAATACAACTCTGAACACTCTAATACACATTTAAAAACTATGAACACTCTAATTCACATTTATAATACAACTCTGAGCACTCTAATCCACATTTATCAACTATGAACACTCTAATCCACATTTATAAACTATGAACACTCTAATCCACATTTATAAACTATGAACACTAATCCACATTTATAAACTCTGAACACTGTAATCCACATTTATAAATTATGAACACTCTAATCCACATTTATAAACTATGAACACTCTAATCCACATATACAACTCTGAACACTAATCCACTTTTATGAATTAAGAACACTCTAATCCACATTTATAAAGTATGAACACTCTAATCCACATATTGTAGTATTTAGTATTTGAATGATATAGTCCATATTTATTTTACAACTATTTGATTGTAGTTCATGTTGTGCTTTTGAAAACAATGAATTGACGCTCAGCCAAGTCAACAGGGACAAAGGCGCACGCGCGCACACACACACACACACACACACACACACACACACACACACACACACACACACACACACACACACCCTTCATATGTTACAGTGAGTGTCAAGATTTTTATGTTGAAATATGCGTGTGTGTGTGTGAGTATGTGTGTGTTTGTGTGTGTGTATGTGTTTTTGTTTGTGTGTGTGAGTATGTGTGAGTATGTGTGTGTGTGTGTGTGTGTGTGTGTGTGTGTGTTACAATCATTGTGCCATGTGCTTTCCCTGATAAGCTTGTGCCTCTGCAGACTTTTTACCCTGGACACACGCCAGTACCAAACACACACACACACACACACACACACACACACACACACACACACACACACACACACACACACCAGTCCCTAACTACCACACACACACTTTCTTTCATTTCATTTCCCTATTCACATGTTTATACACACACACACACACACACACACACACACACACACACACAAACACACACATAGACACACATAGGCACAAACACACATACAAACACACACACACATACACACACACAAACACACATACAAACACACACACAAACACACACACACACAAACACACACCCTATCCCCATAGTTGGCACATTGCATGAGAGAGGAGACAGTACTGGCCATTCTAGACTCCCACTCCTTTTA
>CM050215.1:19170467-19172967 GCA_027475355.1 Coilia nasus
TCCATCTCTCCTCCCCGTCTCTCCCTCTTTTCTTTGACAAATAACACAACACAGTCTGACGGGATGAATTAAACATCAGACACTATCTCTCTCTCACACACACACACACACACACTGCTTACTATCTCACACACACACTCATATCACTGCACACACACACACACACACACACACACACACACACACACACACACACTGCTTACTGCTCATACACACACTCATATCACTGCACACACACACACACACACTGCTTACTGCTCATACACACACTCATCACTGCACACACACACACACACACACTGCTTACTGCTCATACACACACTCATATCACTGCACACACACACACACACACACACTGCTTACTGCTCATACACACACTCATATCACTGCACACACACACACACACACAAACATACACACACACTGCT
The DNA here is from genome assembly GCA_027475355.1 of Coilia nasus. Taxonomy (NCBI): domain Eukaryota; kingdom Metazoa; phylum Chordata; class Actinopteri; order Clupeiformes; family Engraulidae; genus Coilia; species Coilia nasus. Next base: position 19,170,896 of record CM050215.1, read on the forward strand.
TACTGCTCATACACACACTCATATCACTGCACACACACACGCACACACACACACACACACACACACTGCTTACTGCTCATACACACACTCATATCACTGCACACACACACGCACACACACACACACACACACACACACACACACACACACACACACACACACACACACACACCACACACACTGCTTACTGCTCATACACACACTCATATCACTGCACACACAACACACACACACACACTGCTTACTGCTCATACACACACTCATATCACTGCACACACACACACACACTGCTTACTGCTCATACACACACTCATATCACTGCACACACACACGCACACACACACACACACACACACTGCTTACTGCTCTCACACAGAGTATCAGTATCAGTATACATACACATACACACACATTACATTGCATCGCATTCAGATGACGCTCTTATCCAGAACAACTTACAGTGAATGAGGTAGAGGGACAGACACACACACACACACACACACACACACACCTGGAGCAGTGTGGGTTTAGATGCCTTACAGTGAATGAGGTAGAGGGACAGACACACACACACACACACCTGGAGCAGTGTGGGGTTAGATGCCTTACAGTGAATGAGGTAGAGGGACAGACAGTCCCCCTGGAGCAATGTGGGGTTAGATGTCTGCATGGCGTGTGTGTCTGTGTGTGTGTGTGTGTGTGTGTGTGTGTGTGTGTGTGTGTGTGTACGCCCCACCTTTAGATGGCCCTACTGGGGCGAACAACAAGCCACCACTGACCCAAGTGATACACAAACACCTTTAAAATGCAACCCAACCAGTGGGATTTATTAACACATAAGACAAAGACACAACACAAAGTCCAAATCACAACACACAATCGCAGGCCGAGGGGCTCCTGGTGTGGGACTGCTGGCTGTTGCCTCTCAGCCTGGGATTGTTGGGAAAGTCTTGGGAAAGTGGAGTGTCTGAAAGTTGTCTTTCTTGGCATTTTGTAAGTCTCGCTTTCTAGGCCCAGGAAGCTGACATTCCGGGTACTGACGAATGGTGGAAGGTGCAGACTGTTTGCATAGTTAAGCACTGCATAATGCAGTGTTAGTGTGTTCCACAGTGGATACTTTTATGTTTAGGCCTGTTTTGTAAAGTGTCAGAAACCTATGGTTTCTGTTTTATGGGGTAGGGTGTTACGGCCTGCTAGAGTGTGTGTGTGTGTGTGTGTGTGTGTGTGTGTGTGTGTGTGTGTGTGTGTGTGTGTGTGTGTGTGTGTGACGGCCTAATGGCTGATGAGCTGCTCCAGGTGTCTCACCAGCTTTAAAAGACTGCTGCCTCTCCCATTCTGGGGCCATTTTCTCTTTGATTTTGACGCAGCCACACCGCACTCAGAACATCTCACTTTGACTTTGACCCATCACATTGTGTTTTGTGTTTTGTTTGTGATTTAGTTAATAAATATATTTATTTTATATATATTTGATTTAGTTAATGAATATATTTATTTAATATGTTTGTGATTTAGTTAATAAATATATTTATTTCATATATATTTGATTTAGTTAATAAATATATTTATTTAATATGCATGTGATTTAGTTAATAAATATATTTATTTAATATATATTTGATTTAGTTAGTAAAAATATTTATTTAATATATATTTTGTTTTTGATTTAGTTAATATATTTACTTAATATATATTTGATTTAGTTAATAAATATATTTATTTAATATATATTTGATTTAGTTAATAAATATATTTATTTAATATATACTTGATTTAGTTAATAAATATATTTAATATATATTTGATTAGTTAATAAATATATTTATTTAATATATATTTGATTTAGTTAATAAATATATTTATTTAATATATATGTGATTTAGTTAATAAATATATTTATTTAATATGTATGTGATTTAGTTAATAAATATATTTAATAAATATATTTAAATCCAAGCTCTCGCCTCCCTTTTTTTGTTGAGGCACAGGGTGGTAACACACACGCATACACACACACGCACACACACACACACACACCCAGGGTGGTAACACACACGCATACACACACACAC
>CM050215.1:19185467-19190467 GCA_027475355.1 Coilia nasus
TACTATAGACTACAGCCTGCTATACTATAGACTACAGCTTGCTATACTGTAGACTACAGCCTGCTATACTATAGACTACAGTGTACTACAGCCTGCTATACTATAGACTACAGCCTGCTATACTATAGACTACAGCCTGCTATACTATAGACTACAGCTTGCTATACTGTAGACTACAGCCTGCTATACTATAGACTACAGCCTGCTATAGTATAGACTACAGTGTACCACAGCCTGCTCTGGTTCCTGCGGCTGTACCGCGTAGAGCCACTAAATCTCTCCATCGTATGCACACTTTTGGATTTGTCCTGCCAGCGCAGGCGGCCGTACCGCGTAGAGCCACTAAATCTCTCCATCGTATGCACACTTTTTTCCTCAAATTTCGGATCGCAAACTAGTGAAACGCAATTTAAAATATCCAGTAAGCTACATCAGTGTCTACTGTTTACTATCAGAGCCTATGGAACACATGGACAACCAACGTAAAGAATGAACAAGAAGGAAAACCAGGACACTTTCATCACTTTATCAAAAACAAGCAGGACAGCCAGAACAGGTCATAGACCTGTGCATAGTGTATATACATCTAGTAATCACAGACCAATCCATAGTATATATACATCTAGTAATCACAGACCAATCCATAGTATATATACATCTAGTAATCACAGACCAATCCATAGTATATATACATCTAATAATCACAGACCAATCCATAGTATATATACATCTAATAATCACAGACCAATCCATAGTATATATACGTCTAATAATCAGAGACCATTCCATAGTATATATACATCTAATAATCACAGACCACTCCATAGTATCATCTAGTCCTGCTAGTCATAGTATAAACACATCTGCTAATGCTAGCAGACCTGTCAGTAGTGTAGCCCCATGTAATCGTGCTCCTCACCAGTCACATGTGTCTGTATGTGTGTGTGTGTGTATGTGCATGTGTGTGTGTGTGTGTGTGTGCATATGTGTGTGTGTGTGTGTGTGTGTGTGTGTGTGTATGTATGTAAAAAAAGAAGGGGCTGCCACCCTGAAGCCTGTCCTCCTAACTATAAAATTCTATCAATCGATAAGAGACAATAAAAGGGGTGGCGGTGTAGCTGTCATCTTCTCCAATAAACTTAGCTGTAACGAGATAAATTTAGGCACGTTCCCGTCATTTGAGTACCTAGCGATCAAAGTTAAGACCGATCACAGCTTACTCCTTATCACGCTAAAAACCGCCAAAAAGCTCACCAACCTTTTTATCTGACTTCTCCACCCTCGAGTCAGCGGTACTTACAAACTACGACAGAATAATTATCACGGGAGATTTTAACATTCATGTTAATAAAAGCGGTGACTCAAATGGTAAAGACCTGCTGGACACCTTGGACGGCTTTGGGCTATATCAGTACGTAACAGAAGCTACTCACCAACTAGGAAACACGCTCGACCTAGTAATATCGCAACCCGCAAACATTATCAACATTTCCGTGTCGGATATAGCCATCTCCGACCATTACTGCATCTTATTTGAATTCCCATTTACTATACATAGCAACAGAGAGACCGGTGCAACCCACAAACGATACATAAATGAATCAGCGGAACAAAAAATCACCAAACTTATTAGCACCCGTGACCTCATCAATGGCCACCAGTCGCTCCATGAAATGGTGGCTGGCTTTAATAGCAACCTAAAGGAAATTTTAGACAAAGTTGCCCCTTTAAAAACAAAACACAGCTCATGAATTAAAACCTCACCATGGATAAATGAGTCAATAAGGGAGAAAAAAAGGCAATGCAGAGCAGCAGAACGAGCATGGAGAAAATCGAAATTAGAAGTCAATCGTATAATCCTTAAAGAACATATTATTACCTATAACAATGCAATACGCACAGAAAGAAAAAACTATTTATCAAAAATTATTACAGACCATCACAACAACACACGAGTATTATTCTCTACAATTGAAAAAGTACTAAATCCTGCGCCAGTCTGTGATATGCTTAGTCTAGCCACCACTCCAAAATGCGAAGAGTTCGCAGAATTCTTCACGAAAAAAATACTAGCCATTAGAGCAGAAATCATTCGAGACCCTAACTACCTACAGAATCCCCCTAGTAGGGAACCACCGACCCTACAGAATGTTAGCGCCATTACGGAAGACGATCTTTATAAACTTGTTAAACATAGCAAGCGGTCAACATGCAGCCTTGACCCTATTCCCACTTTCCTTATGAAAAATAATCTTACACACTACATCTCCACACCCCTATTACAGATCATTAACACCTCCATTCTCACAGGTGTTTTCCCAAGCGCCTTTAAAACTGCTGTAGTGAAACCATTGCTAAAGAAACCAAATCTGGACTATAACACACTAAATAACTATAGACCAATCTCCAACCTCCCATTTATAAGCAAAATACTTGAAAAGGCTGTCTTCATACAGCTCAACCAATTCCTTAAAGGAGAACTTCAGTGTAAAATGTACTAAAATGGCTTGAGTCATACATCACCGGAAGACAATTCTATATTAGTATAGGAGATCATATATCTCATATATTTGGCCCCCTCCTTTTCTCATTATACATGCTACCGCTGGGCAACATTATCAAAAAACATAATATAGACTTTTATAGTTATGCCAATGATACACAACTTTGTATCTCAGTTGAGCCAAACAAAACCACAGCTCTACAGTCTTTAACCTCCTGTTTGTCAGCTGTCAAGCATTGGATGAGCAATAACTTTCTAAAATTAAACGAAAACAAAACTGAACTACTACTTATTGGTCCTAAAGACAAACGTGAAGCTCTCCTCCCCAGTCTAGGTAACCTAAACCAATATGTCAGAGAACAGGTAGCCTAGGTGTCATCCTTGACTCTGACCTAAGCCTCAAACCACACATCAACAAAGTTACTAAAACAACATACTTCCATCTAAGAAATATTGCAAAAGTTCGTCCCTTCTTGACCCAGCCAGACGCTGGAAAAATTGTTCACGTATTTATTACAAGTAGATTAGACTACCGCAATGCCTTGTTCACAGGCCTCCCAAAAAAATCAATTGAAAAACTACAGCTTATTCAAAACTCGGCTGCAAGATTACTAACAAAAACAAGAAAGATGGAGCATATTACTCCTGTACTGGTTGAACTACACTGGCTACCTGTATCTTATAGAATTGACTTCAAAGTACTACTACTGGTATTTAAAGCTGTAAATGGCCTTGCCCCATGCTATATTACTGACGCATTATCCTCGTATACCCCTGCACGAGCCCTTAGATCCGCTGATGCCGGTCTCCTGAGGATTCCAGACGCACCATCCAAAAGGATCGGGGAATCGGCCTTCTCATACTACGCCCCAAAGAGATGGAATGCCCTACCACAGCACATCAGAGAAGCAGAATCCATCGACATCTTTAAGCGACAACTAAAGACCTACCTATTCAACCATGCCTATACCTAACTACGCAGACCAAAGTCCCTTCAGCCAGACTCCCCCGCCCAGACCAAAGGCCCTTCAAACAGTCACAGACTTCCCGTTACCAGCCCCGGCACCGCTGGACTGCAAGAATTGTTGTCCTGTAACAACCCTGCTAAACTGTAAAGCACTTTGAGCTGCATCTTGCATGTATGAACTGTGCTATACAAGTAAAGTGTATTATTATTATTATTATTATGTGTGTGTGTGTGTACAGTATGTGTGTGCGTGTGTGTATGTGTGTGTGCGCGCGCATGCGTGTGAGAGAGCCTAATAGCTTTTAAAGGATACGCTACTCATTGAGCTAATACCCTAATAGCTTTTAAAGGATACGCTACTCATTGAGCTAGTAGCCTAATAGCTTTTAAAGGATACACTACTCATTGAGTTAGTACCCTAATAGCTTTTAAAGGATACACTACTCATTGAGTTAGTACCCTAATAGCTTTTAAAGGATACACTACTCATTGAGTTAGTACCCTAATAGCTTTTAAAGGATACACTACTCATTGAGCGAATAGTCTAATAGCTTTTAAAGGATACGCTACTCATTGAGCTAGTAGCCTAATAGCTTTTAAAGGATACACTACTCATTGAGCTAATAGCCTAATAGCTTTTAAAGGATACACTACTCATTGAGCTAATAGCCTAATAGCTTTTAGAGCAGGGGTGCCCACTACGTCGATTGCGATTAACCAGTCGATCGCGAAGGCAGTGCTGGTAGATCACAGGTTGTCTAAAACGTTTTGTTAGGTTACCATAACAACTAGAACGGCTACTGGAAAACTGCATGAGAAATGCATGAAAGAGATTATTGATTTCGCAACCAAAATAGCCTATTGTATTCCAGAGAGGTCTCTTCAAAGACGCCTGTTCCGTGCACAGTTGGAAGAGGCTTACTAACTATTCTGACCTGTTGCTACACACCGACGTGAGATGGCTTAGTAGGGGGAGATTTCGACAGCTTTGTCCGTTGATTATTCTTGTCACTAAACATGCAGAACACAAGCAACTTAATGACAATCAGTGGCTGTTAGACTTGGCGTTTGTAACTGATCTTACTGACATGTTGAACGAACTTAATTTGGAGCTGCAAGGAAAAGACAAAAGTGTGGTCGACATGAGACACTATCAGCTCAGTTAATGCACTCAAACGAAAAATTCAGTTGCTGTCCTCAAAGTTGCAGCGCTACGATTTGGGAAACTTTAGAAACCTTGCTTGCATCGGAGCTGAAACAAGGGAGGGCGCGTGTGCGCAAATTGACAGTGTGCACACGCAGCAGCTAAGGACTATGCAACCCTGTCTGACTCCCTCCAGTGCAGGTCATCATCAGATTAAATAAGTCCTGACAATACATAATTACAAATGTATTACAGTTGTGCTCTAAAGGTTCATTCGAAAGTAATACAAATGTAAACTGTAAACGTTCTGTATTAGAGTTGTGCTGTGAAGGTTTATGCATGGATGCATGTATTTTACTATGCTGCATGTGTAATGCAACATGTAT
>CM050215.1:19197967-19200467 GCA_027475355.1 Coilia nasus
GCACACACACACACACATCACTTGCACACACACACACACAGGTACACACATCCCTCGCACACACACAGTCCTCCCTCACACACACACACACACACACACACACACACACACAGTCTTCCCTCGCACACACACACACCCTTACCACACACACACACACACACACACACACACACACACACACACACACACACACACATCCCTTGCACACACACACACACACACACGCACACACACACACACACAGTCTTCCCTTGCACACACACACACACCCACACCCTTACCACACACACACACACACATCCCTTGCACACACACACACACTCTTTCCTCACACACACACAATAATGTACTCACTCTGATAAGGACACACACACACATGTTCATAACACACATACCCAGACAATAAGAGATACACACTCACTCAAACACACGCAAACACATACACCTCATACACACACATTATTTGTCTTTCAAACACACAGAAACACACACACACGCACACACACACACTCACACTCTCCCTTTCTCTCATTCCCTGTATTTCTCTTTCTCTCTGTCACAGACACACACACACACAGATGGGGAGAGAGAGTGTGTGTGTGTAATGAGAGAGTGAGTGTGAGTGTGTGTGTAATGAGACAGATAGAGCTGGAGTGTGTGATGAGAAAGACAGAAAGAGAAAGAGAGGTGTGTGTGTGTGATGAGAGAGACAGAGAAAGAGAGAATGCATGTGTGTGTGTGTGTGTGTGTGTGTGAGTGAGTGTGTGTATCAGTGGTCTCGTGCAGAAAGCGTGAATAAGAGGCCGATTAAAAGCAGCAAAATAAAACGGCCACATGGGCACACGCACACACACACACACACACACACATGGGCCCTCCACTGGTCACACACACGGATCGATCGGCAGCCTCATCTGCTGTCACACACACACACACACACACACACACACTCACACTCACACACACACACACACACACACACACTCACACACATACACACTTCACTCACACACTCACACACACACACCCTCCCCTTCCGTGCTACTGCCCCCCCCCTCGGTCCTCACCCCACGCACTGCTGCTCAGAGCTGTGTGTGTGAGTGTGTGGGTGTGGGGTGTGGGTGTGGGTGTGTGTGGGTGTGTGTGTGGGTAATCTCGCCAAGTGCTCTGTCCTCTCGCGCCACTCCCCATAATGACAGCTTGGGGAGGGAAGCGACACACACACACACACACACACACACACACACACACACACACGCACCTACCACACACACATTGCTTTGTGTACTGATGTTTGGCCCATTGTGACTTCCATTACACTAACGCGATTATATCAAAACCCTAACTGGAGTTAGTGATTTAAAGTCTTAATTCAGCCCGCCTCCACGTCTCTCTCTCTCTCTCTCTCTCTCTCACACACACACACACACACACTCAGGGAAAAGAGAGAGACGTAAAGAGAGAGGGAAGAGAGGGAGAGAGATAAAGGGGCACAGAGAGGAGAGGGAGGGAGGGAGAGAGAGAGAGAGAAGTCCAGACGGAGAGGGTGGGGGGAGACTGCTTGTGTGTGTCTGTGTTAGTGTGTTAGACAGAGATAGATGGTGTGAGTGAGGGGTGTGTGTGTGTGTGTGTGTGTGTGTGTGTGTGTGTTTCTTGCGGCTCGTAGGTCAGTAAGGGGTTTATGTAGACGCCATGTGAGCGACTCCAGTATTTCACTGCTCCGTTTCGGCGGTTATTTGGTCTCCAGCCTTCCCGCCATCGGAGATGGAGTTATATAGGCAGTAAAAGCCCTCATTTGCATAATAAAGTACATATTTAATGATTGCGCGCGGGGAATTCGGGAGCTGAAACGACTATTGGCCAGAAAATTGAGTCCACGCTCGTGCAGAGGACTTTCTTTTACTAATCGTTTAGGAGCTTTTATCGCTCTGAGTTATTTCCTTTTGTACTTGACATATGACAAACTTCTGGCGCACTCATTTTCTAGACTTATGAGCCGGCGTCTTGGGAGGCGCTTTTTAACCCCCCCCCCCCCCCCCCCCCCCCCGCCCATCTCCTCCCACCCAAACACACACACACACACATATTCGCTGTGTCGCTCGGCTGAGTCACAGCGCGCAGAGCAGTCTCTCATATTTGGATTTTCGCTTCACGCGAGGCTACAGCTGTGCATTTGACAGACGGCCGTTATCGCCGTCGCTCCCTCGCTAGTAACTCTCGCGCTGCTCCCTCCAGGTCCCTCGCGCTTCGCTGAAGGGACCTGCCACACTAAGAGCATTAACGGGTGAGTACCTTTCACGCGCCTCTCACAAGTTTCTGTCGGTGCCTGTGCTCCGCACTTTAAAAACTGGCACGTGCGGTTGATTTGGTTAATCCATATGTGTTCTGCTGTGTGAAATTATGGGCTTGTGCGCAAGTGTGTGAGTGTTTGTGAGTTTTGTCGGTGATGGGAAGCCTGTTACTCCCCGTGCGGGGAACACACACAGCGATGTGCCAGCCC
>CM050215.1:19212967-19215467 GCA_027475355.1 Coilia nasus
GTGCGTGCATGTGTGTGTGACTGTGTGTGTGTGTGACTCTATGTGTGTGTGCGTGCATGTGTGTGTGACTGTGTGTGTGTGTGTGTGACTCTATGTGTGTGTGCGTGCATGTGTGTGTGACTGTGTGTGTGTGTGTGTGACTCTATGTGTGTGTGTGTGTGACTGTGTGTGTGTGTGTGTGACTCTATGTGTGTGTGCATGCATGTGTGACTGTGCCTCTATGTTTGAGTGCATGTGTGTGCGTGTGTGTGTCTAAATGTGTGTTTGTATGTGCATGCATGTGTGTGTGTGTGTGTGTGTGTGTGCGTGGGTGTGTGCATGTATATGTGTGTGCGTGCATGCATTTGTGTGTGTGTATGTGTGTGTGTGCATTTGTGTGTGTGTGTGTGTCTCTGTGGTTGGGGCCATCTGTCTGTCTGCCCCCTGCTGGGCTCCTTACACACACACACACACACACACACACACACACACACACACACACACACACACACAGACGGGCCACACACACACACACACACACACACAGACGGGCCTCTCTGCTGGCGCTGAATGATGATGTCATGTCTGCCTCATGCTTAGACCCAGACGGAATGTGTGTGTGTGTGTGTGTGTGTGTGTGTGTGAGCATATGTACAAATGTGTGGGTGTGTCAAGTAAATAAATGTATATGTTTGATGATTGCTGTCGTGTTGATGATGTCAGAACCTGTCTGCCTATAAGTCCCTTGTCTCATGTTGATGATGTCAGAACCTCTCTGCGTATAAGTCCCTTGTCTCATGTTGATGATGTCAGAACGTGTCTGGCTATAGGCTGTCTATGTGTCTATGGGCCCAATCATGCCGTGGCGCACTGTGCATTTGCGACATGCGCATGGTGTCGTTACTATTAGGTGCCAGCGCATCGTTCATTTTGTCAGGCAAAAAATCCCGTTGTCTAGATAGCACATGGCACTGTGCCGTCACGGGTGTGTCAGCGAAAAGAAGAGGTGTGGTCTGGCGCAAAGCGTGCCAGATGCTATTATAAGGACGCAAAAATTAAGTCCGCTAGTCACCAGCAAAACCCTGGTCTGTCGTCAGTTGCGCATTGCTGAAAAGCTATTTTATGGGCGCACAGCGCTTTGGGATATAACGAGAGGGATCCCCCTCTTGATAAGTCGCTGTTAAGACGATGGCTATCCACTAAAGGCATGGTTATTACAGTTTTTCTCAATGGTTTAAACACATTTTCTAAAAACATGCCTCATACTCAGAACTCTACACACAAGTCAAAAAACACGCACACAATGGGCAAAACCCCTCACTTCTCCTGCAAAATGAAACTTTGCATTCAAAACAGTATTATTTCTTCTCAAAATGCTATTTTTTTGTCAAATGACACACACAAACCATCATATGAATAGACATTTATAACAACCAGTTGAACCCTGATGTGCTTAATGTAAAACACTATGATAAATGGAAAACACTTCTTCTCCATTCATCATAATGATTTAGGCCTTTTTTTGTTCAGTGTTACACTTGCTACAGACAGTGCATACAGTACATAAGTGTGTTATATTTTAGAATATTGTTTTTATACTCAGAACGCACATATACATTGTTACAAATATATTTTATTTTTCCCACAAAAACAGTGTACACACTGTGCACCCCAATCAACACAAAGCTGCACCTGCAGTGGTCTACATAAAACACAACAGAAGAATTTACTGTAGCCTATACAGTTACAAAAGAAAATTATGCTGCATCCTTTCTTCTGTTTTGGTGTGGCCACAGCACCTCATCCACATCACATGCAATGTTTTTCCTGGCCTAGCAGCGAATCCATCCATGAAAAGCATCAATTGCTATATTTCCACATGCGTCTTCCATAGCTTAGAGAAAGGGTACACGCATTTGTGGATTTTGGTCATACACTTTCATCTCCAGTCAAAAAAAATCCTCAATTTTGTTGAGGATTGTAGAATATGGAGAGAGATACGTAAACAACTAAACAACTACTGTAAAATAATTTCGTTGACCAAATGGTCAACCAAAATGGCTCTGATCTCATCAGAGATTACGGTCCTTTCTCGTCCTCGTCCGTGTCCTCCCCGTCCTCCTCCTCTTACTCTCACTCCTCAAGCTGTGTCTCTGCCTCTTCCAAAGCTCTGATAGCTAATTGTAAAGCTATGTGACAGGTGTTTGCCGATGTAATGAGTCAGTGTGCATAGTAGGGAAATTGACTTTCGAATTTTGAATCACTGTGTGTTCCTTGTGAAAACAAGAGATTTTTGTCATGAAAATTGTGCCAAACGCAGAGAATTGTCTATAGTGTTTTGAAAAAACTGTGTTTTAGAACTGCAATTTGAGTGTAAAGCAGGAATTGTGTTTGTAGTTTAGCAGAATTGGTTCATGGGGGTGGTGCATGAGTTACATGTTGTGGTCATTGTGTCTGAAGTACAAGGAATTGTGTGTAAACAATTGAGAAAAACTGTAACACATATATCATGCCAACAGCA
>CM050215.1:19222967-19225467 GCA_027475355.1 Coilia nasus
GCTATGGTGACTAAGGTGGCTATGGTGACTATGGTGGCTATGGTGGCTATGGTGGCTATGGTGACTAAGGTGGCTATGGTTACTAAGGTGGCTATGGTGACTATGGTGGCTATGGTGGCTATGGTGGCTATGGTTACTAAGGTGACTAAGGTGACTAAGGTGACTAAGGTGACTATGGTGGCTATGGTGACTAAGGTGACTAAGGTGACTAAGGTGACTAAGGTGACTATGGTGACTATGGTGACTAAGGTGGCTATGGTGGCTATGGTGGCTATGGTGACTAAGGTGACTATGGTGGCTATGGTGGCTATGGTGACTAAGGTGACTATGGTGACTATGGTGACTAAGGTGGCTATGGTGACTAAGGTGGCTATGGTGGCTATGGCTGTGGTTGCTTTGGGGACTACGGTGACTATGGTGACTATGGCTATGGTAACTATGGTTGCTATGGTAACTATGGTTGCTATGGTGACTGGTGACTATTGTGGCTATGGTGACTATGGTGGCTATGGTGGCTATGTAAGTAGGTATGGTATTTTTGTTTGTGTGTACTGACTTGTTTGCTGTTTTCTGAAGCTCCTTTCACTGTACCTAAATAGTTTGTGGTGTGTGTGTGTGTGTGTGTGTGTGTGTACAGCTGCAGAGCATGATGGTGATGACGGGGTATCCAGACTATCTGCTCAAGCCAGAGATGATCGATCAGGAGTACGGGGTATGACGACAACACACACACACACACAAAACCATGCACACACACACGTGTGTGCACATACACACTCACACACAGACACGGGCACACACTCGAACATATCCATACACACATCCATACACACACACACAACCAAGCATCCACACACTCACACACGTTAATACACACACACACACACACACTCACAACCAAGCATGCACACACTCAAATCCACACACACACACACACACACAGTATGTGCATACACCACATACAATATGCACAAAACAATAAACACAGTGAGTGTGTGTCAAATAGGATTGCTTGTGTATTGCTTCTTGTGTGTGTGTGTGTGTGTGTGTGTGTGTGTGTGTGTGTGTGTGTGAGAGACAATTCATTTGTGGCCTTCTGTGTGTGCAGTTTGAGGTGAATGAGAAGACTTACTTCAGAAACATCCTGAACAGCATCCAGTACAACATCGACCTCTCCATCAAGAAAATACACAAGAAGGTGGACAAGACTGCGTACGTCACACACACACACACACACACGCAAAGTACCGGGGTTGGGGAATGCTTGTGGAACATTGGGAAGAGTTACAGAGAAGTTTGGGGGAGGTGCGACGCCATTAAGCGCCAGGTAGTTGGCGTTTAGCGCAGTGCTCTGCGTTTCACTTTCAAACACTCACCACACGTTTCTCCCTGCCGTTCTACATTTCTACAACATCTTTGACATATAGTGCGGTACCCACTATCTATGTCCCATTTTTACACGCTGTTTAAAACCCCCCTCCGTAACTAAAACACCCAAACACATACTTACATTCAGCTGGGTCCAGCGCCACTGTTCCTATGAGGAAGCGCGCCTGCTGTGGGAGCAGGGTTTTTCAACAGTCCACTTTGCACAGGGGTGTTTGGTTTGGGTTATGTTTATGTATAAATGTTTATTTAAATTTGATTGGTGTTTTTGGGATACTGTGTTGGTGATGGGTAACTGTAGTATTGTTTTCTTTGATTTATAATGTTTTTTTGGTATTGTAAACTATGATTTGGGAAACCCGGTTTGGTTTGTGAACCCTCTGGTGGTGGTATGGGCCAATGAGCAATCATTGGTCCAATTTCAGTGAAGAGGGTTTCCTATATAATATGGCTCTCATTCTGCCTTAAGGGGGACTGAGAGCTTGCTTGCTGTGCTGTTGGATTGCTGTTGCCCAGAGTATGCTATGCTAAATTATGCTATGCTACGCTACACGTAGCTTTTGTTTGTTGCCCTATTGTCAGCTGTGTTTTGGTGAAAGCTAACTTTCTTTTTGCTATTGGTTTGGACTCCATTTATTATTTCTACATATGTTTTGTTTGGAAGCTTCTACATTTCTAAAATACATTTGCAAATATTTTTGGACACATTCGTTTTTCCCCTCCTTCACCTACCATCTTCCAGTTTGCCACATCCCCACTCGGGGTGACCGCCTCGGTCCTTCACACTGTGTGTGTGTGTGTGTGTGTGTGTGTGTGTGTGTGTGTGTGTAAATGCATGTCTTTGTCATATACAGGTGGCTCCTTCCACCCCAAGCACTGAATGCATATTATCTACCAAACAAGAACCAGATGGGTGAGCGCACACACACACACACACACACACACACACACACACACACACACACACACACACACACAGTCCATTATGTACTATGTATGTGGTTGTTAAGCAGATGATTTTATCTAAAGCAACTCAGGTCAGTGCAGCATTCCAACATTCATCAGCCTTACTATACACACACACACACACTTACACTTACACACTCACACACAC
>CM050215.1:19227967-19230467 GCA_027475355.1 Coilia nasus
TAACACTCAATTAACCTTAATCAGGCCAGACCTGCCCGTGCACTGGCAAGGTGCAGCCTGAAGAGGGCTACAGGGTCGTAACAACACACACACCACACACACACACACACACACATGCATTATCACATGCACACACCCACACCACACACACACACACACATACAAACATAGACACTCTCACACACACACACACACACAAACACAAACATGCACGCTCTCACACACACACACACACACACACACACACACACACACACACATTCATGCATGATCACATACACACACACACACACATGCATGATCACATGCACACACACACACACACCACACACAGACACATGCATGATCACATGCACACACACACACACGCACACACACACACACTCATGCATGATCACATGCACCCACACATATACATACATACACACACACACACACACACTCATGCATGATCACATGCACACACACACACGCACACACACACACACACTCATGCATGATCACATGCACCCACACACACACACACACACTCATGCATGATCACATGCACACACACACACACACACACACACACACGCACACGCACGCACACACACACACACACTCATGCATGATCACATGCACCCACACATATACATACACTATATACTAATATATATACTACATTACAACATCTTTTAGCAGACACACCCAATCTCCCCCATCAGACGAAGTACGTATGCAAATGTGTGTTTTGTGTGTGTATGTGTGTGTGTGTGTTGTGTGTGTGTGTTGCGTGTGTGTGTGTGTGTGTATGTGTGTGTTGCGTGTGTGTGTGTGGGCTTGTGTGTGTGTGTGTGTGTGGGCTTGTGTGTGTGTTGCGTGTGTGTGTGCTTGTGTTTGTGTGTTGCGTGTGTGTGTGTGTGCTTGTGTGTGTGTTGCGTGTGTGTGTGCTTGGCTCTGGGAGTGTTTTAAGTCTGTATTGTTTTAGCTTCAGAAAGCTGAAAACTCTTTTAGGATGCAGCTATCTAATTGGCTTTAAGCTACTGCCCACACACACACGCACACACACACGCACACACACACATACACACACACACACACACACACTAACGACAATCAGAGTCAGAGTTGAACTGTATTCTTCTGGTGCCCCCTGCTGGCGGTGCATTGTAAGTAATAGAAAGGACTTTTACAAATACTCCTCCTAGCACACATACATACTCCTAACACGCACACACAAACTCACACACACACACACACACAAACTCACACACACACGCACACACTAATCTAACAGTGTGTGTGTGTGCGAGTGTACCATCTGTGTGTTTCTAAGAGTGTGTGTTCCCCACTAATCTAACAGTGTGTGTGTGTTTACCATCGGTGTGTGTCTGTGTTTACCATCAGTGTGTGTCTAAGAGTGTGTTCCCCACTAATCTAACAGAGTGTGTGTGTGTGTCTACCATAGGTGTGTATTACCCACTAATCTAAGAGTGTTTTTTTGGTTATTTTGCTAAAACATTTCTTTACTGACAGGTTAGTGTTAGGGAGGGGTCAGGTTAGGGTTAGGGATGGGTTTAGTTAGGATTAGGGATGGGTTTGGTTAAGGTTAGGCAGGGGATTGGTTAGGGTTAGGGATGGGTTTGGTTAGGATTAGGGATGGGTTTGGTTAAGGTTAGGCAGGGGATTGGTTAGTGTTAGGGAGGGGTTTGGTTAGGGTTAGGGATGGGTTTGGTTAAGGTTAGGCAGGGGATTGGTTAGTGTTAGGGATGGGTTTGATTAGGATTAGGGACGGGTTTGGTTAAGGTTAGGGAGGGGTTTGGTTAGGGTTAGGGAGGGGTTAGGTTAAGGTCAGGGATGATTTGGTTAAGGTTATGGAGGGGATTGGTTAGTGTTAGGGAGGGGTTTGGTTAGTGTTAGGGATGGGTTTGGTTAGGGTAAGGGATGGGTTTGGTCTGGGTTAGGGAGGGGTTTGGTTAGTGTTAGGGAGGGGTTTGGTTATGGTAAGGGATGTGTTTGGTTAGGGTTAGGGATGGGTTTGGTCTGGGTTAGGGAGGGGTTTGGTCTGGGTACAGTTTAGCCTTCAATGGGAGCACCCCTTAAGGATATAAATGCATATGCATATGAATGCATGCTGTGTGTGTGTGTATGTGTGTGTGTGTGTGCGTGTGCATGTGTCTGTGTGTGTAAGTTTGCGCGTGTGTGCGCGTGTGTACTTGTGTGTGTGTAATAACACATTTCTGTTCATCTCTGCAGGTCATTAAACTATGGGGGAATAGGTGCCATCATAGGACATGAACTTACACACGGATATGACGACTGGGGTAAACACACATACACACACACACACACTCACACACACACGGACATGATGATTGAGGTAAAACACACACATACACACAGATATGATGATTCAAGTACAGCACAGAAACAGACACACACACACATACATACACACACACACTCACAGACACACGGACATGATGATTGACGTACAACACACACACACAGAGATATG
>CM050215.1:19232967-19257967 GCA_027475355.1 Coilia nasus
ACATGCTGTCTCCATAGCAACACACATGCTGTGTGCTGTGTGACAACTCCTTTCTGAAGCAAAATGCTGTATCCACAGAAATCAGTCAGTCCATCATTCTAACAGACACCTGCTGTAGCCATCAGTCACTCTGTCAGACGCTGTTGCTATGGTGATGACAGTCATTCAGTGTTGCCATGGTGAGGACAGTCACACTGTTCTGCTGGGATGTTTACTGGGATGTGCTGCTTTGCTGCTGAAGTGATTAAGAGTTTTAATCTTTTCTGTTGTCACTCTAACATGTGCTGTTACCATAGTGATGATGAGTCACTCTAACATGTGGTGTTGCCATAGTGATGATGAGTCACTCTAACATGTGCTGTTGCCATCCATAGTATTCGATCAGCGTCATCAACGTTCCATGCGGCCATATTGTTGACATTCCTGAGATACGCGATCGATAGGCTACTTCGGCACCTAACACTCTTGACATACTTCTCTGCCTTTCTACACTCAGCAATGGTTTGCTGTGTAATCCATGGCTGTTCTAACAGCAGCAACAAGGACCACGAAGTGCATTTTTACTCCATACCTGCTGTCAGAAAACGGGAAGGGAAAGAAACTGAGGAGTTAACCCGGCGCAGGCGAGAGTTGTGGCTTGTTAGAATTAACAGGCGGGACTTTCAGCCGACTCCTCACAGTAAAGTCTGTTCCGATCATTTTATCACAGGTAACGTTAGAATTAAATAATAAATACCTCTTAACCCAAAATTTGTGTCCAACATTTTATTAATATGATAAAACATTTTGGTTGTGATAGTCTGTCAGACAGTTCGTCGCTCTGTTGGTGTACGTGATTAAAATACGCTATTTGACTTAATGTAGTTACAGTAGCCTACTCTGTATCAATTTTCCTTCAGGATTAAGTATCTCTACTCTACTATGTCTGGCGTTGTTGTGCTATACGTCTGGAATTGTTTCGGTCCATAGACGGTATATTTCTGTGAGTTACGTCAAGACGGCTGATGTGAATGAATTATTGGGCTGTGCCTGTTGACTGGATTGACTGCTAGCCCCGTCCCCCCGTCTCGCTCACTACAGTTTCTGACGGAACACTTTTCTTAGGAAAGCCATCATACCTGCACGACAGCACTCACCCTGACTGGGCACCCTCACTGAAGCTGGCAGGAGAGACGGGTCAGACAGAAAAGGCTGAGAGGTCATCAGGGAAAGCAATGGCCAGATACAACAGGGTACAAAGCAGAGTACAGAAACTGGTAGAGAAGGCACAGGGGCAAGCCAGCCCAGACAAGAATTCTGTGACAACTGAGGTAGATGAGGTTATGGATGAGACTGAGGAAGGAGAGGCATGTGCATCTCAAACTTGCTCTGTCTTAAGAGCTGATCACCAGAGGCTGCTGACAGAGAATGTTTTACTCAAACACCAAATAGCCAGCGATAAAATATCCATGGATACCCTCAGAGATAACAGAAAAGTGAGATTTTACACCGGCCTACCCAGTTTTGCTACCTTAATGGTGCTTTTTAATTTCATTGAAGGGTCTCTTACTGACAGTGTAAAAACATCATTTAACAAATTTCAGAAACTTGTTTTGGTGTTAATGAAACTCCGGCACAACTTCCCTGAGCAAGACCTTGCTTATAGATTTGGCATTTCACAGTCAACAGTATCTAAAACCTTTATTTCTGTAACACATGTTTTATACATAAAGCTTAAGAAATTAATATTTTGGCCAAGAAGAGATGAGCTTTGGAAGTCAATGCCAATAACATTCAGGCAACACTTTGGATCAAAGGTTACAGTAATAATTGACTGTTTTGAAATTTTTATTGAGAAGCCTTCAAGTCTGACAGCACGCAGCCACACTTGGTCTTCCTATAAACACCACAACACCATCAAATACCTTATAGGCATCACACCTCAGGGATCCATTTCTTTCCTCTCTAAGGCATGGGGGGGACGCACAACCGATAAGCACATTACAGAAAACTCAGGCCTACTTGAGCTCCTTACTCCTGGTGACTTAATACTGGCAGACAGAGGCTTTAATGTACAAGAGAGTGTAGGTTTAAAGTGTGCAAATATTATGACACCCAGTTATACTAGAGGAAAGTTGCAACTATCTCCTCTTGAAGTTGAGGCCACTCGCAAAATTGCCCATGTCCGCATACATGTGGAAAGAGTCATAGGATTGGTGCGTAATAAATATGCAATACTGTCAGAGAGGATACCCATCTCCTACCTAGTGACATCAGGGTCCGAGATGGCATTTATTGACAAGATAACTACAGTGTGTTGTTGCCTAACCAACATGTGCCCCTCTGTTGTAGCTTTTGATTAATTGTACAGTTGTAGCATAGTGGTTGATTACATGTGTAGTGTTAGTGTGATTCATGAGACAGGAGTCAGTGTGTAATTACAGTTGTTTTAATGATTTGACATTTCAGTATTTTATTCCAGTTATATTCAATGTTTTTTTTTTATTCAATAATACATGCAACAAATACAATGAACTGTGTAATACAACTAAAACAGAATAACTACTTGCCACTAACCAACTTACCACTCTTTTTTTTTTTCACTCACTCACTCACTGCTTGGCATGGCCTTGAAAAAAGCTTGCCCACAAGCTCTGGGAGAATGGCCCTAGAAAAAACAGCCATAGATTTGGATTTAATTTCATCCCACAATTCTGCATCTGGTTCTATCCTTTCCATGTGTACATCATTTTCTGACCACACAACAAAATCTGCAAACTCCTTGTTGCACACAAGCATCTGTGCCTGGACTTGAAAGTAATAAGCATGCGAATGCTTCAGCTGCAATTTTTCATTGCACTGCTCCAAACAGAACCTGGTATCACCAACACATTCTCTGAGGCTCATGCTATCATGAACACAATATGGACACTTAACTTCCACTACACCATCACCACAACAATCACAATGCACCATCCCATCAGGGGTAGCACCCATGTGAGGCAGTTCAGGGTTGATGACAAAACCACTGGTTTCACAGATGAAATTGGCATGTGTACTCATTAGCTGGCGATAGCACATCAGAGCCTGTTGCTCATGGTCACATCCCCAAGTGGCTGCTTTACTTGTAAAGCCTGTGCTTAAAGGGTAACAAATGTGTTGAATGAGACTTCTGGATGGGTTGTCAGGTGATGTGCGACAAACAGCTTTCATCTGTGATGCTGTGATTCTGCCAGCTCTGAACCTGTACCAGGCTTTACTTTTAGATTGTTCTTTTGTCTGTTGTTCAATTTCATCAGCCTCCCTTTCAGTTACATGTACTGTAATGGTACTGCAGTGTAGGAGCAACTGTTCCCTTGTCATCAGCGAGCACTGTTCATCATACAACTCGCTTAGTGGCTTGCCAGTGCTGGTGTTTGACGCTGGCGCATAGAACTCTGCATAGTTCTCCATAACAGAGAGGAGGACTGGTTTATCACCAGCAGCATGCAGCTCACCCAGAAAAGAGTTAAGCTCAGCATCCGTTGGCTCTGCCACATTGGGTAGGTTCTGTCTTTCCCTGTATGGTGTTTCTTTTCCTGCAGCCAATGTTATGTCCAGCCTCTGTTTGATAGTTACCTTTGAATGGAAGTCAATTTTGTCCACCTCAAGGTATTTCTCCTTTGGTTCTCCACCAGGAAGTAACCAATAGGCAGGACTTTCAGTGACCGTTTTGGACTCACGGAGCATAACGGCAGCCTTGATGGCGAAAAGAACTGCTCCAACATGACTACATGTCTCCCCCAATCCTGCCATGCAGGTGCAGTGTGCAGCCAAGACAACTCCATCTTTCTGGGCTATAACCCATGGGCGCAGAGGTGGGGCTCTTAACTTCTGGCTGTGTTTGACCTGGGCAAGGGCAAGAAAAATATGCTTGCATATAACATTTTCATTCCAATTGAGTGTCAGGATAGTTGAGTATGTATGCCAATTGCCATACCAGTGAGACTGGCTATTTGGTGATCTTGTCTTTGCCCTAGTCAAACACAGACAGAATTTAAGAGCAAGAAGAGTGAAGGATGGTCCCTGGGAGCAGTTGTGTTCTTCATCATGGTGGCTGATGCTACGTGAGCACCATACAAGGAAAGACAAAATCTACCCAATGTGGCCCAGCCAAAGGATGCTGAGGTTGACACTTCTGCTGAGAACTCAGAGCCAGATGTATACCTTTACGAAGCAAAGTATTTTGCGACCTCCCCAGTTCGCAGAAACCGCACGTTGTTTGCCTTGATTTTTTGTGGTATGCATCATGCCTAAAGCTCATCAGGTAATTAGCCCTTTACTCCGCCTTCCAGCATTATCAGTGCTTAAAAGACAAAGGAACAGTTGCACCTGCACTGTATCACTCAAACAATCATCCTAGCAAGCATCAGAGAGAAAAGTGAAGTAAATCAAACACCGTAACGTTACATGGACGCTAACGTTAGCAGACATTAGAGTACAGACACCAGAATCACAATGACTATCAAACATCTAATAGCAAAACATTTACATACCTCTGCGATCACGACAACGTTTGAGGATGTCGTTTGTGGTACAAAGGTTTGAAGTTCGCCCACTTTGCCAGAAATGAAGTAGTTGTAGGACTCCATGGATTTGTATGCCTTCAGCTCCTGCGCCGTGTAGGCGGATACAGTATGGACGAGGTAATTAAAAATATCAGGATAATCAACAGCGGGAAGTAAAGACGTATCCTTGCTGAATGCTGCCGAGTCTACATGGTAAGGATCCACACCGATCAAGGTAATTTTGTGCTGATAACGAGAGGATTGAGATGAAGCCATGACGAAACCTCAGTCAGTTCAACTTAAATGTTCGCGCCGCCCAGCACGTCTATGTCAACAATATGGCCGCCATGACGTAATAATGCTGTTTGCGAATACTATGGATAGTGATGATGAGTCACTCTAACATGTGTTTTTGCCATAGTGATAAGTCATTCAAACGTGTTGTTGCCATGGTGATGAGTCACTCTAACGTGTGTTGTTGCCATAGTGATGAGTCACTCTAACATGTGCTGTTGCCATAGTGATGATGAGTCACTCTAACATGTGTTGTTGTTATAGTGATTAGTCATTCAAACGTGTTGTTGCCATGGTGATGAGTCACTCCAACATGTGCTGTTGCCATAGTGATGAGTCACTCTAACATGTGCTGTTGCCATAGTGATGAGTCACTCTAACATGTGTTGTTGTTATGGCGATGTGTGGTTGTCTTGCTGTGTGTCAGGCGTACCAGAAGTGGGTGCGAGACCACGGCCCAGAGAGACCCCTACCTGGCCTCAAATACACACACCAACAGCTACTCTTCATCGCATTCGCTCAGGTAACACACACACACACACACACACAGACACACAGACCCCTACCTGGCCACAAATACACACACCAACAGCTACTCATCATCGCATTCGCTCAGGTAACACACACACACACACACACACAGACCCCTACCTGGCCTCAAATACACACACCAACAGCTACTCTTCATCGCATTCGCTCAGGTAACACACACACACACACACACACACACACACACACACACACACACACAGACACACAGACCCCTACCTGGCCACAAATACACACACCAACAGCTACTCATCATCGCATTCGCTCAGGTAACACACACACACACACACACACACACACACACACACACACACACACACACAAGACCCCTACCTGGCCACAAATACACACACCAACAGCTACTCTTCATCGCATTCGCTCAGGTAACACACACACACACACACACACACACACACACACACACAGACCCCTACCTGGCCACAAATACACACACCAACAGCTACTCTTCATCGCATTCGCTCAGGTAACACACACACACACACAACACACACACACACACAGACCCCTACCTGGCCACAAATACACACACCAACAGCTACTCTTCATCGCATTCGCTCAGGTAACACACACACACACACACACACACACACACACAGACCCCTACCTGGCCTCAAATACACACACCAACAGCTACTCTTCATCGCATTCGCTCAGGTAACACACACACACACACACACACACACACACACTGCCCTTCATGGTCACACCAACATAGCAAGTGTAATTGTGATGCCACCATGACTGACAGCTCTCTTGCCCAATCCTCTTGCAGAACTGGTGCATGAAGAGGCGGTCCCAGTCAATATATCTCCAGCTGCTCACAGACAAACATGCTCCTGAACACTGCAGGTACTGTCCATACACACGCACACACACACACACACACACACACACACACACACACACACACACACTCACACACACAATCGCCAACTCAGAGACAAACATGCTCCTGAACACTGCAGGTACTGTCCATACACACACACACACACACACACACTTCCTCTGCTACTAGGGTAAGCACTGCGCACACACACACACACACACACTTCCTCTGCTACCAGGGTAAGCACTGCGCGCACACACACACACACACACACACACACAATCACCAACTCACACATAATCACCTACTCACAGACATGCTCCTGAACACTGCAGGTACTGTCCATACACACATACACACACACACACACACACGCACGCGCACACACACACAATCACCAACTCACACATAATCACCTACTCACAGACATGCTGCTGAATACTGCTGTTACGAATGTTGGTTGAAACAACACAGTAGGCCACAAAAAAGTCAGCCAAAAACACAAAAAAAACCCTCCACTTACTTACTTAGATGGTGACAACTTGCCTAACTCCCGTAGCCTGGTAAACCCGCCCCTCGTTCTTCATTTCATTTTGTACAGAGGGTCTGGACCGGAATCTCTTGAGGGTCATTTAGCAAGTCCCAGCAAGACCAATCCAATCAGCGAACAGAGGGTGTGTTCGTTAGCCGTGACGTTGACCTTGTGTGCTACATTTGAATTGTAGTGCGTAGGTAGGCTAATTGCATACGTGACGACTGGGCGTTAGCGATTGGGTAAAGGCAGAGGCACTTTTTTTAAACTTCCACACCTCCAAGAAATCGTTTCTGACGGTCTCTGTTCCAGACCCTCTGTACAAAAAGAAATGAAGTACGAGGGGCGGGTTTACCAGGCTATAACTCCCATGCCCCACGCACAATACACAGCAGAGGCAAATAAAGGAGTGGTGTTCCGCGGTCCACTTACCTGCACTAACTTGCTACACTAAAAACGTGTAGAAAATCACCACCCAGGATACAGCAAGAGAGTTTAAAATTCACAAAGGTAAGAATTAAAGGATAAATAAACAACCACTAAACATAGACACAAGCAAAAATCAAGCCAACATACTCCACCTACAGAGTCAACACAGAAGAGCAGACAGCAGCCAAGGCAAACGGCATTAGTGCATCATCAATTTTTAGCCAGCAACAAAACCCAGCACCATGTAACAACTGCAGACACACACACACACACAATCACCTACTCACATAAAAAGATGCTCCTGAACCCTGCAGGCAGGCCCGCTGACAGTCTTGGCTGGCCCCAGGACAAGATAATCCCCCATAGTCCATAATGTAAGGAGGGAGCAGTTCTGGGCCCACCTGTTGCCAGGGCTCGGGACAAGACACCCGTTTGCCCCCCCCTATCAGCAGGCCTGACTGCAGGTACACACACACACACATTCGCACACATGCTCACACACACACAGACACACACACACACACACACGCAATCACAGAAAAGCATGTTCTTAAACACCTATATGTAAATGTGTTTTTATATGATAGTGTTGTCTATGTGTTCCTGTATATGACCGTGTGTGTGTGTGTGTGTGTGTAGGGTGATTGGCAGCGTGTCTCAGTTCGAGGAGTTTGGACGTGTGTTCCACTGCGCGCGTGGATCCCCCATGCACCCCACAAACAAGTGCTCCGTCTGGTGATGCCGCGACATCTGACCTTTTACCTCTGCCTGACCCCCACCTGCTCCTTTACCTTTCAGCTCTACTCACCCCTACCCGACCCCTACCCGACCCCTACTTGACCCCCACGTGACCCCTCCATGACCTATCAACCCTCTGCTGTCCTTTCACCCCTACATTACCCCTACACGACCCCTACACAACCCCTACATGAGCCCTACCTGACCTCTCATCCCTCTCCTGAACTTTCACCCCTACACGACCCCTATCTGACTTCTCATCACTCTCCTGACCTTTCACCCCTACCTGACCCATACCTGACCCTTACATGACCCCTACATGACCTATCACCCCTCTGCTGTCCTTTCACACCTACATGACCCCTACACGACCCCTACCTGACCCCCACGTGACCCCTACATGACCTATCAACCCTCTGCTGTCCTTTCACCCCTACACGACCCCTATCTGACTTCTCATCACTCTCCTGACCTTTCACCCCTACATGACCCCTACCTGACCCATACCTGACCCTTACACGACCTATCAACCCTCTGCTGTCCTTTCACCCCTACATGACCCCTACTTGACCCATACCTGACCCCTCCATGACCCCTCACTCTTACTGACCCCTACATGACCTCTCATCCGTGCCTTTCACCCTGACTTACTTACTGACCCCTACATGACCCTTGACCCCTGCACGACCCCTCACCCCTCACTCGCTCCCTCTCCAGATATACCAGCTACACCAAGAAGCACTGCTGGACTCACACACACTCTCAAAGGCTCTCTCTCTCTCACGCACACACACACACACATAGTAGTACACAGGAACACACACACACATATACACACACATATACACAGGAACACACATTTACACACACATGGTAATACACACGAAGACACACACAGTAACAAACAGATAGACATACACACAGTCACATATAGGCACACACACACACAGATGGAAACATTCAGAAAGAATAAAGTGGGGTTTCTCTCTCTCTCTCTCTCTCTCTCACACACACACACACACACACACACACACACACACACACACATGCATATGCACACAGATACAGGATTCAAATCAGTGTAGTCAACTCATACACACACACACTAATACACAAACACACACACAAATACACACACACACACTAATACACAAACACACACACTAATACACACACACACAGACCCTGCATACTCTACTGCTCTCTGACTGTATGGAATATGAGTCTTTATTTGAAAAAAAATCTGTTTTATTTTTCTATATCTGAATCATGCTCATGTTATTGTAATGTACACAGTTTTACATATAAGTGTGTAAATATGTTTATGCCTGAGAAAATGTGTGGGTCTTAAAGACAGTTGATTGGTGTGTGTGTGTGCGCATACGTGTGTGTGTGTGTGTGTGTGTGTGTTCTGTGTTGTGCCTCTTTACCATTGACATTGGCAGACTATGAAAGCATGAGTGATATTTTCTCACATGGTTTAGACACACAAAGCACATACAAACACACACACACGCGCACACACACACACACACACACACACACACACACACACACACACACACACACACACACACACGTGCGCGCGCCGCTTTGTCACATTGGGACTCTGTGCTGCCTTGTGTTATGCTGTGTGCTGTTCCTGGATCAGCTGTCTGCTGCAGTGATGTGTCTGTGTGACTGTGAAGATGCATGTTCCCCTTTACCCCTCAGTCCAGTCACAGGACTACATTACCCATGATGCCAGTCACAACGCACAGGACTACATTACCCATGATGCCAGTCACAACGCACAGGACTACATTACCCATGATGCCAGTCACAACGCACAGGACTACATTACCAATGATGCCAGTCACAACGCACAGGACTACATTACCCATGATTCCAGTCACAATGCACAGGACTAGATTACCAACGATGCTGACCAGACTACACAGGACTACATTACCCATGATGCCAGTCACATCGCACAGGACTACATTACCCATGATGCCAGTCACAACGCACAGGACTACATTACCCATTATTCCAGTCACATCGCACAGGACTACATTACCCATGATGCTGACCAGACTACACAGGACTACATTAACTATAGTGCCAGACACAACTCACAGGACTGCATTACTCATGATGCCAGTCACAATGCACAGGACTACATTTCCCATTGTGCCAACCAGACTACACAGGACTACATTACCCATAGTTCCAGTCACAATGCACAGGACCACATTACCTATGATGACAATGAGACTGCGCAGGACTACATTACCCATGATGCCAGTTGTAACACACAGGACTGCATTATCCATGATGCCAATTGTAACGCACAGGACTACATTACCCATGATGCCAACCATAACACAAAGAACTACATTTCCCATGATGCCAGCCACAACAGATAAGACTACAATACCCATCGTGCCAATGAGACCATACAGGACTAGATTGCTCATAGTGTCAGTTAAACTGCAAAGGACTACATTTCCCATGATGCAAATCAGTTCCCACAGGACTACATTTCCCATAGTACCAATGAGACTGCACTGGACTACATTTCCCATTGTGGCAATGAGACTGCACTGGACTACATTTCCGATACTGACATTTGAAGTTTGCTGGACTACATTTCCCACAGTTCCTATGTGTCACACTTCCTCATGGTGTTTGAAATAAACAAAATAACTGTATTGCTATGAGATGTGGCCTTAGGTCATCTAACCTGCACCTGTCATGTGTGTGTCTACATCACAACGTGTGTGTGTGTGTGTGTGTTTGTGTGTGTACATCACAATGTGTCTGTGTGTGTGTCTGCAAATGTATGTTTGTGGGGATAAAGCAGCCCAGAGTCTAATGCTGCATCTCCAGAGACTGGGAGGTTGGAAATGTCCTCAGTAGGAAAAGTGCATCGGAATGTCAGACTTTGGAATGTCAGATTTGGGAGTTGGAGAACAGCATTGGAATGTCACCAGGCAAAGTTGAAGGCGACAGGCCCACCCCCACACACACACACACACACACTGTCACAAAAACAGCCATCACTCTTCTAACCCACCCCCCCCCCCCCCACACACACATACACACTCTCACAAAAACAGCAATCACTCTTCTAACCCACCCACCCACCCCCTCCCCACACACACACATACACACTCTCACAAAAACAGCCATCACTCTTCTAACCCCCCCCCCCACACACACACTCACACACACACTCACAAAAACAGCCGTCATTCTTCTGATTGGAGGTATATATATATATATATATATATATATATATATATATATATATATATATATATATATATATTTATTGATAGATATTCCTTTTTTGTCATTTTATTATTTTGTAGTTTTTTGGGGTAAGTCATCAAAAGACAAACAACTAAAATAAACAAGTACAGTGAACACACAAATAAATAAAAAAAACTTTGTCCTACAAGAGCTGCATAATTTTAGGAAAATATCTAATAATATATCTAATGTTGGTAGTTCTGACAGTTAGGGTTAGGGCTCCATATCTAGGGCTAGGGCTCCATATCTAGGGCTAGGGTTAGGGCTCCATATCTAGGGCTAGGGTTAGGGCTCCATATCTAGGGTTAGGGTTAGGGCTCCATATCTAGGGTTAGGGTTAGGGTTAGGGCTCCATATCTAGGGTTAGGGTTAGGGCTCCATATCTAGGGTTAGGGCTCCATATCTAGGGCTAGGGTTAGGGCTCCATATCTAGGGTTAGGGCTCCATATCTAGGGTTAGGGTTAGGGCTCCATATCTAGGGTTAGGGTTAGGGCTCCATATCTAGGGTTAGGGCTAGGGCTCCATATCTAGGGCTAGGGTTACGGCTCCATATCTAGGGCTAGGGTTAGGGCTCCATATCTAGGGCTAGGGTTGGGGCTCCATATCTAGGGCTAGGGCTCCATATCTAGGGCTAGGGCTAGGGCTCCATATCTAGGGTTAGGGTTAGGGCTCCATATCTAGGGTTAGGGCTCCATATCTAGGGTTAGGGTTAGGGCTCCATATCTAGGGCTAGGGTTGGGGCTCCATATCTAGGGTTAGGGCTCCATATCTAGGGCTAGGGTTAGGGCTCCATATCTAGGGCTAGGGTTGGGGCTCCATATCTAGGGCTAGGGCTCCATATCTAGGGCTAGGGCTAGGGCTCCATATCTAGGGTTAGGGCTCCATATCTAGGGTTAGGGTTAGGGCTCCATATCTAGGGTTAGGGCTCCATATCTAGGGTTAGGGTTAGGGCTCCATATCTAGGGCTAGGGTTGGGGCTCCATATCTAGGGTTAGGGCTCCATATCTAGGGCTAGGGTTAGGGCTCCATATCTAGGGTTAGGGCTCCATATCTAGGGCTAGGGTTAGGGCTCCATATCTAGGGCTAGGGTTGGGGCTCCATATCTAGGGTTAGGGCTCCATATCTAGGGCTAGGGTTAGGGCTCCATATCTAGGGCTAGGGTTAGGGCTCCATATCTAGGGTTAGGTCATTTGGAAATTGTTTGTGCAACTTAATTAGCTGATTAATTATACAGACTACTCTGATATAAACAGTGATATATGATTACTCAGTAAATAAAAACAGTGATATAATGACTACTCAGTAAATAAAAACAGTGATATAATGATTACTCAGTAAATAAAAACAGTGATATATTTATGACTACTCAGTAAATAAAAACAGCAATATATGTATGAATACTCAGTAAATAAAAACAGCAATATATCTATGATTACTCAGTAAATAAAAACAGTGCTATATTTATGATTACTCAGTAAATAAAAAAGTGATATATTTATGATTAGTAAATAAAAACAGTGATATAATGATTACTCAGTAAATAAAAACAGTGCTATATTTATAATTACTCAGTAAATAAAAACAGTGATATATTTATGCTAAATTGTTTATTGTTGATTAGTTTACTACTCTAGTGAAAGTGAAAGTTATATTGTTGCTATAAGATATACATGTGCCTGCCTAAATATGTATTCCCACATCATGATAATCATAACTAGAGGAAATAGACACACACTACCACACACAGTCATCATGATAATCATAACTAGAGGAAATAGACACACACTACCGCACACAGTCATCATGATAATCACAACTAGAGAAATGAGACATACACTACCGCACACAGTCATCATGATAATCACAACTAGAGAAATGAGACATACACTACCGCACACAGTCATCAGGATAAAACAGTAGATGCAGACGTGTTTGTGTGTGTTAGTGTTTGTCTGTGTGTGTGTGTGTGTGTGTGTGTGTGTGTGTGTGTGGTGTGTGTGTGTGTGTGTGTGTGACTATTCCTGCATGTGTGACAGTATGTGCATGTGGTGCTTTGCATGAATATTCTACGGCGCCCCCTTCAGGCCGCTGTCATGTTCTGTGGAGGAGAAACAAGAACTCAGTCAGCTTCTCTCTCTCTCGACATCAAGTACTCAATCTTCCCACCTAACTTACTTCACTCTTAAGCAGAGTACCAAACAGTTCATCTGACAGGTAAAGGGGTGTGTCCTTTATCTTACCTGGCAGATGAAGGGGTGTGTCTTACATCACCTGACAGGTAAAGGGGTGTGTCTTACAGCTCACCTGAGAGGTAAAGGGGTGTGGCTTATATCTCAACCTGACAGGTAAAGAGGTGTGTCTTATGTCTCACCTGACAGATGAAGGGGTGTGTCTTATGTCTCACCTGACAGGTAAAGGGGTGTGTCTTATGTCTCACCTGACAGATGAAGGGGTGTGTCTTATAGCTCACCTAACAGGTAAAGGGGTATGTCTTGTATCTCACCTGACAGGTAAAGGGGTATGTCTTATATCTCACCTGACAGGTAAAGGGGTGTGTCTTAAATCTCACCTAACAGGTAAAGGGGTGTGTTTTATATCTCACCTGACAGGTAAAGGGGTGGGCCTTATATCTCACCTGACAGGTAAAGGGTGTGCCTTATGTCTCACCTGACAGATGAAGGGGTGTGTCTTATGTCTCACCTGACAGGTAAAGGGGTGTGTCTTATCTCACCTGACAGGTAAAGGGGTGTGTCTTATATCTCACCTGACAGATGAAGGGGTGTTCCCTGGAGCAGCACTCGTCCAACCAGGTGTAGTTTCCTGGTTGCAGCGCCCCCACCAGGCCGCAGTGGTAGCTGCAGGGATTCCGCGGATGATCCGGGTGCCAGTTAGTGAACGCCAGTGCAGACTCCACCCACTCCCAGGGTGCAGTGGGGTTGATCATGCAGCGCTCCAGCCCCACCCAGGCGCCGCGGGAGTGAGTGTGTGAGTGTGTGTGTGTATGTGTGCCGTAGGCATGCGGCAGGGAGCTCAGCAGCAGGTTGAGCTGCGTCTGGGTGTCCTCGCTCAGGATGTGCAGCATTCTCAGGCCCCTCTGCTTACACAACTCCAGGGCCTCCAGCCAGGACACACTAGTGTTCACATACAGCAGATCACCTACACACACACACACACACACACATATTTACACAACTCCAGGGCCTCCAGCCAGGACACACTAGTGTTCACATACAGCAGATCACCTACACACACACACACACACACACACACACACACATATTTACACAACTCCAGGGCCTCCAGCCAGGACACACTAGTGTTCACATACAGCAGATCACCTACACACACACACGCACACACACACACACACACACACACACACACACACTGTAGTGGCGTACTGTTTTTCAAAACACCAAGTGAGGATGGTGGTGGGTGTTCCCCACTCGCAGTCAAGCAAAGCACGCACGGAAAGCAGAAGATGAACTCGTTGGCGATTTATTGCTACAGTCCGGTTGACTTTCAACAGAAAATACAGTAGTAAAATAAACATAAACTAAGCTTGTATATTCTTTGATAATAACTTGCGACTTGCGGTCAGAAAACTGTGCCCTCTCACTACCATCCCCATGTGAGACAATGAGCCAGCACTAATTAAAGATGGCCTTCACGCCACTGGCGCGTATAAGGGGCGTGTCTCAGGTTGGTTGGCAGCAATCAGGCAAGTCATTTCAGGTGCGCATCAAATCAACAAATCAATGTCAAGGTAAGTATTACTAAACAATTGGTTAAAAATAAATGATTGCAGCATGTATTGAAAGTCCTAGGCAGAACCTACACATGGCTCCTACACACACATATTTACACAACTCCAGGGCCTCCAGCCAGGACACACTAGTGTTCACATACAGCAGATCACCTACACACACACACACACACACACACATATTTACACAACTCCAGGGCCTCCAGCCAGGACACACTAGTGTTCACATACAGCAGATCACCTACACACACACACATATATTTATAGAACTCTATAGCCTTTAGCCAGGGCACACTAGTGTTCTAAGTTTAGCTTGCATTACTCTCTTCATAAATGTAATAATAATTATAGTATATGATTATGTTAAATAGCAGCATGATAGCTGCATGTATGTATGTGTTTGTATATGTGTGTGTATGTGTGTGTGCAAACTGACCTAGATAGCACTCTGATCCATTACAAGTCACCGGTGCTACAGAAGTGGGAGGAGGGGTGGCAGCTGGTGTGTGTGTGGGTGTGTGTGTGGTGCCGGTTGTAGCGACAGCTGCTGGGGTGTGTGTGGGTGTGTGTGTGGTGCCGGTTGTAGCGACAGCTGCTGGGGTGTGTGTGGGTGTGTGTGTGGTGCCGGTTGTAGAGACAGCTGCTGGGGTGTGTGTGGGTGTGTGTGTGGTGCCGGTTGTAGAGACAGCTGCTGGGGTGTGTGTGGGTGTGGAAGTAGATGTAGTTGGGACGTCTGTGACGCTGGGTGGATTCCCATCTAAAACAATAAATAGCAGACTGATGAAAACCCTTCAATCGTCATATTATCATGTGGTGATCATATGTGTCTACACAGCACAGGACTAAAACAGAAGAATGTAGCAGATCAGTAGAACAGTACAGGATCAGAGAACAGTACAGGATTACAGCAGGGGGTTTAGAGTAGTGGATTACAGCAGCAGATTGCAGCACAGGATTTAGAGCAGTGGATTACAGCAGCAGATTACAGCAGGGGGTTTAGAGTAGTGGATTACAGCAGCAGATTACAGCACAGGATTTAGAGCAGTGGGTTACAGCAGAAGTGCTTACCCTGGTAGCAGAGGAAGTGTGTGTGTGTGTGTGTGTGTGTGTGTGTGTGTGTATGCGCAGTTCTTACCCTGGTAGCAGAGAAATTGTGTGTGTGCGCAGTTCTTACCCTGGTAGCAGAGGAAGTATGTGTATGTGTGTGTGTGTGTGTGTGTGTGTGTGTGTGTGTGTGTGTTTGTGTGTGTGTGTGTGTGCACAGTTCTTACCCTGGTAGCAGAGGAAGTGTGTGTGTGCGTGTGTGTGCGCAGTGCTTACCCTGGTAGCAGAGGAAGTGTGTGTGTGTGTGTGTGTGTGTGTGTGTGTGTGCGTGCGCGCAGTGCTTACCCTGGTAGCAGAGGAAGTGTGTGTGTGTGTGTGAGCAGTTGTCGGGTCTCCAGTGTGTTCCGTTAAACACACCACAGTTCTGCCCATCAGCTGCTGCTGAGCTCATCGGGAGCTTCCCATTGGACCACATCCACGGGTGGGTGGAGTCTCTCCTGCTCAGGCCAATCCAGATGCTTTTTCCCTGTGCCCCTGCTGCCTGTGCTACTTCCTGGAAGGCGGCGTGCTCCTGCTGGGTCAGGATGCTGGCCAGATCTCCTCCCTCCTCCCTGCAGAACCTCTCAGCATCTGACCAGGTCCTCCCCTCCTGCACGTACCTGAAAACCTTCACACTCTGCCCAAAGACACTGTACTCTGCACACAAGAACAGCAGCAGCACTCAACACTACATCACTTATCATTACACACACACACACACACACACACACACACACACACACCACTTCTATTTACACACATACACATCACTTACATTACACACACACACACACACACACACACACACACACACACACACACACACACACCACTTACATTACACACACGCGCGCGCACACACACCACTTCTATTTACACACATACAGTACACATCACTTACATTACACACACACACACACACACAGTTACACTTAGGCACACTCACGCTACACAAACACACCTTTCCCTTTCAGACTCACCATACTGACAAATGGAGGCAATAGATGAATCACATCCTACTGAGGAGAGCCACTGTCCTGAATAGGAGTGGACACACCCATGTACTTTATCAAAACCCTGTTGCCACATCTCAAACATGTTGGTCCACCTCCACTGGCCTGCATCCTGCCTGTGGAGTCCAAGCCATGTGCTGCCTGTGGTGCCCCCTAGTGCCTGTAGAGCATTCTGCAGGTGTTGTTTGGAGTGGATGACGGCGAGACCAGTGTGGGTCTGATTGCAGCGACGCTGAGCCTCCTCCCAGCTAACAGACTGCTGCACCAGGCTGCAGTTCCTGATGGGGGACATTACTACAGACACACACATACACACACGTATGCACATACACACACACGCACACACATATGCACACACACACACAAGTATGCACGCACACACACACACACACATACAAACACACACACGTATACACACACATGTATGCACACACACACACACACACACACACACACACACACACACACACACACACACACACACAGAAAGAGAGTTCCACACATACAGTTTTTTTGTTCTTAAAAGCAGCAGCCACTGAAAGCTCCAGATGACTCTAATGTCTTTCATTTTACTCAGCTTTACAAGGAGACAAATACTTGATGTAATCTAAATAGGAGACAAGTACTTGATGTAGTCTAACTAGGAGACAAGTACTTGATGTAATCTAAATAGGAGACAAGTACTTTATGTAGTCTAACTAGGAGACAAGTACTTGATGTAGTCTAAATAAGAGACAAGCAGTTGATGTATCCTAACTAGGAGAGAGGTATTTATTGTATGCTAACTAGGAGAGAGATACTTATTGTATGCTAACTAGGAGAGAAGTTAATTTAGACATTGGGGGCAGTGGTGGCCTGGCGGTTAAGGTATTGGAGTCAATTTGGTTGTGCTGTGGCAATCACGATGACACTGGGTGCTGTTTTGTTTATTTATTTAGTCTAGTTAGGAGACAAGTAGTTGATGTGCAGTGATCCCAGTAGTAGACATATGCTAGGCTAACACTCTTAGCTGTTATGTATGTATACATATGCTAGTCCAGATGTAGCTTAATTAGGAGGGAACTAATTCAATAAGAAAACAAGAACTCACATTTTTGTAACTTCAACAAAGAATCCTGTTCTAAGCAGTACCATAACATACTTCAAAGACAATCGTGTTCTTACCCGTACCAGAGCAATTCTTCAGAAAGAACCATTCTTACCTTCACCAGAGCAGTTAATTAATTAGAACCCTGTTCTTACCTGTACCAGGGAAGTTCTTTAAAGAGAACCCTGTTCTCACCTGTACCAGGGCAGTTCTTTAAAGAGAACCCTGTTCTCACCTGTACCAGGGCAGTCCTTTAAAGAGAACCCTGTTCTCACCTGTACCAGGGCAGTTCTTTAAAGAGAACCCTGTTCTCACCTGTACCAGGGCAGTCCTTTAAAGAGAACCCTGTTCTCACCTGTACCAGGGCAGTTCTTTAAATAGAACCCTGTTCTTACCTGTACCAGGGCAGTCCTTTAAAGAGAACCCTGTTCTTACCTGTACTAGGACAGTCCTTTAAAGAGAACCCTGTTCTTACATGTACTAGAGCAGTTCTTTAAAGAGAACCCTGTTCTTACCTGTACTAGGACAGCCCTTTAAAGAGAACCATGTTCTTACCTGTACTAGGGCAGTTCTTTAAAGAGAACCTTGTTCTTACATGTACTAGGGCAGTCCTTTAAAGAGAACCATGTTCTTACCTGTACCAGGGCAGTTCTTTAAAGAGAACCCTGTTCTTACCTGTACTAGGGCAGTCCTTTATAGAGAACCCTGTTCTCACCTGTACCAGTGCAGTTCTTCAGGGAGAACCCTGATGTTGTTCCAACAGAGGCATTAACAGAGAAGTTCTGGGTGGAGTCTCTGGTCATTAGAGTGCAGTTACTGTGGACACAAAACAACAGCCAGCATTAACATTACAGCATAATGTGAGTCATTACCAGCACAGCATAATGTGAGTCATTACCATTACAGCATAATGTGAGTCATTACCATCACAGCATAATGTGAGTCATTACCAGCACAGCATAATGTGAGTCATTACCATTACAGCATAATGCGAGTCATTACCATCACAGCATAATGTGAGTCATTACCATCACAGCATAATGCGAGTCATTACCATCACAGCATCATGTGAGTCATTACCATCACAGCATAATGTGTCTGATTTATCAAACAAACATAGAAACCAGCTCAAATTTAAACAACCACTGCACATGCATTTTGTAGCTCTCATTATTACGTAAACTGGTATTGTTATTTAAAATTACTATTGCAGTGGCACTAACTGGTCTTCCACATAGCCACAATAACTGGCGTGCTTTTGGCTCAAATAGCGATGCTAACTGGCGTGCTTTTGGCTCACATAGCCACATTAACTGGCCTGCTTTTGGCTCACATAGCGATGCTAACTGGCCTGCTTTTGGCTCACATAGCGATGCTAACTGGCGTGCTTTTGGCTCACATAGCCACACTAACTGGCCTGCTTTTGGCTCACATAGCCACACTAACTGGTCTGCTTTTGGCCTGCTTACACAGCAAGCTCCTGTCTGTAAAGTCAGTGTAGTGTAGTCTCATCCCTGTTTGTGTTTCAGCTGTTGCTACAGTAGGTAAGGGCTAGGTGTGTTGTGCTCTGGTGGTACCTTGTAATCTCCTTTTCTTCATGGCCATCTGCTTCTTCTGGCGCCAGGAAGGAGAAAAACTGGCAGGTGGCGTGGAGGGTGCAGGCTAGTTGGCACTGTGTGGCACTGGAGGTCTTTAACGTCAGGAGGGCATCACCCACAAACATCACCTCATGCTGCAGGGCACTAATGCAGCCATCTGCACACACACAAACACACACACACACACACACACACACACACACACACACACACACACACACACGTCAGGAGGGCATCATTCACAAACATCACCTCATGATGCAGGGCACTAATGCAGCCATCTGCACACACACACACACACATACAAACACACACACGTATACACACACATGTATGCACACACACACACACACACACACAGAAAGAGAGTTCCACGCATACAGTTTTTTTGTTCTTAAAAGCAGCAGCTACTGAAAGCTCCAGATGACTCTACTGTCTTTCATTTTATTCAGCTTTACAAGGAGACAAATACTTGATGTAATCTAAATAGGAGACAAGTACTTGATGTAATCTACATGTAAATAGGAGACAAGTACTTGATGTAGTCTAACTAGGAGACAAGTACTTGATGTAATCTAAATAGGAGACAAGTACTTTATGTAGTCTAACTAGGAGACAAGTACTTGATGTAGTCTAAATAAGAGACAAGCAGTTGATGTATCCTAACTAGGAGAGAGGTATTTATTGTATGCTAACTAGGAGAGAGATACTTATTGTATGCTAACTAGGAGAGAAGTTAATTTAGACATTGGGGGCAGTGGTGGCTTGGCGGTTAAGGTATTGGAGTCAATTTGGTTGTGCTGTGGCAATCACAATGACACTGGGTGCTGTTTTGTTTATTTATTTAGTCTAGTTAGGAGACAAGTCAATGTGCAGTGATCCCAGTAGTAGACATATGCTAGGCTAACACTCTTAGCTGTTATGTATGTATACATATGCTAGTCCAGATGTAGCTTAATTAGGAGGGAACTAATTCAATAAGAAAACAAGAACTCACATTTTTGTAACTTCAACAAAGAATCCTGTTCTAAGCAGTACCATAACATACTTCAAAGACAATCATGTTCTTACCCGTACCAGAGCAATTCTTCAGAAAGAACCATTCTTACCTTCACCAGAGCAGTTAATTAATTAGAACCCTGTTCTTACCTGTACCAGGGAAGTTCTTTAAAGAGAACCCTGTTCTCACCTGTACCATTTCAGTTCTTTAAAGAGAACCCTGTTCTCACCTGTACCAGGGCAGTCCTTTAAAGAGAACCCTGTTCTCACCTGTACCAGGGCAGTTCTTTAAATAGAACCCTGTTCTTACCTGTACTAGGACCGTCCTTTAAAGAGAACCCTGTTCTTACATGTACTAGAGCAGTTCTTTAAAGAGAACCCTGTTCTTACGTGTACTAGGACAGCCCTTTAAAGAGAACCATGTTCTTACCTGTACTAGGGCAGTTATTTAAAGAGAACCTTGTTCTTACATGTACTAGGGCAGTCCTTTAAAGAGAACCATGTTCTTACCTGTACCAGGGCAGTTCTTTAAAGAGAACCCTGTTCTTACCTGTACTAGGGCAGTCCTTTAACGAGAACCCTGTTCTCACCTGTACCAGTGCAATTCTTCAGGGAGAACCCTGATGTTGTTCCAACAGAGGCATTAACAGAGAAGTTCTGGGTGGAGTCTCTGGTCATTAGAATGCAGTTACTGTGGACACAAAACAACAGCCAGCATTAACATTAGACCATAATGTGAGTCATTACCAGCACAGCATAATGTGAGTCATTACCAGCACAGCATAATGTGAGTCATTACCATTACAGCATCATTTGAGTCATTACCATTACAGCATAATGTGAGTCATTACCATCACAGCATAATGTGAGTCATTACCATCACAGCATAATGTGTCTGATTTATCAAACAAACATAGAAACCAGCTCAAATTTAAACAACCACTGCACATGCATTTTGTAGCTGTCATTTGTTACAACCGCCTGGCTCAAAGCAGCCGCAACATAAAGGGAAACCACACCGTAGCGTCAATTTTAACAAAGTGTATTTATTTACACATGAGAAAGTCAGCAAATGTCATAAAGTAAAATGTAATGCATGTATGTCTAGGAGTATGCCTAATGTACAAAACATAACAAAACGTAGGAGGGAGAAATCCTCCTGAAGTCCAAAGACCCAAAGAGGAACGAAGCCTGGTGCCGCCGTGAGCAGAGAGAGAGAGAGCGAGGGAGAGATGAACCCCAGCCTCTTATAGTGGACTCAATTAGAGCAATCCGGCAACACCCATCTCTGTAGGAACAATAACCAGGCACAGATGGCACAGGGGCGGAGCCCCACAGACAATCAGTACTCAGACGGTCGTGACATTCCCCCCCCCTTAAAACAGAGGCCCACCCAAGTGGGACTCTGCACTGAACAAAATGGCACTTAAATATCAATATTACTTAGCATAGCATTTCTACAGTTATCCAACTGTATCAAGACATTCCCAACTACAGTATTACTGTATCAAAAGACATTTGA
Organism: Coilia nasus; assembly: GCA_027475355.1. Taxonomy (NCBI): domain Eukaryota; kingdom Metazoa; phylum Chordata; class Actinopteri; order Clupeiformes; family Engraulidae; genus Coilia; species Coilia nasus. The sequence continues at coordinate 19,255,248 of CM050215.1, forward strand.
CATTTCCAAATTTTTCCCCAGCGTGTACTTAACCAAAGCATATAAGATGTAACACCAACCACCACCAAGTGCAAATGCCAATCCCAAAACAGTCCCCAATCCCCTCCCAAAACCTTCACTTCCCACTCCACCAGCAATTCCGGGCCCTGGAAAAGCAATTTAAGGAACGAAACAGGAAGAAAGGAATAGGAGAAACAGAAGACACATGAGATGGACAACACAATTAAACATTTTCACAGGAGCGGGACAATGCGTCTGCAACCACATTGTCCACACCCCTAATGTGACGTATGTCTAAATGGTATGGTTGCAAAAACAAAGCCCAACGCATAAGGCGCTGGTTTGGGTTCTGAAGTGTGTGCAAAAAGGTGAGTGGGTTATGATCAGAATAAACAATTAGTGGTTGCACCCCACTCTCCACATAGACCTCAAAATGCCTCAATGCCCACACCAATGCTAAAGCCTCTTTCTCAATGGTAGAATAAGAAGCCTGGTGTTTATTAAACTTCTTGGAAAAGTAACACACTGGGTGGGTAACACCCTCCTCATCAACTTGTAATAACACTGCCCCAGCCCCCACCGAACTAGCATCTACCTGGAGTTGGCACTCCCGGTCTAGTCGAGGTGCGGCCAAGACAGGTGCAGTGGTTAACAACATTTTAACATTCTCAAACGCCTTCTGGCAATCTGCAGACCAAACAAACTTAACACCCTCTTTAAGAAGGTCTGTGAGAGGACAAACAACCGTAGAAAAGTTTCTCCAAAAACTCCTATAATATCCCACCATTCCCAAAAAACGCTGCAACTCTTTCCTGGTAGTAGGCGCGGGAAATTTGTCGATAGCAAGGACCTTCGCCCTCACCGGACGAACCTGACCCTGCCCTACTACCTTACCCAGGTAGACTACCGTTGCACGAGCAAATTCACATTTAGCCAAGTTGATCGTTAACTTTGCTTGTAACAACCGTTCAAAAAATGCCCGTATACGGACCAGATGTTCTTCCCACGTATCGGATACAAGCACTGCATCATCAAGGTACACTGTACATCCCTGTAGGCCTGAGATGACTCTATTCATTAAACGCTGAAAAGTTGCGGGTGCGTTCCGCAACCCGAAACTCATCACCTTATATGAAAAAAGGCCAGAGGGAGTGACAAATGCTGACACCTCCTGGGCACGTGGTGTAAGAGGGTCAGACGGTCGTGACACATTATTACGTAAACTGGTATTGTTATTTAAAATGACTATTGCAGTGGCACTAACTGGCCTTCTCACATAGCCACAATAACTGGCCTGCTTTTGGCTCACATAGCGATGCTAACTGGCGTGCTTTTGGCTCAAATAGCCACACTAACTGGCCTGCTTTTGGCTCACATAGCCACACTAACTGGCCTGCTTTTGGCTCACATAGCGATGCTAACTGGCGTGCTTTTGGCTGAAATAGCCACACTAACTGGCCTGCTTTTGGCCTGCTCACATAGCCACATTAACTGGCCTGCTTTTGGCTCACATAGCGATGCTAACTGGCCTGCTTTTGGCTCACATAGCGATGCTAACTGGCGTGCTTTTGGCTCACATAGCCACACTAACTGGCCTGCTTTTGGCTCACATAGCGACGCTAACTGGCCTGCTTTTGGCTCACATAGCCACACTAACTGGCCTGCTTTTGGCTCACATAGCCACACTAACTGGCCTGCTTTTGGCCTGCTTACATAGCAAGCTCCTGTCTGTAAAGTCAGTGTAGTGTAGTCTCATCCCTGTTTGTGTTTCAGCTGTTGCTACAGTAGGTAAGGGCTAGGTGTGTTGTGCTCTGGTGGTACCTTGTAATCTCCTTTTCTTTATGGCCATCTGCTTCTTCTGGCGCCAGGAAGGAGAAGACCTGGCAGGTGGCGTGGAGGGTGCAGGCTAGTTGGCACTGTGTGGCACTGGAGGTCTTTAACGTCAGGAGGGCATCACCCACAAACATCACCTCATGCTGCAGGGCACTAATGCAGCCATCTGCACACACACAAACACACACAAACACACACACACACACACACACACACACGTCAGGAGGGCATCACTCACAAACATCACCTCATGCTGCAGCGCACTAATGCAGCCATCTGCACACACACACACACACACACACACACACACACACACACACACACGCACACACACGTCAGGAGGGCATCACCCACAAACATCACCTCATGCTGCAGGGCACTAATGCAGCCATCTGCACACACACACACACACATACAAACACACACACGTATACACACACATGTATGCACACACACACACACACACACACACACACACACAGAAAGAGAGTTCCACACATACAGTTTTTTTGTTCTTAAAAGCAGCAGCCACTGAAAGCTCCAGATGACTCTACTGTCTTTCATTTTATTCAGCTTTACAAGGAGACAAATACTTGATGTAATCTAAATAGGAGACAAGTACTTGATGTAATCTACATGTAAATAGGAGACAAGTACTTGATGTAGTCTAACTAGGAGACAAGTACTTGATGTAATCTAAATAGGAGACAAGTACTTTATGTAGTCTAACTAGGAGACAAGTACTTGATGTAGTCTAAATAAGAGACAAGCAGTTGATGTATCCTAACTAGGAGAGAGGTATTTATTGTATGCTAACTAGGAGAGAGATACTTATTGTATGCTAACTAGGAGAGAAGTTAATTTAGACATTGGGGGCAGTGGTGGCC
>CM050215.1:19262967-19277967 GCA_027475355.1 Coilia nasus
GACTAACACTCATCACTCATCACCTCTAGACTAACACCTATCACCTCCAGACTAACACCCATCACCTCCAGACTAACACTCATCACCTCCAGACTAACACTCATTACCTCCAGACTAACACCCATCCCCTCCAGACTAACACTCATCACCTGTAGACTAAACTCATCACCTCCAGACTAGCACCCTCCACTCATCACATCCAGACTAACACTCATCACCTCCAGACTAACACTCATCGCCTCCAGACTAACACTCATCATTCATCACCTCCAAACTAACACTCATGACCTCCAGACTAAAACAGATATAATTAAAACCTTGATTTGAATCTATGAGTTAGTCCTAAACAGACCTATCTTATACCTGTATATGTGTGTCCATTGTGAGTTAGTAATAAACAGTGCTGATGTCTCTCATCCTCGTCACCTCTAAACTAACACTCATCACCTCCAGACTAACACCCATCACCTGCAGACTAACACTCACCACTCATCACCTCCAGACTAACACCCACCACTCATCACATCCAGACTAACACACATCACCTCCAGACTAACACCCATTACCTCTAGACTAATACCCATCACCTCCAGACTAACACACATCACCTCCAGACTAACACCCATCACCTCCACACTAACACTCATCACCTCCACACTAACACTCATCACCTCCACACTAACACCCACCACTCATCACCTCCAGACTAACACTCATCACCCATCACCTCCAGACTAACACCTATCACCTGCAGACTAACACACATCACCTCCAGACTAACACTCATCACTTCCAGACTAACACCCATCACCTCCAGACTAGCACCCACCACTCATCACATCCAGACTAACACTCATCACCTCCAGACTAACACCCATCACCCCCAGACTAGCACTCATGACCTCCAGACTAAAACAGATATAATTAAAACCTTGATTTGAATCTATGAGTTAGTCCTAAACAGACCTATGTTATACCTGTATATGTGTGTCCATTGTGAGTTAGTAATAAACAGTGCTGATGTCTCTCATTCTCATCACCTCTAGACTAACACTCATCACCTCCAGACTAACACCCATCACCTGCAGACTAACACTCACCCCTCATCACCTCCAGACTAACACCCACCACTCATCACCTCCAGACTAACACTCATCACCCATCACCTCCAGACTAACACCTATCACCTGCAGACTAACACACATCACCTCCAGACTAACACTCATCACTTCCAGACTAACACCCATCACCTCCAGACTAGCACCCACCACTCATCACATCCAGACTAACACTCATCACCTCCAGACTAACACCCATCACCCCCAGACTAGCACTCATGACCTCCAGACTAAAACAGATATAATTAAAACCTTGATTTGAATCTATGAGTTAGTCCTAAACAGACCTATGTTATACCTGTATATGTGTGTCCATTGTGAGTTAGTAATAAACAGTGCTGATGTCTCTCATTCTCATCACCTCTAGACTAACACTCATCACCTCCAGACTAACACCCATCACCTGCAGACTAACACTCACCCCTCATCACCTCCAGACTAACACCCACCACTCATCACATCCAGACTAACACTCATCCCTTCCAGACTAACACCCATCAGCTCCACACTAACACCCACCACTCATCACCTTCAGACCAACACTCATCACTCATCACCTCTAGACTGACACCTATCACCTGCAGACTAACACTCATCACCTCCAGACACACACATCACCTCCAGACTAACACTCATCACTTCCACACTAACACCCATCACCTCCAGACTAACACTCATCACTCATCACCTCCAGACTAACACCTATCACCTGCAGACTAACACTCATCACCTCCAGACTAACACACATCACCTCCAGACTAACACTCATCACCTCCAGACTAGCACCCACCACTCATCACATCCAGACTAACACTCATCACCTCCAGACTAACACCCATCATCTCCAGACTAACACCCATCACCTCCACACTAACACCCATCACCTCCAGACTAGCACCCACCACTCATCACATCCAGACTAACACTCATCACCTCCAGACTAACATTAATCACCTCCAGACTAACACCACACCCATCACCTCTAGACTAACACCCATCACCTCCACACTAACACGCATCACCTCCAGACTAACACCCATCACCTCCACACTAACACTCATCACCTCCAGACTAGCACCCACCACTCATCACATCCAGACTAACACTCATCACCTCCAGACTAACACCCATCACCTGCAGACTAACACTCACCCCTCATCACCTCCAGACTAACACCCACCACTCATCACATCCAGACTAACACTCATCCCTTCCAGACTAACACCCATCAGCTCCACACTAACACCCACCACTCATCACCTTCAGACCAACACTCATCACTCATCACCTCTAGACTGACACCTATCACCTGCAGACTAACACTCAGCACCTCCAGACACACACATCACCTCCAGACTAACACTCATCACTTCCACACTAACACCCATCACCTCCAGACTAACACTCATCACTCATCACCTCCAGACTAACACCTATCACCTGCAGACTAACACTCATCACCTCCAGACTAACACACATCACCTCCAGACTAACACTCATCACCTCCAGACTAGCACCCACCACTCATCACATCCAGACTAACACTCATCACCTCCAGACTAACACCCATCATCTCCAGACTAACACCCATCACCTCCACACTAACACCCATCACCTCCAGACTAGCACCCACCACTCATCACATCCAGACTAACACTCATCACCTCCAGACTAACATTAATCACCTCCAGACTAACACCACACCCATCACCTCTAGACTAACACCCATCACCTCCACACTAACACGCATCACCTCCAGACTAACACCCATCACCTCCACACTAACACTCATCACCTCCAGACTAGCACCCACCACTCATCACATCCAGACTAACACTCATCACCTCCAGACTAACATTAATCACCTCCAGACTAACACCCATCACCTCTAGACTAACACCCATCACCTCCAGACTAACACGCATCACCTCCAGACTAACACCCATCACCTCCACACTAACACTCATCACCTCCAGACTAGCACCCACCACTCATCACATCCAGACTAGCACGCATCACCTCCAGACTAACACTCATCACCTCCAGACTAACACCCATGTAGGTACAATTGGCCTTGACTAATCAGTCTCATTAAATCAGTCTCATTAAAATCAGTCTCATTAATATTACCATTAATTTCGATGTTTAATAATAAATTACCAAACAGGAAATCTATGGTATATTCCAGATTGTTATGTTTACATTACTAGTATAGTAATAATGTATCACTTACCGTTTTACACTTACACTACAGTTAATAGTATTCACATACAACCGGAAGGGTTGAAGGTAATTGGAGTTTCTCAGATTGGGTGGCTTCAATGAATGCAGCAGCAACACAGACAAAACGCAGTTTCACAATAATCGAATTTATTGTAACAATGCTAACTAGATGTACCGCATAGCGGTACATGGTATGACCGCCGCAGTATATTGAAATGTGGGAACTGTTGGTATGATGAGTGTGTGGAAGAGCAGTGTTGTGAGGTGAGAATTTGTGTGGAAATTATTTCCTGGAAGTGGGCATGAATGTGGGTTTTGAATGAATGACATTGTGTGTGTTTGTATAGTGTGTAGGAGTGATTTGTGAAAGGAATAGGCAAAATGAGATTTTGTAAAATTACAGTGGCTGCTATAGGCCCAATTTTATGGCATGTGCTGTGCTTTTAGAGGTCTTTGTGTTGATCGTGCATGAGATATTTTATGCAGTTCCTACCTTCTTAGTCCAAAATATTGGCAATTCAAAATCCCAATTTTTGCATTTACCCATATCACTAGGTGGCGCTATGCTTCAAGTGAGTGTTTCTGGGCTGGGTTGATATGCCTCTGTAACACCAACATACTAACACAAAATCGTTGTCTTGGGCAAAATTGTTGACGAATTATTTAACAAAAACTGTTTTTTGACACCTAGCTTCGCCAATAAACATCGCCCCCTATGACGAAATGTCACAAAAATCAGTACACCTGAAAAGAAAGCTGTTTAGAGATGGCAGGTCAACATTGACCAAATTTGAGCAATTAAAAGCCAAGATATGGACTTTTGAAGAATTTTAAGCTACGTGTTAAATGTTCATTGATGTGTAACTTCGAAATGGTTTATCTCAAGATAAATCCTTTGATAATTTTTGTCAGCATTGTCTGTAGATGACATATACCAAATTTGGTGACATTCAACGGTGATCATGCATGACGTATTTTGTGCAGTTCCCACCTTCTCGGTCCAAGATATTGGCAACTCAAAACACCAATTTTTGCATTTACCCATATCACTAGGTGGCGCTATGCTTCAAATGAGTGTTTATGGGCTGAGTCGATACGTCTCTGTAACACCGACATATCACAAAAATTTCATGTCATTGGGTGAAACGTTCATTGAGTTATTCAGCAAAAACTTTTGCCGGTCTCCCCCTCTTTGACGGACCCTGGCAAAGCACCCTTGGCCCTTGGGGACCAAAAGCTCTAGTCGCTCAAAAAGTTCTAGGGCTACATGCCTACAAAGATTCATGTCCCCCGTACTTCCAGTGTCCCAGAAATCGTTGACAGAAAATCGGTGAATTTTTTTTTTTTTTTAAATTAAAAAAAGGGAAAAAAGTCCCGGCAACACTATAATGACCGCTTTCGCTAGCTTCGCTAGCGGCGGTCATAATAAATGGGTAATAGCAATTGAATACATTTAATGTCGATTAGCAGCAATAAACAGTTAATGTAAACAGTGAGGTAGTATGAATGTGCGTATAGGTCGCTAAAAGCTACATGTGTGTGTGTGTGTGTGTGTGTGCGTGTGGGCTGTAAGAGAGAGAGAGAGGGGGAGAGAGAGAGAGAGAGAGTAGGAAGTTGCCTCTTCGCTGTCCAGCGAGTGACTGAGCTCTCCGAAGTGTGCACGGGCGCGGCTGCGCAGTGGAACCGGAGAGGAGTGTGAGGCAGAGAGGAGGAGCAACAGAGTTTGAGAAGGCGCGCGAGAGACGCACGGGGAGATTGTATGTGGAGATGCTCCTGAGGTGTGTCGTGTCTGTAGGGATGCGCAAGATAAATAAATCAGAGAATGGAATGTTATCTAAGGTGTTGGGGGAAGGGAGATCACCGTTGTGGTTTGCGCGAGAACAAAGGACTTTCGTCAAAGTTAACCTTAGCCCAATACCTTATATCATTACCAGTTCTACTGAAATCTTGATGATGTAAAAAGGTGTGTGTGATATCAAATAAAAGTGTTGGAAAGAAGAGGTAGAGGATAACCTATCTAGCAGAGCAACAAAGATAAACACATAAACAACAGTGATCAAAATGACACGCTACGTGTCTTCAGTGTGCACATTTAAACCGTTCCTGAGTTTACAGCACTACTGCACATTATGATCTAACTCCTGCAGGACTAAGGTGCCCAAATGCCAGCCCTTACTTCCAATTTATCCGTCTGCTCGTCCTTCGATGCAGAGGGGTCCGACCTGTCATGTCAGCGGAGGTTCGGAATGTTCGTGACGATTCCGTTGAAGTTGCAGAGTCCCTTTTTGTCCGAAGCTTCTTTGACGAGGGAAAAGTCTCTGGTTGGTGGTGCGCGGCACAAATAATAAAGGAAGAAGGAATCCTGTCGCTTCTAACTTTCAAATAACTGCTTGGGCTGCAGTCGTAACGTTACTGTTAATGGAACTGTAATTAACCGGTTGTATCTTAGCAATAAAGAAGTAGCGAACTTAGGTACTGATTACCGTGGCCAATGGTAAATACAAAAGCACGTTGGTTCTTCTTTGTTGCAAGGCGTTGAACTTTCACCAGGTGAGTGTAGAGGGGTATCTCTATAGTCCAATTATTGGCACTGCCACTCCTAATTATAGGAGCTGACTGATGTGACGGAACTGTCGGTTTACTGGGAGCTGTAGTTTTAGCGGGGACTGTGGACGTCCCTACACCCATCACATCCAGACTAACACTCATCACCTCCAGACTAACACTCATCACCTCCAGACTAACACACATCACCTCCAGACTAACACCCATCACCTCTAGACTAACACCATCACCTCCAGACTAACACCCATCACCTCCAGACTAACACCCATCACTCATCACCTCCAGACTAACACTCATCACTCATCACCTCCAGACTAACACCTATCACCTCCAGACTAACACACATCACCTCCAGACTAACACTCATCACCTCCAGACTAACACACATCACCTCCAGATTAACACCCATCACCTCTAGACAAACACCATCACCTCCAGACTAACACCCATCACCTCCAGACTAACACCCATCACTCATCACCTCCAGACTAACACTCATCACTCATCACCTCCAGACTAACACCCATCACCTCCACACTTACACTCATCACCTCCACACTAACACCCACCACTCATCACCTCCAGACTATCACTCATCACCTCCACACTAACACCTATCACCTGCAGACTAACACTCATCACCTCCAGACTAACATCCATCACCTCCAGACTAACACTCACCACACATCACCTCCAGACTAACACTCATCACTCATCACCTCCAGACTAACACCCATCACCTCCAGACTAACACTCATCACTCATCACCTCCAGACTAACACCTATCACCTCCAGACTAACACACATCACCTCCAGACTAACACTCATCACCTCCAGACTAACACTCACCACTCATCATCTCCAGACTAACACACATCACTCATCACCTCCAGACTAACACCCATCACCTCCAGACTAACATTCATCACCTCCAGACTAACACCCATCACCTCCAGACTAACACTCATCACTCATCACCTCCAGACTAACACCTATCACCTCCAGACTAACACACATCACCTCCAGACTAACACTCATCACCTCCAGACTAACACACATCACCTCCAGATTAACACCCATCACCTCTAGACTAACACCATCACCTCCAGACTAACACCCATCACCTCCAGACTAACACCCATCACTCATCACCTCCAGACTAACACTCATCACTTATCACCTCCAGACTAACACCCATCACCTCCACACTTACACTCATCACCTCCACACTAACACCCACCACTCATCACCTCCAGACTATCACTCATCACCTCCACACTAACACCTATCACCTGCAGACTAACACTCATCACCTCCAGACTAACATCCATCACCTTCAGACTAACACTCACCACTCATCATCTCCAGACTAACACACATCACTCATCACCTCCAGACTAACACCTATCACCTCCAGACTAACATTCATCACCTCCAGACTAACACTCATCACCCATTACCTCCAGACTAACACCCATCACTCATCACCTCCAGACTAACACCCATCACCTCCACACTAACACTCATCACCTCCACACTAACACCCACCACTCATCACCTCCAGACTAACACTCATCACTCATCACCTCCAGACTAACACTCATCACCTCCAGACTAACACTCATCACCTCCAGACTAACACTCATCACTCATCACCTCCAGACTAACACCCATCACCTCCAGACTAACACTCATCACTCATCGCCTCCAGACTAAAACAGATCTGATTAAAAGCTTGATTTGAATCTATGTAGCGTGCTGGTACCTACATAAAATACAGATCTTAAATAAAACAGATGTCCTATTTACTACATATGGAATGCTGGTGTGTCTTACCAGCAAGGCTGTTGTTCACCTTCCCCACACTCAGGAACAAGGCCAGCAGCAGGAACATCTTCTGGGAGCTGTACAAACAACATGGAGAGAACACATGGGTTCTGTAACCAATACACCATGGAGGGAACGTGTGGGTTCTGTACAGATATGGGGGGTGGGGGTGGTTCTAAGGGCACTTTTAGGGGGCCCTTTGAGGTGTGAGGGTGGTTCTAGGGGCATTTTATGGGGCCCTTTGAGGTGTGGGGTGGGGTTCTAAGGGAAAGCTAGGGGGCTCTTTGAGGTGTGGGGTGGGGGTGGTTCTAAGGCCACTTTTAGGGGGCCCTTTGAGGGGCGGGGTGGTTCTAAGGGCATTTCTATGGGGGCCCTTTGAGGGGTGGGGTGATTCTAAGGGCATTTGTATAGGGGCCCTTTGAGGGCAAAGCAAGTGAAGCCATAGGCAAACACACTGTTGTTCTTCTTAAATCCCATTTATTATTACAGCAGAACAATGTGGATGCCCATAGAACAACACCCTCCCAGTGCACTCCTACTGGGGCAGTGCACTCCTACCGGACAGAGACACGGTTCCAACTTCAGCAGGAATTGAATTTCTGAGGATAATGAATGAATGAATGAATGAATTAATTAATTAATTAACTAATCTGTGAGGATGATTTAATTTGTGAGGATGAGTAAATAACTTGTGAGGATGATTAATCGGTTAATATTATTTCTGAAGATGATCAATCAATGAATTCATTCATTCATTAATTTGTGAGGATAATTAATTAGTGAATTTCTGAGGATGATGAATTAATTAACTAATTTGTGAGGATGAATAAATCATTTGTGAGGATAATTTAGTTAATTAATTAATTAATTAGCTAATTTGTCAGCATTATTTAATTAATTTTTGATGATGATAAATTAATTTGATTTCTGAGGATGATGAAAAGGTTACGCTGGTCCGTGTTGTTATTCCCCTTGTTGTCACCCGTAGGAGCCAGATGCTGCTGTGTGTTCAGGTTGTAATTTCCTTATTGAACACTGGGTGGCGCATGTTGGTAGTAGAGGTCAACCTGATGTTGGTGGTAGGCGTTTTACCACGAGAGGTGAAGTGAGCTTGTAGACAGCTAGTCTTGGGCGTCAGCCAGGTCATTTCTAGGCTCAGGTCATTCCTGGGGTCAGGTCATTCCTTAGGTCAGGTCATGTCTGGGGTCAGGCCATTTCTGGGGTCAGGTCAATCCTGGGGTCAGGTCATATCTAGGGTCATGTCATATCTAGGCTCAGGTCATTTCTGGGGTCAGGTCATTCCTGGGTCAGGTCATTTCTGGGGTCAGGTCAATCCTGGGGTCAGGTCATTTCTGGGGTCAGGTCATTCCTGGGTCAGGTCATTTCTGGTGTTGTGTCTCTTCGTATTGCACCGCTTTGTGTCATGTTCATTTAGGACAGTCCAACAGAAAATAAAGTAATCCAACTGATTTTTGTTGCACACATTCGATTGCTGTTGTTTGCAATTAGGACCGAACTTTAATCTCATCACTGACACACACACACACACACACACACACAGACTGCACTACGGTGACACACACACACACACACACACACACACACACACACACACAGACAGCACTACGGTGACACACACACACACACACACACACACACACACACACACAGACAGCGCTACAATGACAGCGGATTCTATTACAGGAAGTCTTCTGTGGAACTCACAGCCCACAGAAACTCCACAACCACACAGAGTGTTTGTGTGTCATGGAAATCTATGTAAATCGGGTGCAGGTCGTGGTACTGACACACACACACACACACACACACACACACACACCCACACACACACAGACACACACACACATACACACATACACACACACAGGTCGTGGCACTGATGAAAGAGACTCTTGTTACAGCCCAGTGGACAGATACATAGCTGGCCCACATCCACAATTACCTCACAGACCATCCTAATCACACACCTACCTCACAGACCATCCTAATCACACACCTACCTCACAGACCATCCTAATCACACACCTACCTGACACACTCCTAATTACATAGAGATACATAAGCCTACCTGCCTCACAGACCATCCTAATCACACACCTACCTCACACACCAAAAATACAAGTGCAATTTCAAAAAAACTATCCTAAGCTGCTTAATTTCGTTATACAGGCAACTGTTCAATGACAATAAAATTCTTGAAGTCTTGAAGTTAATCAGTCAATGAATCCTAACTACATAGAAATACATGTGCAATCGCAGAACAACTATCCTAAGCTGTTTAACCCTCTGGAGTCAAAGTCGCTCAGGAGGGACTTTTTAAGTTTGTAAAGTTGTGTTTAGGCCTACAGAATTTTACACAAAAAAATCATTTCTTTACATTCACTTTACTTTCACATTATTACTGCTAAGGCCTTCCAGAACATAACAATATGTGTCACTTTTGGATAAATGCTTTTAGTTAGCTGAAAAATGTAAAAATGGTGAGGCTAACAGATTGCCTCAGAGAAGCCTCACACCCCAGAGGGCTAATTAATCAATAAATCCGAATCAGTCCAACCTACCACCATGATTACATAGAAGTGCAATTGCTATTTCAACCGAAATAACACAAGTAAACAAACACAGATAACCAAAATAACACTGAGATTTACACAATAACACTTTAGGTTAAGCATTTCACAGTGCATAACTGGACACCCTGCTGTTAGCATCAGACCAGGACATCGTGTACCACACACAGCAGAGACATTTGAAGTCAGGACTGCTACTACTTTAAAGCCTGAACCCGTTTGTAGCCCGACATATTCAAATATGTACATGCATACACATCTTTTGCCTTTTGTCAAGAATGAGACATTTATACATTTTAACATCATTTATTATGACAAATGCGAAAAGTTGAAACAAACATGTAAGATGGAACAAATAAATAACATAATTGCCAGAGGCTAGCCTCCTTTTCACCTCCGCAGCATCCATTTTCGCATCTGTCTGACCTTTCAGTTACCACGCACTGGACCCGCATGCCCGAAGCCGGCCCGAGCCCGTGTGAAATGACAGAAACTAAGCCCCAACCTCGGGCAAAGATCTGCAGCTCTACTGTACATAGCATACGGCACTACACACAAGGCCTACACAAGATTTAGGCATTAATAACTTATACACTGTGTGTGTGTGTGTGTGTGTGTGTGTGTGTGTGTGTGAGAAAAGCCTTCTTATCTAAAAGCTCCCGTAGGAGATCAAAAACACTCACCAGCCTGTGCCTGTTGTCTGTGTAAACAGCTGTTGGCCTGAGTGTGTGTGTGGATGCAAGAGTGTGTGTGTGGATGCAAGAGTGTGTGTGTGGATGCAAGAGTGTGTGTGTGTGAGAGTCCTCTCCCAGGTCAGCTTGTGAACTCTCTGGGTTAACTCTGACCCGCACGCAGGTGAAGTGTGTGTGACTGGACTCTTTGGCTGCAGCTAATAAACTTCCTCAAACACACACACACACACACACACACACACACACACACACACACACACACACACACACACACACACACACACTCATACACCCACATATACGGTTTCACAGTTTTGAATTATTTTCCTTCATTGTGATTTGCATTTAGGTGTTTCCTGCTTTCTTGCATGCAAACGCACACACACACACACACACACACACACACACACACACAGCAGGAGGTTGTGTATAGTTTAAGGTTATGTGTGTGTGTGTGTGTGTGTTTGTGGATTTGAATCCTCATTTGAATGGCCTCAGAGTAAGACAAAATGTTACAATTTCTCCTGCATAACATTGCTCTCTCATACACACACACATAACATTGCTCTCACACACGCATGTGCACACACACACACACACATACATAACACTGCTCTCATACATGCATGTGCACACAGACACACGTAACATTGCTCTCACACATGCATGTGCTCAGGAGGCCCAGCAGTGTCTACTACACTTCCTCGGGGTCTTCAGGAGGCCCAGCAGCTACATTCCCTCAGGGTCTTCAGGAGGCCCAGCAGCTACACTTCCTCAGGGTCCTCAGGAGTCCCAGTGTCTACTACAATTCCTCAGGGTCTTCAGGAGGCCCAGCAGCTACTACACTTCCTCAGGGTCCTCAAGAGGCCCAGCAGCTACACTTCCTCAGGGTCCTCAGGAGGCCCAGCGTCTACTACACTTCCTCAGGGTCCTCAGGAGGCCCAGCAGCTACTACACTTCCTCAGGGTCTTCAGGAGGCCCAGCAGCTACTACACTTCCTCAGGGTCCTCAGGAGGCCCAGCAGCTACTACACTTCCTCAGGGTCCTCAGGAGGCCCAGCAGCTACTACACTTCCTCAGGGTCCTCACGAGGCCCAGCGTCTACTACACTTCCTCAGGGTCCTCACGAGGCCCAGGAGCATCTACACTTCCTCAGGGTCTTCAGGAGGCCCAGCAGCTACTACACTTCCTCAGGGTCCTCACGAGGCCCAGGAGCATCTACACTTCCTCAGGGTCTTCAGGAGGCCCAGCAGCTACTACACTTCCTCAGGGTCCTCAGGAGGCCCAGCAGCTACTACACTTCCTCAGGGTCCTCAGGAGGCCCAGCAGCTACACTTCCTCAGGGTCTTCAGGAGTCCCAGCAGCTACACTTCCTCAGGGTCTTCAGGAGTCCCAGCAGCTACTACACTTCCTCAGGGTCTTCAGGAGGCCCAGCAGCAGCAGCTACTACACTTCCTCAGGGTCTTCAGGAGGCCCAGCAGCGTCTACACTTCCTCAGGGTCCTCAGGAGGCCCAGCGTCTACTACACTTCCTCAGGGTCTTCAGGAGGCCCAGCAGCTACTACACTTCCTCAGGGTCCTCAGGAGCGTCTACACTTCCTCAGGGTCCTCAGGAGGCCCAGCAGCGTCTACACTTCCTCAGGATCTTCAGGCGGCTCAGCGTCCACTACACTTCCTCAGGGTCCTCAGGAGGCCCAGCAGCGTCTACACGTCCTCAGGGTCTTCAGGAGGCCCAGCAGCTACTACACTTCCTCAGGGTCTTCAGGAGGCCCAGCAGCTACTACACTTCCTTAGGGTCCTCAGGAGGCCCAGCGTCTACTACTACACTTCCTCAGGGTCTTCAGGAGGCCCAGCAGAAGCAGCTACTACACTTCTTCAGGGTCCTCAGGAGGCCCAGCAGAAGCAGCTACTACACTTCCTCAGGGTCTTCAGGAGGCCCAGCAGCAGCAGCTACTACACTTCCTCAGGGTCTTCAGGAGGCGCAACCTGCTGATCTACTGCGCGTCCATCGAGAACCTGCTGACATAATGTATTGCAGTATGGTAGGGCACACACACACACACACACACACACACACACACACACACACACGAGAGCCTGCTGACGCTTTACTCAGCGTTCTCCCCTCCACCACACTCTCTACAGCGTCCAGCCTGAGACCGAATACTATACTAGTGTGTGTGCGTGTGTGTGTGTGTGTGGGTATAAACAAACCTACATGACACATGTTCTCACATAAGGACATATTCTCATATTCTCACATGAGGACATATTCTCACATAAGGACATATTGTCATACTCTCACATAAGGACATATTCCCATGTTCTCACATGAGGACATATTCTCATATTCTCACATGAGGACATATTCTCATTCTCTCACATGAGGACATATTCTCATACTCTCACATGAGGACATATTCTCACGTAAGGACATATTCTCATATTCTCACATAAGGACATATTCTCATATTCTCCCATGAAGACATATTCTCATATCCTCACATGAGGAAAAATTCTCACATGAGGACATATTCTCACATAAGGACATATACTCATGTTCTAACATGAGGACATATTCTCATCTTCTAACATGAGGACATATTGTCATATTCTCACATAAGGACATATTCTCACGTAAGGACATATTCTCATATTCTCACATAAGGACACATTCTCATATTCTCACATGAGGACATATTCTCATATAAGGACATATTATCATATTCTTACATGATGACGTTTTCTCATATTCTCACATTAGGACATATTCTCACATAAGGACATATTCTCATATTCTCACATGAGGATATATTCTCATATTCTCACATAAGGACACATTCTCATATTCTCACATGAGGACATATTCTCACATAAGGACATATTCTCATATAAGGACATATTCTCATATTCTCACATGAGGAAGTTTTCTCATATTCTCACATTAGGACATATTCTCACATAAGGACATATTCTCATATTCTCACATGAGGACATATTCTCATATTCTCACATGAGGACATATTCTCATATTCTCACATAAGGACATATTCTCACATGAGGACATATTCTCATATTCTCACATAAGGACATATTCTCATATTCTCACATAAGGACATATTCTCATATTCTCACATGGGGACATATTGTGATATTCTCACATAAGGACATATTCTCATGTTCTCACATAAGGACATATCGTCATATTCTCACATGAGGACATATTCTCATATTCTCACATAAGGACATATTCTCACATGAGGACATATTCTCATATTCTCACATAAGG
Source organism: Coilia nasus (assembly GCA_027475355.1). Classification (NCBI taxonomy): domain Eukaryota; kingdom Metazoa; phylum Chordata; class Actinopteri; order Clupeiformes; family Engraulidae; genus Coilia; species Coilia nasus. The sequence continues at coordinate 19,277,271 of CM050215.1, forward strand.
ACATATTCTCATATTCTCACATGAGGACATATTCTCACATAAGGACATATTGTCATATTCTCACATAAGGACATATTCTCATATTCTCACATAAGGACATATTCTCATACTCTCACATGAGGACATATTCTCACGTAAGGACATATTCTCATATTCTCACATGAGGACATATTCTCATATTCTCACACGAGGACATATTCTCATATTCTCACATGAGGACATATTCTCATATTCTCACATAAGGACATATTCTCATATTCTCACATGAGGACATATTCTCACATAAGGACATATTCTCATATTCTCACATGAGGACATATTCTCATACTCTCACATGAGGACATATTCTCACGTAAGGACATATTCTCATATTCTCACATGAGGACATATTCTCATATTCTCACACGAGGACATATTATCATATTCTCACATAAGGACATATTCTCATATTCTCACATGAGGACATATTCTCATATTCTCACATGAGGACATATTCTCATATTCTCACACGAGGACATATTATCATATTCTCACATAAGGACATATTCTCATATTCTCACATAAGGACATATTCTCATATTCTTGATCTTGTGGGATGCAGGGCCATAGCTATGACCAGGCTATCAGTTATCTTCCCCTCTCTGGCCTACATGAAGTCCGTCTGCATTCTTTAATGAGCTAAATTATTATCTTCCAT
>CM050215.1:19282967-19290467 GCA_027475355.1 Coilia nasus
TCCCTGTCCCGCCCCTGCTGCCTGGAAGGCGGCGTGCTCCTGCTGGGTCAGGATGCTGGCCAGATCTCCTCCCTCCTCCCTGCAGAACCTCTCAGCATCTGACCAGTTCCTCTGCTCCTGCACGTACCTGAACACCTTCACACTCTGCCCAAAGACACTGTACTCTGCACACAAGAACAGCAGCAACACTCAACACTACATCACTTATCATTACACACACACACACACACACACACACACACACACACATACACACACACACACACCACTTCTATTTACACACATACACATCACTTACATTACACACACACACACCACTTACATTACACACACACGCGCACACACACACCACTTCTATTTACACACATACACATCACTTACATTACACACACACACACACACACACACACCTCTTACATTACACACACATGCGCACACACACACCACTTCTATTTATACACATACAGTACACATCACTTACATTACACACACACACACACACAGTTACACTTACGCACACTCATGCTACACAAACACACCTTTCCCTTTCAGACTCACCATACTGACAAATGGAGGCAATAGTTGAATTACATCCTGCTAAGAGCCACTTTCCTGAATAGGAGTGGACACATCCATATACTTTATCATAATCCTGTTGCCACATCTCAAACATGTTGGTCCACCTCCACTGGCCTGCATTCTGCCTGTGGAGTCCAAGCCATGTGCTGCCTGTGGCGCCCCCTAGTGCCTGTAGGGCGTTCTGCAGGTGTTGTTTGGAGTGGATGACGGCGAGACCAGTGTGGGTCTGATTGCAGCGACGCTGAGCCTCCTCCCAGCTAACAGACTGCTGCACCAGGCTGTAGTTCCTGATGGGGGACATTACTATACACACACACACATACACACACGTATGCACATACACACACACACACACACACGTATGCACACACACACACAAGTATGCACGCACACACACACACACACACACATACAAACACACACACGTATACACACACATGTATGCACACACACACACACACACACACACACAGAAAGAGAGTTCCACACATACAGTTTTTTTGTTCTTAAAAGCAGCAGCCACTGAAAGCTCCAGATGACTCTACTGTCTTTCATTTTACTCAGCTTTACAAGGAGACAAATACTTGATGTAATCTAAATAAGAGACAAGTACTTGATGTAGTCTAACTAGGAGACAAGTACTTGATGTAATCTAAATAGGAGACAAGTACTTTATGTAGTCTAACTAGGAGACAAGTACTTGATGTAGTCTAAATAGGAGACAAGCAGTTGATGTATCCTAACTAGGAGAGAGGTATTTATTGTATGCTAACTAGGAGAGAGATACTTATTGTATGCTAACTAGGAGAGAAGTTAATTTAGACATTGGGGGCAGTGGTGGCCTGGCGGTTAAGGTATTGGAGTCAATTTGGTTGTGCTGTGGCAATCACGATGACACTGGGTGCTGTTTTGTTTATTTATTTAGTCTAGTTAGGAGACAAGTAGTTGATGTGCAGTGATCCCAGTAGTAGACATATGCTAGGCTAACACTCTTAGCTGTCATTACATTACATTACACTTAGCTGACGCTCTTATCCAGAGCGACTTACAGATATTTACAGGGTTTTAGTTACAGTCCCTGGAGCAGTGTGGGGTTAGATGTCTTGCTCAAGGGCATCTCAACTATGGGTAGGGTGGGATTCGAACCGGCAACCTTCCGATCGCAAGACCAACTCCCTAACCACTAGGCCACAGCTGCCCCAAATGTATGTATACATATGCTAGTCCAGATGTAGCTTAATTAGGAGCGAACTAATTATGACCGCCGCTAGCAAAGCTAGCGATAGCGGTCATTATAGTGTTGCCGAGACTTTTTTCCCTTTTTTTTTTCTTTTTTTTCACAGATTTTCCGTCAACGATTTCCGGGACACTGGAAGTACGGGGGACATGAATCTTTGTAGGCATGTAGCCCTAGAACTTTTTGAGCGACTAGAAGCTTTTGGTCCCCAAGGGCCACCCCCTTGCTTTGCCAGGGTCCGTCAAAGAGGGGGAGACCGGCAAAAGTTTTTGCTGAATAACTCAATGGACATTTCACCCAATGACATGAAATTTTTGTGATATGTCGGTGTTACAGAGACGTATCGACTCAGCCCATAAACACTCATTTGAAGCATAGCGCCACCTAGTGATATGGGTAAATGCAAAAATTGGTATTTTGAGTTGCCAATATCTTGGACCGAGAAGGTGGGAACTGCACAAAATATGTCATGCATGATCACCACAAAGACCTCTAACAACACAGCACATGCCATACAATTTGGTCCATAGGGGGCGCTGTAATTGTAAAAAATGTCATTTTGTCTATTATCTAGAGAATGCTAAGGTTTACAACAACTTTTTTTTTATCGTGAAATCTATTGAACCTCACGCATTGAAAGCACTGGTCAACGCCCACTTCCAATGAAAACAATTTCCGTGAAATTTTAACATTGCAAAAACGAATTTTAACGAACTCGTCATAGGCCGTTCATGTGAATCTCACCAAATTTGGTATATGTCATCTACAGACAATGCTGACAAAAAGTTATCAAAGGATTTATCTTGAGATAAACCGTTTCGAAGTTACACGTCAATGAACATTTAACACGTAGCTTAAAATTTTTCAAAAGTCCATATCTTGGCTTTTAATTGCTCAAATTTGGTCAAAGTTGACATGCCATCTCTAAACAGCTTTCTTTTCATGTGTACTAAATTTTGTGACATTTCGTCATAGGGGGCGATGTTTATTGGCGAAGCTAGGTGTCAAAAAACAGCTTTTGTTAAATAATTCGTCAACAATTTTGCCCAAGACAACGATTTTGTGTTAGTATGTCGGTGTTACAGAGGCGTATCGGCCCAGCCCAAAAACACTCACTTGAAGCATAGCGCCACCTAGTGATAAGGGTAAATTCAAAAATTGCTATTTTGAGTTGCCAATATCTTGGACCGAGAAGGTGTAATTTTGCGCAAAATACGTCATGCATGATCAACACAAAGACCTCTAACATCACAGCACATGCCATACAATTTGGTCCATAGGGGGTGCTGTAATTGTAGAAAATGTAATTTTGCCTATTATCTAGAGAATGCTAATGTTTACAACAACTTTTTTTTTATCGTGAAATCTATTGACCCTCACGCATTGGAAGCACTGGTCGACGCCCACTTCCAATGAAAACAATTTCCGTGAAATTTTAACATTGCGAAAACGAATTTGAACGAACTCGTCATAGGCCGTTCATGTGAATCTCACCAAATTTGGTATATGTCATCTACAGACAATGCTGACAAAAAGTTATCAAAGGATTTATCTTGAGATAAACCGTGTCGAAGTTACACGTCAATGAACATTTAACACGTAGCTTAAAATTTTTCAAAAGTCCATATCTTGGCTTTTAATTGCTCAAATTTGGTCAACTTTGACATGCCATCTTTAAACAGCTTTCTTTTCATGTGTACTAAATTTTGTGACATTTCGTCATAGGGGGCGATGTTTATTGGCGAAGCTAGGTATTAAAAAACAGCTTTTGTTAAATAATTCGTCAACAATTTTGCCCAAGACAACAATTTTGTGTTAGTATGTCGGTGTTACAGAGGCGTATCGGCCCAGCCCATAAACACTCACCTGAAGCATAGCGCCACCTAGTGATATGGGTAAATGCAAAAAATGCTATTTTGAGTTGCTAATATCTTGGACCGAGAAGATGGGAACTGCACAAAATACGTCATGCATGATCACCACAAAGACCTCTAACATCACAGCACATGCCATACAATTTGGTCCATAGGGGGCGCTGTAATTTTAGAAAATGTCATTTTGCCTATTATCTAGAGAATGCTAATGTTTACAACAACTTTTTTTGTTATCGTGAAATCTATTGACCCTCATGCATTGAAAGCACTGGTCGACGCCCACTTCCAATGAAAACAATTTCCGTGAAATTTTAACATTGCGAAAACGAATTTGAATGAACTCGTCATAGGCCGTTCATGTGAATCTCACCAAATTTGGTATATGTCATCTACAGACAATGCTGACAAAAAGTTATCAAAGGATTTATCTTGAGATAAACCGTTTCGAATTTACACGTCAATGAACATTTAACACGTAGCTCAAAAATTTTCAAAAGTCCATATCTTGGCTTTTAATTGCTCAAATTTGGTCAAAGTTGACAGGCCATCTCTAAACAGCTTTCTTTTCATGTGTACTAAATTTTGTGACATTTCGTCATAGGGGGCGATGTTTATTGGTGAAGCTACGTGTCAAAAAACAGCTTTTGTTAAATAATTCGTCAACAATTTTGCCCAAGACAACGATTTTGTGTTAGTATGTCGGTGTTACAGAGGCGTATCGGCCCAGCCCATAAACACTCACTTGAAGCACAGCGCCACCTAGTGATATGGGTAAATGCAAAAATTGCTATTTTGAGTTGCCAATATCTTGGACCGAGAAGGTGGAATTTTGTGCAAAATACGTCATGCATGATCAACACAAAGACCTCTAACATCACAGCACATGCCATACAATTTGGTCCATAGGGGGTGCTGTAATTGTAGAAAATGTAATTTTGCCTATTATCTAGAGAATGCTAATGTTTACAACAACTTTTTTTTTATCGTGAAATCTATTGACCCTCACGCATTGGAAGCACTGGTCGACGCCCACTTCCAATGAAAACAATTTCCGTGAAATTTTAACATTGCGAAAACGAATTTGAACGAACTCGTCATAGGCCGTTCATGTGAATCTCACCAAATTTGGTATATGTCATCTACAGACAATGCTGACAAAAAGTTATCAAAGGATTTATCTTGAGATAAACCGTGTCGAAGTTACACGTCAATGAACATTTAACACGTAGCTTAAAATTCTTCAAAAGTCCATATCTTGGCTTTTAATTGCTCAAATTTGGTCAACTTTGACATGCCATCTCTAAACAGCTTTCTTTTCATGTGTACTAAATTTTGTGACATTTCGTCATAGGGGGCGATGTTTATTGGCGAAGCTAGGTATCAAAAAACAGCTTTTGTTAAATAATTCGTCAACAATTTTGCCCAAGACAACAATTTTGTGTTAGTATGTCGGTGTTACAGAGGCGTATCGGCCCAGCCCATAAACACTCACCTGAAGCATAGCGCCACCTAGTGATAAGGGTAAATGCAAAAAATGCTATTTTGAGTTGCTAATATCTTGGACCGAGAAGATGGGAACTGCACAAAATACGTCATGCATGATCACCACAAAGACCTCTAACATCACAGCACATGCCATACAATTTGGTCCATAGGGGGCGCTGTAATTTTAGAAAATGTCATTTTGCCTATTATCTAGAGAATGCTAATGTTTACAACAACTTTTTTTTTTTATCGTGAAATCTATTGACCCTCACGCATTGAAAGCACTGGTCGACGCCCACTTCCAACGAAAACAATTTCCGTGAAATTTTAACATTGCGAAAACGAATTTGAATGAACTCGTCATAGGCCGTTCATGTGAATCTCACCAAATTTGGTATATGTCATCTACAGACAATGCTGACAAAAAGTTATCAAAGGATTTATCTTGAGATAAACCGTTTCGAAGTTACACGTCAATGAACATTTAACACGTAGCTTAAAATTCTTCAAAAGTCCATATCTTGGCTTTTAATTGCTCAAATTTGGTCAAAGTTGACATGCCATCTCTAAACAGCTTTCTTTTCATGTGTACTAAATTTTGTGACATTTCGTCATAGGGGGCGATGTGTATTGGCGAAGCTAGGTGTCAAAAAACAGTTTTTGTTAAATAATTCGTCAACAATTTTGCCCAAGACAACGATTTTGTGTTAGTATGTCGGTGTTACAGAGGCATATCGACCCAGCCCATAAACACTCACTTGAAGCATAGCGCCACCTAGTGATATGGGTAAATGCAAAAATTGGGATTTTGAATTGCCAATACTATAGCAGTCGCTGTAATTGTACAAAATCTCATTTTGCCTATTCCTTTCAGAAATCACTCCTACACACTATACAAACACACACAATGTCATTCATTCAAAACCCACATTCATGCCCACTTCCAGGAAATAATTTCCACACAAATTCTCACCTCACAACACTGCTCTTCCACACATTCATCATACCAACAGTTCCCACATTTCAATACACTGCGGCGGTCATACCATGTACCGCTATGCGGTACATCTAGTTCAATAAGAAAACAAGAACTCACATTTTTGTAACTTCAACAAAGAATCCTGTTCTAAGCAGTACCATAACATACTTCAAAGACAATCATGTTCTTATCCGTACCAGAGCAATTCTTCAGAAAGAACCATTCTTACCTTCACCAGAGCAGTTAATTAATTAGAACCCTGTTCTTACCTGTACCAGGGCAGTTCTTTAAAGAGAACCCTGTTCTCACCTGTACCAGGGCAGTCCTTTAAAGAGAACCCTGTTCTCACCTGTACCAGGGCAGTTCTTTAAATAGAACCCTGTTCTTACCTGTACCAGGGCAGTTCTTTAAATAGAACCCTGTTCTCACCTGTACCAGGGCAGTTCTTTAAATAGAACCCTGTTCTCACCTGTACCAGGGCAGTTCTTTAAATAGAACCCTGTTCTTACCTGTACCAGGGCAGTCCTTTAAAGGGAACCCTGTTCTTACCTGTACTAGGACAGTCCTTTAAAGAGAACCCTGTTCTTACATGTACTAGAGCAGTTCTTTAAAGAGAACCTTGTTCTTACATGTACTAGGGCAGTCCTTTAAAGAGAACCATGTTCTTACCTGCACCAGGGCAGTTCTTTAAAGAGAACCCTGTTCTTAACTGTACTAGGGCAGTCCTTTAAAGAGAACCCTGTTCTTACCTGTACCAGTGCAGTTCTTCAGGGAGAACCCTGATGTTGTTCCAACAGAGGCATTAACAGAGAAGTTCTGGGTGGAGTCTCTGGTCATTAGAGTGCAGTTACTGTGGACACAAAACAACAGCCATCATTAACATTAGAGCATAATATAAGTCATTACTATCAGAGCATAATGTGAGTCATTGCCATCACAGCATCATGAGTCATTACCATCACAGCATAATATGAGTCATTACCATCACAGCATAATGTGAGTCATTACCAGCACAGCATAATGTGAGTCATTACCAGCACAGCATAATGTGAGTCATTACCATCACAGCATAATGTGAGTCATTACCAGCACAGCATAATGTGAGTCATTACCAGCACAGCATAATGTGAGTCATTGCCATTACAGCATAATGTGAGTCATTACCATCACAGCATAATGTGAGTCATTACCATCACAGCATAATGTGTCTGATTTATCAAACAAACATAGGAACCAGCTCAAATTTAAACAACCACTGCACATGCATTTTGTAGCTCTCATTATTACGTAAACTGGTATTGTTATTTAAAATGACTATTGCAGTGGCACTAACTGGCCTTCTCACA
>CM050215.1:19292967-19315467 GCA_027475355.1 Coilia nasus
ATTGACCCTCATGCATTGAAAACACTGGTCGACCCCCACTTCCAACAAAAACAATTTCCGTGAAATTTTAACATTGCGAAAATGAATCTGAACAAACTAGTCATAGGCCGTTCATGTGAATCTCACCAAATTTCGTATATGTCATCTACAGACAAAGCTGACAAAAAGTTATCAAAGGATTTATCTTGAGATAAACCGTTTCGAAGTTACACGTCAAGAACATTTAACACGTAGCTTAAAATTCTTCAAAAGTCCATATCTTGGCTTTTAATTGCTCAAATTTGGTCAAAGTTGACAGGTCATCTCTACACAGATTTCTGTTCATGTGTACTAAATTTTGTGACATTTCGTCATAGGGGGCGATGTTTATCGGCGAAGCTAGGTGTCAAAAAACAGTTTTTGTTAAATAACTCGTCAACAATTTTGCCCAAGACAACAAATTTCTGTTAGTATGTCGGTGTTACAGTGTTGTATCGACCCAGCCCATAAACACTCACTTTAAGCATAGCGCCACCTAGTGATATGGGTAAATGCAAAAATTGGGATTTTGAGTTGCCAATATCTTGGAACGAGAACACAGGAACTGCACAAAATACGTCATGCACGATCAGCACAAAGACCTCTAAAGCCACAGCACGTGCTATACAATTTCGTCCATAGGGGGCACTGGAATTTCACAAAATGTTATTTTCCCTATTATCTAGAGAATGCTAATGTTTACAAACAATTTTTTTTTATTGTGAAATCTATTGACGCTCATGCATTGAAAACAGTGGTCGACGCCCACTTTCAAAGAAAACAATTTCCGTGAAATTTTAATATTGCGAAAACAAATCTGAACGAACTCGTCATAGGCCGTTCATGTGAATCTCACCAAATTTTTTATATCTTGTCTACAGACAATGCTGACAAAAAGTTATCAAAAGATTTATCTTGAGATAAACCGTTTCGAAGTTACACGTCAATGCACATTTAACACATAGCTTAAAATTGTTCAAAAGTCCATATCTTGGCTTTTAATTGCTCAAATTAGGTCAACGTTGACATGCCATCTCTACACAGCTTTCTTTTCATGTGTACTAAATTTTGTGACATTTCGTCATAGGGGACGATGTTTATTGGTGAAACTAGGTGTCAAAAAACAGTTTTTGTTAAATAACTCGTCAACAATTTTGCCCAAGACAACGATTTTGAGTTAGTATGTCAGTGTTACAGAGGCGTATTGACCCAGCCCATAAACACTCACTTGAAGCATAGCGCCACCTAGTGATAAGGGTATATGCAAAAATAGTGATTTTGAGTTGCCAATATCTTGGACCGAGAAGGTGGGAACTGCGCAAAATTCGTAATGCACGATCAGCACAAAGACCTTCTATAGGGGGTCCATAGGGGGCGCTGTAATTGTACAAAATCTCATTTTGCCTTGCCTTGACAAATCACTCCTACACACTACACAAACACACACAATGTCATTCATTCAAAACCCACATCCATGCCCACTTCCAGGAAATCATTTCCACAGAAATTCTCACCTCACAACACTGCTCTACCACACACTCATCATACCAACAGTTCCCACATTTCAATATAGTGCGGCGGTCATACCATGTACCGCTATGCGGTACATCTAGTTACTATACTGTATTTACATTGGTATTTCATCTCCAACATTGTATAATGTGTTTAAGACCGTTCAGCAATTAGTTTTCACAGTTCGTCTGTTTTTTTTAATGTTTTTTTTTTGACAGCGTGATACAGTCCAGCCTCACTGGACTTCAATGGCACTTCCAGTATGCTCTCTTTCAGTGCGAAAACCTAGACATTTATTGGACAAACGCTGAAAAAATTGGCACTTCCAGGGAGGCTCGGACTCACTGGGAGTGAATGGAGAGGGCGGGCTAAACTGCTTCCTAGAGGAGGCTGAGGCTCTGTGTGGTGATTGGAGGAACTGTTAAACCTACCTATCTAGGCACCTACCTACCTAAGTACCTACCTACCTAGGTACTTACCTAGGTACCTACCTACATAGGTACCTACCTAGGTACCTAGCTACCTATGTACCTACATAGGTACCTACCTACCAACCTAAGTACCTACCTAGGTACCTACCTACCTAGGTACCTACCAACCTAGGTACCTGCCTACCTAGATACCTACCTAAGTACCTACCTAGGTACCTACTAACCTAGGTACCTACCTAGATACCTACCTACCTAGGTACCTACCTACCAAGGTACCTACCTACCTAGGAACCTACCTAAGTACCTACCTACCTAGGTACCTACCTACCAAGGCACCTACCTACCTAGGTACCTACGTAAGTACCTACCAATCTAGGTACCTGCCTACCTAGATACCTACCTAGGTACCTACCTACCTAGGTACCTACCAACCTAGGTACCTGCCTACCTAGATACCTACCTAAGTACCTACCTAGGTACCTACTAACCTAGGTACCTACCTAGATACCTACCTACCTAGGTACCTACCTACCTAGGTACCTACCTACCAAGGTACCTACCTACCTAGGAACCTACCTAAGTACCTACCTACCTAGGTACCTACCTACCAAGGCACCTACCTACCTAGGTACCTACGTAAGTACCTACCAATCTAGGTACCTGCCTACCTAGATACCTACCTAGGTACCTACCTACCTAGGTACCTACCTACCTAGGTTCCTACCTACCTAGGTACCTACCTACCTAGGTACCTACTTACCTAAGTACCTATCTAGGTACCTACTAACCTAGGTACCTACCTACAAAGGTACCTACCTACCTAGGTACCTACCTAAATAGATACCTACCTACCTAGGTACCTACCAACCTAGGTACCTACTTACCTAAGTACCTACATAGGTACCTACCTACCTACGTACCTACCTACCTTTGTACCTACATAGGTACCTACCTACCTAGGTACCTACCTAGGTACCTACCAACCTAGGTACCTACCTAGGTACGTACCTACCTAGGTACCTGCCTACCTAGATACCTACCTAGGTGCCTACCTACCTAGGTACCTACTAACCTAGGTACCTACCTACCTAGGTACCTACCTAAATAGATACCTACCTACCTAGGTACCTGCCTACCTAGATACCTACCTAGGTGCCTACCTACCTAGGTACCTACTAACCTAGGTACCTACCTACCTAGGTACCTACCTAAATAGATACCTACGTACCTAGGTACCTACCTAAATAGATACCTACCTATCTAGGTACCTACCTACCTAAGTACTTACCTACCTAGGTACCTACCTACCAAGGCACCTACCTACCTAGGTACCAACGTACCTAGGTACCTACCTGCCTAGGTACCTACCAACCTAGGTACCTACCTACCTAGGTACCTACCTACCTAGGTACCTACCTACCTAGGTACCTACCTAGGTACCTTCCAACCTAGGTACCAACCTACCTAGGTACCTACCTGCCTAGGTACCTACCTACCTAGGTACCTACCTACGTACCTACCAACCTAGGTACCTACCTACCTAGGTACCTACCAACCTAGGTACCTACCTATCTAGGTACCTACCTACCTAGGTACCTACTTACCTAGGTACCTACCTAGGTACCTACCTACCTAGGTACCAACCTACCTAGCTACCAACCTGCCTAGGTACCTACCTGCCTTGGTACCTACAAACCTAGATACCTACCTACCTACCTAGGTACCTACCTACCTAGGTATATACCTAGGTATCTACCTACCTAGATACCTACCAACCTAGGTACCTACCAACCTAGGTACCTACCTATCTAGATACCTACCTACCTAGGTACCTACTTACCTAGGTACCTACCTAGGTACCTACCTACCTAGGTACCAACCTACCTAGCGACCAACCTGCCTAGGTACCTACCTACCTAGGTACCTACCTAGGTGCCTACCTACCTAGGTACCTACCTGCCTAGGTACCTACCTACCAACCTAGGTACCTTCCTACCTAGGTACCTACCTACCAACCTAAGTACCTACCTACCTAGGTACCTACTTACCTAATTACCTACCTACCTAGGTACCTACCTACCTAGGTACCTACATAGGTACCTACCTACCTAGGTATCTACCTAGGTATCTACCTAGGTTAGGGTGACCAGATTTCCAGAGTCTAAAACCGGGACACTATGTGTGACGTCATGCGCGTGCACATTCTTAGGCATTGTCGTGTAGTAGTCTAGTCTGCTATCAAAGAAAACCGTTAAAACACGTCCGCTGTATACTGCAAGATACATTGTAACATTGACTGCGAAGATTTCACAGAGCGCACCTATACCATTGTCACTCACACACACACACACACACATTGATTCTGAATTACTGGAAACTTCATTAGGCTTTAATTTAACAGTTTTGTATATGCGATCACTGTAATTTGGGCAGACTGATGTGGTGTTGGGTGAAAACCGGGACATTTTTGCGTCCCGACGGGCTTTTGTCGGGACTCGGGACACGCGACTAAAAATCGGGACTGTCCCGGTCAAACCGGGACGTCTGGTCACCCTAACCTAGGTATCTACCTAGGTATCTACCTAGGTACCTACCTACCTAGGTACCTACTTACCTAGGTATCTACCTACCAAGGTACCTACCTACCAAGGTACCTACCTACCTAGGTACCTACCTACCTAGGTACCTACCTAGGTACCTACCTACCTTGGTATCTACCTAGGTACCTACTTACCTAGGTACCTACCTACCTAGGTACCTACATAGGTACCACCTACCTAGGTACCTACCTACCTAGATACCTACCTAAGTACCTACCTAGGTACCTACCTAAATAGATACCTACCTACTTAAGTACCCACCTACCTAGGTACCTACCTAGTTACCAGTTAGTTGGTATCTACCTAGGTACCTACTTACCTAGGTACCTACCTACCTAGATACTGTACCTACCTAAGTACCTACCTCGGTACCTACCTAAATAGATACATACCTACCTACCTAAGTACCCACCTACCTAGGTACCTACCTAGTTACCAACCTACCTAGGTACCTACCTGCCTAGGTACCTACCTAAATAGATACATACCTACCTACCTAAGTACCCACCTACCTAGGTACCTACCTAGTTACCAACCTACCTAGGTACCTACCTGCCTAGGTACCTACCTACCTGCCTAGGTACCTACCTACCTGCCTAGGTACCTACCTACCTAGGTACCAACCTACCTAGGTACCTACCTGCCTAGGTACCTACCTACCAACCTAGGTACCTTCCTACCTAGGTACCTACCTACCTGCCTAGGTACCTACCTACCTAGGTACCTACTTACCTAATTACCTACCTACCTAGGTACCTACCTACCTAGGTACCTACATAGGTACCTACCTACCTAGGTATCTACCTAGGTATCTACCTAGGTTAGGGTGACCAGATTTCCAGAGTCTAAAACCGGGACACTATGTGTGACGTCATGCGCGTGCACATTCTTAGGCATTGTCGTGTAGTAGTCTAGTCTGCTATCAAAGAAAACCGTTAAAACACGTCCGCTGTATACTGCAAGATACATTGTAACATTGACTGCGAAGATTTCACAGAGCGCACCTATACCATTGTCACTCACACACACACACACACACATTGATTCTGAATTACTGGAAACTTCATTAGGCTTTAATTTAACAGTTTTGTATATGCGATCACTGTAATTTGGGCAGACTGATGTGGTGTTGGGTGAAAACCGGGACATTTTTGCGTCCCGACGGGCTTTTGTCGGGACTCGGGACACGCGACTAAAAATCGGGACTGTCCCGGTCAAACCGGGACGTCTGGTCACCCTAACCTAGGTATCTACCTAGGTATCTACCTAGGTACCTACCTACCTAGGTACCTACTTACCTAGGTATCTACCTACCAAGGTACCTACCTACCAAGGTACCTACCTACCTAGGTACCTACCTACCTAGGTACCTACCTAGGTACCTACCTACCTTGGTATCTACCTAGGTACCTACTTACCTAGGTACCTACCTACCTAGGTACCTACATAGGTACCACCTACCTAGGTACCTACCTACCTAGATACCTACCTAAGTACCTACCTAGGTACCTACCTAAATAGATACCTACCTACTTAAGTACCCACCTACCTAGGTACCTACCTAGTTACCAGTTAGTTGGTATCTACCTAGGTACCTACTTACCTAGGTACCTACCTACCTAGATACTGTACCTACCTAAGTACCTACCTCGGTACCTACCTAAATAGATACATACCTACCTACCTAAGTACCCACCTACCTAGGTACCTACCTAGTTACCAACCTACCTAGGTACCTACCTGCCTAGGTACCTACCTAAATAGATACATACCTACCTACCTAAGTACCCACCTACCTAGGTACCTACCTAGTTACCAACCTACCTAGGTACCTACCTGCCTAGGTACCTACCTACCTGCCTAGGTACCTACCTACCTGCCTAGGTACCTACCTACCTAGGTACCAACCTACCTAGGTACCTACCTGCCTAGGTACCTACCTACCAACCTAGGTACCTTACTACCTAGGTACCTACCTACCTGCCTAGGTACCTACCTACCTGCCTAGGTACCTACCTACCTAGGTACATACCTAGGTACCAACCTACCTAGGTACCAACCTACCTAGATACCTACCTGCCTAGGTACCTACATACCTGCCTAGGTACCTACCTGCCTAGGTACTTACCTACCTAGGTACCTACCTACCTAGGTACCTACCTACCTAGGTATCTACCTAGGTATCTACCTACCTAGATACCTACCAACCTAGGTACCTACCAACCTAGGTACCTACCTATCTAGATACCTACCTACCTAGGTACCTACTTACCTAGGTACCTACCTAGGTACCTACCTACCTAGGTACCAACCTACCTAGCGACCAACCTGCCTAGGTACCTACCTGCCTTGGTACCTACCTACCTAGGTACCTACCTAGGTGCCTACCTACCTAGGTACCTACCTGCCTAGGTACCTACCTACCAACCTAGGTACATTCCTACCTAGGTACCTACCTACCAACCTAGGTACCTACCTACCTAGGTACCTACTTACCTAGGTACCTACCTACCTAGGTACCTACCTACCAAGGTACCTACCTACATAGGTACCTATCTACCTAGGTATCTACCTAGGTACCTACCTACCTAGGTACCTACCTACCTAGGTACCTACATAGGTACCACCTACCTAGGTACCTACCTACCTAGGTACCTACTTACCTAGGTATCTACCTACCAAGGTACCTACCTACCAAGGTACCTACCTACCTAGGTACCTACCTACCTAGGTACCTACCTAGGTACCTACCTACCTTGGTATCTACCTAGGTACCTACTTACCTAGGTACCTACCTACCTAGGTACCTACATAGGTACCACCTACCTAGGTACCTACCTACCTAGATACCTACCTAAGTACCTACCTAGGTACCTACCTAAATAGATACCTACCTACTTAAGTACCCACCTACCTAGGTACCTACCTAGTTACCAGTTAGTTGGTATCTACCTAGGTACCTACTTACCTAGGTACCTACCTACCTAGATACTGTACCTACCTAAGTACCTACCTCGGTACCTACCTAAATAGATACATACCTACCTACCTAAGTACCCACCTACCTAGGTACCTACCTAGTTACCAACCTACCTAGGTACCTACCTGCCTAGGTACCTACCTAAATAGATACATACCTACCTACCTAAGTACCCACCTACCTAGGTACCTACCTAGTTACCAACCTACCTAGGTACCTACCTGCCTAGGTACCTACCTACCTGCCTAGGTACCTACCTACCTGCCTAGGTACCTACCTACCTAGGTACCAACCTACCTAGGTACCTACCTGCCTAGGTACCTACCTACCAACCTAGGTACCTTCCTACCTAGGTACCTACCTACCTGCCTAGGTACCTACCTACCTAGGTACCTACTTACCTAATTACCTACCTACCTAGGTACCTACCTACCTAGGTACCTACATAGGTACCTACCTACCTAGGTATCTACCTAGGTATCTACCTAGGTTAGGGTGACCAGATTTCCAGAGTCTAAAACCGGGACACTATGTGTGACGTCATGCGCGTGCACATTCTTAGGCATTGTCGTGTAGTAGTCTAGTCTGCTATCAAAGAAAACCGTTAAAACACGTCCGCTGTATACTGCAAGATACATTGTAACATTGACTGCGAAGATTTCACAGAGCGCACCTATACCATTGTCACTCACACACACACACACACACATTGATTCTGAATTACTGGAAACTTCATTAGGCTTTAATTTAACAGTTTTGTATATGCGATCACTGTAATTTGGGCAGACTGATGTGGTGTTGGGTGAAAACCGGGACATTTTTGCGTCCCGACGGGCTTTTGTCGGGACTCGGGACACGCGACTAAAAATCGGGACTGTCCCGGTCAAACCGGGACGTCTGGTCACCCTAACCTAGGTATCTACCTAGGTATCTACCTAGGTACCTACCTACCTAGGTACCTACTTACCTAGGTATCTACCTACCAAGGTACCTACCTACCAAGGTACCTACCTACCTAGGTACCTACCTACCTAGGTACCTACCTAGGTACCTACCTACCTTGGTATCTACCTAGGTACCTACTTACCTAGGTACCTACCTACCTAGGTACCTACATAGGTACCACCTACCTAGGTACCTACCTACCTAGATACCTACCTAAGTACCTACCTAGGTACCTACCTAAATAGATACCTACCTACTTAAGTACCCACCTACCTAGGTACCTACCTAGTTACCAGTTAGTTGGTATCTACCTAGGTACCTACTTACCTAGGTACCTACCTACCTAGATACTGTACCTACCTAAGTACCTACCTCGGTACCTACCTAAATAGATACATACCTACCTACCTAAGTACCCACCTACCTAGGTACCTACCTAGTTACCAACCTACCTAGGTACCTACCTGCCTAGGTACCTACCTAAATAGATACATACCTACCTACCTAAGTACCCACCTACCTAGGTACCTACCTAGTTACCAACCTACCTAGGTACCTACCTGCCTAGGTACCTACCTACCTGCCTAGGTACCTACCTACCTGCCTAGGTACCTACCTACCTAGGTACCAACCTACCTAGGTACCTACCTGCCTAGGTACCTACCTACCAACCTAGGTACCTTACTACCTAGGTACCTACCTACCTGCCTAGGTACCTACCTACCTGCCTAGGTACCTACCTACCTAGGTACATACCTAGGTACCAACCTACCTAGGTACCAACCTACCTAGATACCTACCTGCCTAGGTACCTACATACCTGCCTAGGTACCTACCTGCCTAGGTACTTACCTACCTAGGTACCTACCTACCTAGGTACCTACCTACCTAGGTACCTACTTACCTAGGTATCTACCTACCAAGGTACCTACCTACCAAGGTACCTACCTACCTAGGTACCTACCTACCTAGGTACCTACCTAGGTACCTACCTACCTTGGTATCTACCTAGGTACCTACTTACCTAGGAACCTACCTACCTAGCTACCTACATAGGTACCACCTACCTAGGTACCTACCTACCTAGATACCTACCTAAGTACCTACCTAGGTACCTACCTAAATAGATACCTACCTACTTAAGTACCCACCTACCTAGGTACCTACCTAGTTACCAGTTAGTTGGTATCTACCTAGGTACCTACTTACCTAGGTACCTACCTACCTAGATACCTACCTAAGTACCTACCTAGGTACCTACCTAAATAGATACATACCTACCTACCTAAGTACCCACCTACCTAGGTACCTACCTAGTTACCAACCTACCTAGGTACCTACCTGCCTAGGTACCTACCTACCTGCCTAGGTACCTACCTACCTAGGTACCAACCTACCTAGGTACCAACCTACCTAGGTACCTACCTGCCTAGGTACCTACCTACCAACCTAGGTACCTTCCTACCTAGGTACCTACCTACCTGCCTAGGTACCTACCTACCTAGGTACATACCTAGGTACCAACCTACCTAGGTACAAACCTACCTAGATACCTACCTGCCTAGGTACCTACCTACCAACCTAGGTACCTTCCTACCTAGATGGAGACGGGCACGCTTCAACAAAAGCTTTGTCTCATCTGCCATCACTGCACTGAACAACCTCTGACAATAACCCTGCATTGGCCCTCCTGGAAGCACATCTGTTACAAATGTCTGTGTGTTTGTGTTTTTTTTTTTTTTTATGGTGTTATATGTTGTCTGCTGTCATCAATGTGATGTTGGCTGTGACAAGTCTTGTGACGGCGGTGAAAACAACCGGGGGACCCCTGGGGAATATAAAGGCTATCTATCTATCTATCTACCAACCTAGGTACCTTCCTACCTAGGTACCTACCTACCTGCCTAGGTACCTACCTACCTATGTACCTACCTAGGTACCAACCTACCTAGGTACCAACCTACCTAGGTACCTACCTGCCTAGGTACCTACCTACCAACCTAGGTACCTTCCTACCTAGGTACCTACCTACCTGCCTAGGTACCTACCTACCTGCCTAGGTACCTACCTACCTAGGTACCTACCTAGGTACCAACCTACCTAGGTACCAACCTACCTAGGTACCTACCTGCCTAGGTACCTACCTACCAACCTAATTACCTTCCTACCTAGGTACCTACCTACCTGCCTAGGTACCTACCTACCTGCCTAGGTACCTACCTACCTAGGTACCAACCTAGGTACCAACCTGCCTAGGTACCAACCTACCTAGGTACCTACCTGCCTAGGTACCTACCTACCAACCTAGGTACCTTCCTACCTAGGTACCTACCTACCTACCTAGGTACCTACCTAGGTTCCTACCTACCTAGGTACCTACCAACCTAAGTACCTACCTACCTAGGTACCTACTTACCTAGGTACCTACCTACCTAGGTACCTACATAGGTACCTACCTACCTATGTACCTACCTACCTAGGTATCTACCTAGGTACCTACCTACCTAGGTACCTGTCTAGGTACCTACTTACCTAGGTACCTACCTACCAAGGTACATACCTACCTAGGTACCTACCTACCTAGGTACCTACCTACCTAGGTATCTACCTAGATACCTACCTACCTAGGTACCTGTCTAGGTGCCTACTTACCTCGGTACCTACCTACCTAGGTACCTACCTATGTACCTACCTAGGTACCTACCTAAATAGATACCTACCTACCTAAGTACCTACCTACCTAGGTACCAACCTACCTAGGTACCTACCTGCCTAGGTACCTACCTACCAACCTAGGTACCTTCCTACCTAGTTACTTACCTACCTGCCTAGGTACCTACCTACCTGCCTAGGTACCTACCTACCTAGGTACCTACCCAGGTACCTACCTACCTATCTAGGTACATTCTTGCCAAGGTACCTACGTAGGTACCTACCTACCTAGGTACCTACCTACCTACCTAGGTACCTACCTAAGTACCTACCTACCTATCTAGGTACATACTTACCTAGGTACCTACCTACCTAGGTACCTACCTAGGTACCTACCTACCTAAGTACCTACCTAGAAAGCACAAAGTTTCTGGGCATACACATAACTGACGACCTCTCATGGACTCTCAACACCACACACATCACAAAGAAAGCCCAGCAGCGTCTGTACTTTCTGAGAAGACTGCGTAAAGCTAATCTCCCAACCTCCATCCTCACAACCTTCTACAGAGGGACGATTGAGAGCATCCTCAGCGGCGCCATCACAGCGTGGTTCGGCAACTGCACCGCTGCAGACCGTAAGGCCCTGTGAGGACAGCCGAAAAGATCACTGGAGTCTCTCTGCCCCCCCTTTCAGACATCTACAGCTCCCGCTGTCTGCGAAAAGCCAGGAACATCATCAGAGACACTTCCCATCCCTCCCATGGACTATTCACCTCACTACCATCTGGTAGAAGGCTCCGCAGCATCACTGCCCGCACCTCCAGAATGGGGAAGAGCTTCTTCCCGCAGGCAGTCAGACTGCTGAATAACCTGTAGTGCAATATTTTGGACTGTAATTTCTTAGTAACTCAGGTTGCAAACCAGCGCGTCACAGCACACAGCACCTTATGCCCCCACACTTTTCTGCTGCTACTACTTATATTTATTTAGAATAGTCTTGTTTACAAATCATACCACTAGCCTTGCTGCTATTATTTATATTTACGTAGAACAGTCTACTGTTTACAAATCACACCACTAGCCACAGTGCTCTGCTAAAAGCCATGCCCTGTCTAGAGTGTTTGTTCTAGGTCACCTGCAAACTTGACCTGCCTTGTTTACAACTGTGTTGTATTGTTCATTACTGTGTTGCACTGTATGTACAGTAGTGTACAGGAGAGTGTAAGCGTGTGTGTGGGTGAGTGTGTGAGTGCGTGTGTGAGTGGGTGAAGTGAATCTGTGTAGTCCCTCAGTAGTGTATGTAGGCACTATTATGTATCTGTCTTGTCTATACTGTGTTTTAACAGTTACGTGTACCACCAATTGTTCCCGGTGAAACGTTGTCTCGTCTCACTATGTACTGTGTATATGGCTGAAACGACAATAAAAACCTACTTGACTTGACTTGACTTGAGGTAGCTACCAACCTGCCTAGGTACCTACCTGCCTAAGTACCTACCTGCCTAGGTACCTGCCTAGGTACCTACCTAGGTACCTACCTAGGTACCTACCTACCTAGGTACCTACCTACCTAGGTACCCACCTACCTTGGTACCTATATACCTAGGTACCTACCTAGGTACCTACCTACCTAACTACCTAGGTACAGTACCTACCTACCTAGGTATCTACCTACCAACATAGGTACCTACCTGCCTAGGTACCTACTTACCTAGGTACCTACCTACCTAGGTACCTACATAAGTACCTACCTACCTAGGTACTTACCTACCTAAGTACCTACCTACCTAGGTACCTACCTACCTAGGTACCTACCTACCTAGATATCTACCTACCTAGTTACCTACATAGGTACCTACCTACCTAGGTACCTACCTACCTAGGTATCTACCTAGGTACCTACCTACCTAGGTACCTACCTAGGTACCTACCTACCTAGGTACCTGTCTAGGAACCTACTTACCTAGGTACCTACCTACCAAGGTACATACATACCTACCTAGGTACCTACCTACCTAGGTACCTACATAGGTATATACCTACCTATACATACCTACCTACCTATCTAGGTATATACTTACCTAGGTACCTACTTACCTAGGTACCTACCTACCTAGGTACGTACCTAACTAGGTACCTACCTACCTAACTACTCTGGATAAGAGCGTCAGCTAAGTATAATGTAATGTAATGGTAATGGTGCCTACCTAGGTACCTACATGCCTAGGTCCCTACCTACCTAGGTACCAACCTACCTAGGTACCTACCTGTCTAGATACCTACCTACCTACCTAGGTACCTGCAGCAAGGCTAGTGAAAGCGGTCATTATAGTCTTGCCGCGACTTTTTTCCCTTTTTTCGGGACAGCGACTAGAAGCTTTTGGCCCCCAAGGCCCCCCCCCCCCCCCAAAGACTGGGAGACTGCCAAAAGTTTTTGCTGAATAACTCAATGAACGTTTCACCCAACAACATGAAATTTTTGTCCTATGTCGGTGTCACAGAGACGTATCGACCCAGCCCATAAACACTCACTTGAAGCATAGCGCCACCAAGTGATATGGGTAAATGCAAAAATTGGGATATTGAGTTCCCAATATCTTGGAACAAGAAGGTGGAAACTGCACAAAATACGTCATGCACAATCAGCCCAAAGACCTCTAAAACCACAGCATGTGCCATACAATTTCATCCATAGGGGGCTGTAATTGCACAAAATGTCATTTTCCCTATTATGTAGAGAATGATAATGTTTACAACCAATTTTTTTTTATCGTGAAATCTATTGAAAACAGTGGTCGACACCCACTTCCAACGAAAACAATTTCTGCGAAATTTTAATATTACGAAAACGAATCTGAACAAACTCGTCATAGGCCGTTCATGTGAATCTCACCAAATATGGTATACGTCATCTACAGACAATGCTGACAAAAAGTTATCAAAGGATTTATCTTGAGATAAATCATTTCAAAGTTACACATCAATGAACATTTAACATGTAGCTTAAAATTCTTCAAAAGTTCATATCTTGGCTTTTAATTGCTGAAATTTGGTCAAAGTTGTCTCTAAACAGCTTTCTGTTCATGTGTACTTAATTTTGTGACATTTCATCATAGGGGGCGATGTGTTTCCCCGAAGCTAGGTGACGAAAAACTGTTTTTGTGAAATCATCCGTCAACAATTTTGCCCAAGACAACAATTTTGCGTTAGTATGTCGGTGTTACAGAGGCGTATCGACCCAGCCCATAAACACTCACTTAAAACATAGCGCCACCTAGTGATATGGGTAAATGCAAAAATTGGGATTTTGAATTGCCAATATCTTGGACTAAGAAGGTAGAAACTGTATAAAATATGTCATACACGATCAACACAAAGACCTCTAAAAGCACAGCACATGCCATAAAATTGGCAAAAAAAGTTCCCACATTTCAATACACTGCGGTGGTCATACCATGTACCGCTATGCGGTACATCTAGTTATGTCTTATGTCTTTTATTATGTCTTATGTCTTTATTATGTCTTATGCCTTTTATTATGTCTTATGTCTTTACTATGTCTTATGTCTTTATTATGACCGCCGCTAGAGAAGCTAGCAAAAGCGGTCATTATAGTGTTGCCGCGACTTTTTTCCCTTTTTTTTTTTCTTTTTTTTTCAGCAATTTTCCGTCAACGGTTTCCGGGACACTGGAACTCTGGGGGACATGAATCTTGAAGCTTTTGGCCCCCAAGGGCCACCCCTCCGCTTTGCCAGGGTCCATCAAAGAGGGGGAGACCGGCAACAGTTTTTGCTAAATAACTCAATGAACATTTCACCTAACAACATGAAATTTTTGTCATATGTCGGTGTCACAGAGACTTATCGACCCAGCCAATAAACACTCACTTGAAGCATAGCGCCACCAAGTGATATGGGTAAATGCAAAAATTGGAATATTGAGTTCCCAATATCTTGGACTGAGAAGGTGGAAACTGTGAAAAATACGTCATGCACGATTACCACAAAGACTTCTAACACCACAGCACATGCCATAAAATTTGGTCCATAGGGGGTGCTGTAATTGTAGAAAATGTCATTTTGCCTATTATCTAGAGAATGCTAACGTTTACAAAAAAAAATTTTTTATCGTGAAATCTATTGACGCTCACGCATTGAAAACACTGGTCGACGCCCACTTCCAACAAAAACAATTTCCATGAAATTTTAACATTGCGAAAACGAATCTGAACAAACTCCTCATAGGCCGTTCATTTGAATCTCACCAAATTTCGTATATGTCATCTACAGACAATGCTGACAAAAAGTTATCAAAGGATTTATCTTGAGATAAACCGTTTCGAAGTTACACGTCAATGAACATTTAACACATAGCTTAAAATTGTTCAAAAGTCCATATCTTGGCTTTTAATTGCTCAAATTTGGTCAAAGTTGACATGCCATCTCTACACAGATTTCTGTTCATGTGTACTAAATTTTGTGACATTTCGTCATACGGGACGATGTTTATCGGTAAAGCTAGGTGTCAAAAAACAGTTTTTGTTAAATAACTCGTCAACAATTTTGCCCAAGACAACGATTTTCTGTTAGTATGTCGGTGTTACAGTGGCGTATCGACCCAGCCCATAAACACTCACTTTAAGCATAGCGCCACCTAGTGAAAAGGGTAAATGCAAAAATTGAGATTTTGAGTTGGCAATATGTTGGAACGAGAAGGTGGAAACTGCACAAAATACGTCATGCACGATCAGACCAAAGACCTCTAAAACCACAGCACATGCCATACAATTTCATCCATAGGGGGTGCTGTAATTGCACAAAATGTCATTTTCCCTATTATCTAGAGAATGCTAATGTTTACAACCAATTTTTTTTTATTGTGAAATCTATTGATGCTCACGCATTGAAAACAGTGGTCGACGCCCACTTCCAATGAAAACAATTTCCGTGAAATTTTAATATTGCGAAAAAGAATCTGAACGAACTTGTCATAGGCCGTTCATGTGAATCTCACCAAATTTCGTATTCGCTATGCGGTACATCTAGTTATGTCTTATGCCTTTTACTATGTCTTATGTCTTTATTATGTCTTATGTCTTTATTATGTCTTATGCCTTTTATTATGTCTTATGTCTTTATTGTGTCTTATGCCTTTACTGTATCTTATGCCTTTTACTATGGCTTATGCCTTTACTGTGTCTTATGCCTTTATTATGTCTTATGTCTTATACTATGTCTTATGTCCTTTATTATGTCTTATGCCTTTTACTATGTCTTATGCTGTGTCTTATGTCTTATACTATGTCTTATGTCTTATACTATGTCTTATGTCCTTTATTATGTCTTATGCCTTTTACTATGTCTTATACTATGTCTTATGTCTTTATTATGTCTTATGCCTTATACTGTGTCTTATGTCCTTTATTATGTCTTATGCCTTTTACTATGTCTTATACTATGTCTTATGTCTTTATTATGTCTTATGCCTTATACTATGTCTTATACTATGTCTTATGTCTTTATTATGTCTTATGTCTTTATTATGTCTTATGCCTTTTATTATGTCTTATACTATGTCTTATGTCTTTATTATGTCTTATGTCTTTATTATGTCTTATGCCTTTTATTATGTCTTATGTCTTTATTGTGTCTTATGCCTTTACTGTATCTTATGCCTTTTACTATGGCTTATGCCTTTACTGTGTCTTATGCCTTTATTATGTCTTATGTCTTATACTATGTCTTATGTCCTTTATTATGTCTTATGCCTTTTACTATGTCTTATGTCTTATACTGTGTCTTATGTCTTATACTATGTCTTATGTGTTATACTATGTCTTATGTCCTTTATTATGTCTTATGCCTTTTACTATGTCTTATACTATGTCTTATGTCTTTATTATGTCTTATGCCTTATACTGTGTCTTATGTCTTTATTATGTCTTATGCCTTATACTGTGTCTTATGTCTTTATTATGTCTTATGTCTTTATTCCATTCCATTGAGGTGGACAGCAAAGAAAGAATGTCATTGTGCAGAGAAACATGTTTCTACCCTTCTACATGTGACTACTATGTGTTATGCCTTTATTATGTCTTATGTCTTTTACTGTACTTATGTCTTATACTATGTCTTATGCCTTTTACTGTGTCTTATGCCTTTTACTATGTCTTATACTATGTCTTATGTCTTTATTGTGTCTTATGCCTTTTACTATGTCTTATATTATGTCTTACATTATGTCTTTATTATGTCTTATGCCTTATACTGTGTCTTATGTCTTTATTGTGTCTTATGCCTTTACTGTATCTTATGCCTTTTACTATGGCTTATGCCTTTACTGTGTCTTATGCCTTTATTATGTCTTATGTCTTATACTATGTCTTATGTCCTTTATTATGTCTTATGCCTTTTACTATGTCTTATACTGTGTCTTATGTGTTATACTATGTCTTATGTCCTTTATTATGTCTTATGCCTTTTACTATGTCTTATACTATGTCTTATGTCTTTATTATGTCTTATGCCTTATACTGTGTCTTATGTCTTTATTATGTCTTATGTCTTTATTCCATTCCATTGAGGTGGACAGCAAAGAAAGAATGTCATTGTGCAGAGAAACATGTTTCTACCCTTCTACATGTGACTACTATGTCCTATGCCTTTATTATGTCTTATGTCTTTTACTGTACTTATGTCCTTTACTATGTCTTATGCCTTTTACTGTGTCCTATGTCTTTTACTCCGTGTGCCATTGAGGTGGACAGCAAAGAATGTCATTGTGCAGAGAAAAATGTTTCTACCCTTCTACATGTGACAATGCACTTTGAACTCTGCTGAATGACGTTCTGGTTTGTTGTGGTTGCTGAATGATCAGTATGCGTGAATGTGGTGATATGATCGTACCTGCCTCACCCAGCAGAAGAACAAGCAGCACACACACACTCTGGGCTGTGGAGAGAACAGCACGTGAGGAGAACATCTGGGCTCTGGTGGGAGAACACGGCAAAAACATCTGGGTTCTGTAGGACACAAATACAGAGAACATTTGGGTTCTATATCAGACAGTGTGTGTGTGTGTGTGTGTGTGTGTGTGTGTGTCACATGCTTAACCACGGGTGGGCTGTGTGTGTGTGTGTCTGTGTGTGAGAGAGAGAGAGAGAGTGTGTGTGTGAGTGTGTGTGTGTGTGTGTGTGTGTGTGTGTCACAGGCTTAGCCATGGGTGTGCAGTGTTTGTGTGTGTTTGTGTGTTGTGATGTCACGAGAGGCTGCGTCCTCGACGGGCTCTACATAGCCCGGAGGTGGCTCCATCCCAAACCAGGCATGGCCCCATCTGCTGGCCGCGGCCAGGAACCTCACGCACCCGATTAACCACCCTGACACCTGAGAGCACTCGTCAGCCTTGATGAGCACACCTGAGCCTGATAAAAGGCAAAGGGCTAAAGACAGTTTTGGAGCTGTGGCAGAGGAGGAAGAGAGTGCTGGCTCGCGCGCTGTTGGTAGAGGGAAGAAGTTTTGGCGATTGGATTACAATTGGATTTCGTTCATTAAAGGAAGTACTGGTGTGAGTTTTTCGTTTACGTTTTCTGGAACTTTTTGTTGGGAAATACGGCTTGGCCTATTGCTTGCGTGAACTGCCTTTTTCGTTGAGTGTTTTGACTGAAGAGAGTTTTTGTTGGACTTTACTGCTACCTGAGTTTTCCCCTTTTTGAGAGTTGCCTGAGTTTGCTATTAAAAAATCCGTTTTTAGTTTGATTCCTGTGTCCCTGCACTGTTTGTCACGACCCGCCACAACTGCACAACCTCTCACGACATCACATATGGTGGAGAACGCGGGCACAAACACTGAGGTGCGAAGGGTAGGAGGACACTAAGAACTTTCACCGAACTCACTAAAGTCACAAAAAAAAAAAAAAAAAAAAAAATTTCCTTCTTCCCAATTATGGAGGAACTTTTGAAAACCCTGGTCGCGAGCCAACAGGCCCAAAAACAGGCCAATACCGCGCTCTTGGAGGAGCAGAGGAGGGCTAACGTGCTGAAGGCGGAGGAACTGCAGCTACAAAGGCAGCTGGCTGCTCGCTCGGCTTCCCCAGTCAAGGCGAGCGATTTTTTTTTGTCTAAGATGGGGCCAACCGACGACGTGGAGGCATATTTGCATGCCTTTGAGGCCACGGCCGTACGGCAAGCATGGCCCAAGACGCAGTGGGTGGGACTACTAGCCCCTTTTCTGACCGGAGAGGCATTGAATGCGGTCTGGGATCTACCCTCCGAAAAAGCAACCAGCTATGATGCCCTCAAGGAAGATATATTGAGCAGGCACGGGCTCACCAAATTCGGCCTCGCCCAGCGCTTCCACAGCTGGACCTTCCGGCCTGACCAGGCCCCCCGTACACAAATGCACAAGCTCGCCTGGATCGCACGGAGATGGCTGGAGCCGGAAAAGAATGATGCTGCCGCCGTGGTTGAGACGGTCGTGGTCGACCGTTACATGCGGGCCCTGCCGTTCGAAGCGAGGCGGTTCGTCAGTCAGCAGGCTCTGACCACCGCTGCCCTCACGGTCGAGGCAGTAGAAAAATACCAGGCCACCGCGGAAATGCTCCGGCCCCAAAGGAAAGAGCCCCGGGGTGCCTCTCCGCCTCTGACAAGGGGGGGACTTACCAAGACCCCCAAGAGCCCTCCCCCCGACGCGACCGGACCTGGCTATGCCGCACGCGGAGAAAGGAGCCAGCCGAGCCCGAGACGGACATCCAGAGACCCCGAGACTCGGCAATGCTACCGATGTGGGGAGTACGGACACATGTCGTGGCAGTGTGGGAAACCAGGGGATGAGCCCATGCCCACGGCGGGGGCTTCTACCTCGTCGTCCCCCCACCTGTTCGCCTCCCTCGTTGGGCTCACCGGGAGCGTCCCAGATAGACCCCCTACCTGCCCGGTCACCGTGAATGACCACGACACGGAAGCATTACTAGACTCGGGGAGTCGAGTCACTCTGGTGCGAGGGGACCTAGTAAACCCAGTGGAACTAAACACTAGCCTCGTCCTCCCGATTTCCTGCGTCCATGGAGACACCAGGGACTACCCCACCACCGAACTCGCCATGACGACCACCCGAGGGACCGTGCGCACGAGGGCTGGCGTAGTGGACAACCTACCTGTCCCGATACTAATCGGACGAGACTGCCCGGCATTTTATCCTCTATGGGGGGAGACCCAGGAGAGACTCCACCGAGAGCCCCGGCGGCGAAAAGGTAAAGCCCGAGTCACGAGCAAACCAGGGCGAGCGCCCCAGTCACTTACCC
The DNA here is from genome assembly GCA_027475355.1 of Coilia nasus. Lineage (NCBI taxonomy): Eukaryota > Metazoa > Chordata > Actinopteri > Clupeiformes > Engraulidae > Coilia > Coilia nasus. The sequence goes on from CM050215.1 coordinate 19,313,407, forward strand.
CTGCCCCTCCCCTTGCAGGGATGGCCGTTGCCCGGTCCGAAGAGACCAGTCCGGACACCGAGGTGGAAACGCCGGATGCGACGAGCCCCGAAGACGAGGAGGGGCGGCAGGCCGGGGAGCTCCCCCCGCTTACTGGACAGTACGGAACTGCCCAACTGCAAGACCCCACTCTCGCGAACGCCCTCAAACAGATACAGGTACTAGAGGGAGTAGTGCTAGGTGATAGAGCCACCCCCAGTTACCCGCATTTTGCCATAACTAATGGCCTATTGTACCAGATAGTAAAAAGGGAGGAGTCAGTACGTGAGCAGCTTTTAGTTCCCCAGACCCACCGAGCCACCGTGCTCAGTCTAGCCCACACCCACCCGCTAGGAGCGCATCTAGGGATGGACAAAACCAGGGAGCGGATTTTACAGCGCGTCTTTTGGCCAGGGGTCCATAAGGACATAGAGAACTACTGCCGGAGTTGCCCTGAGTGCCAGCGGGTGGCGCCAAAGGCCAGCTACAGAAACCCACTCATCCCTCTGCCCATAATAGAGACGCCTTTTGAGAGGATAGGGTTAGACATAGTGGGCCCCTTACCAAAGAGCTCCAGAGGCCACCAGTATATTTTAGTTATCGTGGATTATGCCACCCGATACCCCGAAGCCATCCCGCTGAGAAAAGCCACCTCAAAGCAGATCGCTAAGGAACTCTTCCTCCTGTCCACCAGTCTGGGGCTGCCGAAGGAAATTTTGACAGACCAAGGGAGCCCGTTCATGTCTCGGGTGATGAAAGAACTCTGTGCCCTGCTGAAGATAAAACAGCTGAGGACGTCCGTCTATCACCCCCAAACGGATGGCTTAGTCGAGCGTTTTAATAAGACGCTAAAGAGCATGCTGAGGAAGGTGATCGAGGAGGACGGGCGCAACTGGGATCAACTGTTGCCGTACCTCCTATTCGCCGTGCGGGAGGTGCCCCAATCCTCCACGGGATTTTTGCCTTTCGAGCTCCTGCTTTCCTACCGACCCCGAGGGCTGCTAGACATAGCCAAGGAAGCCTGGGAGGAACAGCCTTGCCGTCAGCGAACCCTGATTGAACACGTGGGGGCGATGAGAGAGAGGATGAGGAGCATTTACCCGATCATACGTGAGCATATGGAAGCGGCACAGCGGCAACAACAAACCGCATACAACAGACCAGCCCAGCCCTGAGAATTCAAACCAGGAGATAGAGTCCTCGTATTAGTACCGACGGTAGAATGCAAATTCCTGGCAACCTGGCAGGGGCCGTACGAAGTAGTTGAACGAGTGGGGCCGGTAAACTACAAGGTAAGACAGCCGGATAAACGGAAACCACTCCAAATATATCATATCAACCTTTTAAAAAAATGGCACGCCCGAGAGGCGTTGTTTAGCTGTTTGCCCCCTACAGAATCCAAGGAGCCCGCGAGGGAGGAGGTCCGGATCGGGCCGAACCTGTCGCCCCACCAACGACAGATGGCCCTGGAGCTGGTGGACCGGAACCAGGACGTCTTTTCCTCCCTCCCCGGACATACAGAAGTGATCCAGCACGAGATCCGCACCTTGCCGGGACGGACGGTACACCTGCGCCCCTATCGGGTGCCGGACGCTCGAAAGATAGCAATCCAGGAGGAGGTAAACAAAATGCTCGAGTTGGGGGTGATTGAGGAGTCCAAAAGTGCCTGGGCAAGCCCCATAGTACTCGTGCCAAAGCCAGATGGGACGGTACGGTTCTGTAACGATTATAGGAAGTTGAATGAAGTATCCGAATTCGACGCATATCCGATGCCACGGGTCGATGACCTAGTCGATTCGTTAGGACACGCCCGTTTCCTGACCACTCTGGATCTTACCAAAGGCTATTGGCAGGTGCCCCTGACCCCAGCGTCCAGAGAGAAGACCGCGTTTGCCACACCGGAGGGGCTCTACCAGTATACGCGGCTCCCGTTCGGTCTCCACGGAGCACCAGCCACGTTCCAGCGCCTGATGGACCGGGTCCTCACACCACACAAAAGGTATGCCGCTGCATTTTTGGATGATGTCGTTATCCAAAGCTCAG
>CM050215.1:19322967-19325467 GCA_027475355.1 Coilia nasus
GAAGCAGTCACCTCTTTTGATGGACCAAAGGCTTCGTTGTTACGGGAGTGTACACGGGAGTCTCCGCTAGTGTTTCTAAGTGAGATGATTTTAGACAGTTATGTGATGAAGCCTGCAGATCTCCTCCACTTCCGTACTGCGGTGTCAAAGCTGTCAGCACTCACACAACTTCCCTTGTGTCCTCTGACCGTCATGAGGCGTACACTCAGATGGAGTATAGACCTCACTCAACATCACTGGCTATGTCTGCGATTCATCCAGGTCATAGTAGTCATGCCTGCCTTTTGTGTAGCTTCAAAAGTAGTTAAAGCTACACATGGAAGTACAGTTGCCTACCAGTAAGCACTCATGATTACTGGGCATGCCATTATAAGCACACTCACATAGGGTGCATTTAGTGCACAAGGGTGCAAACAGCATTGCGCATACTACGTGTACTATCATTGCAACAGTATTGCGCATACTACGTGTACTATCATTCTTGTGCACGTTAAAATTAGCCCACTAACTTTATACATACGTGTGCATGACATTATGGTTTCACCTAACATAAGTGTATATGGTATTATAACTGCACTAACATAAGTGTAAATGGTATTATAACTGCACTAACATAAGTAATGTGTAAGTACACTAATGTATGCATAAGTAAGCATGGCATTATGAGTGCACTGACATTTGTGTGCATGACATGATAAGTGTGCATGAGTGCACTTAGATAAGTCTATATGGTATTGTGTGCATTGGTATTATGACTCTACATGCGTGTGCATTGGTATTATGAGTACATGCGTGTGCAGTGGTATTATGAGTACATGCGTGTGCAGTGGTATTATGAGTACATGCGTGTGCAGTGGTATTATGACTCTACATGTGTGTGCAGTGGTATTATGACTCTACATGCGTGTGCAGTGGTATTATGTGCACTAACATACGTGTGCAGTGGTATTATGTGCACTAACATACGTGTGCAGTAGTATTATGAGTCTACATGTGTGTGCATGACGAGTGAACTTACTTATTATGACATGAGTGAACTATAGATAAGTCTATATGGTATTATGTGCACTAACATAAGGTATAAAGGCAGTAACATAAGTATGCGTGACATTATGAGTACACTAACATATATGTGCAGTGGTATTTTGAGTGTGCTTAGGTAAGTGTATATGATATTTCATCAGTATGCACTCACTGCGACTAACGTGGACGGACGAGAGATGTCTGCCCTGCACAGCAGTAATACAGATGTGTGTGTGTGTGTGTGTGTGTGTGTGTGTGTGTGTGTGTGTGTGTGTGTGTCTATGTGTAAAGGCATCCATTTGCTGGGTAACACTGTGTGTGCATGTGCAAGGATCTGGTGGTATGATCAAAAGCAGGAAGTTGTAATGTGACCCAGGAAGTGACTGATGTCCCGCCCCCTGCCCCCAGGATGTGGCGGTAGCAGCAGGGGGGGAGGGTCACGGCCAGGCGGCGTCTGACAGTGTCTCGCTCCCGTCGTACGCCGACTACCCCTCCGGCCGCCCGCTCCTCAGCACTCGCCTCCCCGCCAGCCCTCGGCCAATCACGGCCTTCCCTGAGAGCAGCAGCACAGGTGAGCCAATCACAGCCTCCATTCGTCCTGTCAGCAAGCACGTGGTGACCTCATAACACCGTCACAGTAGTAGTGTGGCCCTCACATGCACCAGTGACGGTCCTCTCTCACAGGAAGTAGCACAGAAGTAACCAATGGCAGTCCTCTCTCATAGGAAGTAGCACAGTAGTAACCAATGACAGTCGTCTCTCACAGGAAGTAGCACAGTAGTAACCAATAACAGTCCTCTCTCACAGGAAGTAGCACAATATTGACCTGTAGTAAGGGACTGTCTTCATGCACAGTAACTGCGCTACTTTTAAAAAGGACAAAACAAGAAACTGTGGCCAGTTCCTAATCTTCAAGTGTAAGTGTAACATTGCACACAGTCATAGCACAGGCTACTGGTGTGTGTGTGTGTGTGTGTGTGTGGTAAGGCTGTTTAATATTGCACACAGTCATAGCACACAGCTACTGGTGGGAGGGGTTTGTGTGTGTGTGTGTGTGTGTGTGTGTGTGTGTGTGTGTGTGTGTATGTGTGCGTGCGCTCAGGCTGCTGGTGCCCCAACATATGCTTGAAGACACCGGACACCATGTAAGGAGAGAGAGGACGGGTGTGTGTGAGGTGTGTGTGTAAGGTGTGTGAGGTGTGTGTGAGGGGTGTGTATGTGAGTGAGAGGAGGGGTGCTTGGGTGTGTGTGAGAGGGGTGTGTTTGTGTGTGTGTGCGTGCGTGTATGAGGAGTGTGTGATGAAGGGAAGAATAGAAGAGGGAGGGACAAAGAATGCGAGAGAGAGAGAGTTGTGGAGGAGAGAGAGGATGGAGAGAGAGGGGGGGGAGAGAGAGAGAGGAGTAGTAAGCTTTCCTAGTGATTATGAAGCCTAATGAATAATTCACACATGTTTAAAACAGCAGAGTCTTTATCACA
>CM050215.1:19335467-19350467 GCA_027475355.1 Coilia nasus
GCTGCTAGAAAGTCTAATTTTTGCCTTTGAAATGTTTACGCACAAAGTGTTTCCCATGACGTGTTGCTTTTAGCTGTGCTTCAAAGAATCTATGAAATGTGCCTACATGGTTTTATTAATAAATTTGTATTTTTTTAATTTATAAATAATGTTGCCAGCGTTATTTTTGGTGCAGTATACAATGGGATCACTTTTCATAATGTTTGAGATGTCTCTGAAGCAAAAACAATTGTAATCAAAGACATTTTCTGCTTGAAATGTTGCTCGTTACAAAAAGCCATTTTTCTCAGTATTTTGGTCAGAAATCAGCATTTTTAGTTACACCCACCCATGTTCTCCAGGCAATTGCTAAGGAATGGAAAGAGGTACAAACAATTTTTTTTCTGATGATAAAGGAAAGTCTGGAGTTTCTTTTGGTATGTTTTTTGTTGACACAGACATAGAACTCAATTTTCTGTGGGTCTTGAAAAAACACTGAAATGTTCAAAAAATCCTGGCACTGGGACGTGACCAACTTTGAAAATGGCTGGCACTGAATGAGTTAATAAATACCTTACAAAAGCTAATAAACAAGAATAAGTTCTTTGGTAAATACCATAAACGTTTACAGACATTTCAGGAACATCATTACAATAATAAGATAACAAAAGTTGAACAAAAGATCTGAACTGTCAACACCACCCATGTTTTTTATTATAGTCATTATAGCATGTCCCATTACATCCTTCCTTACTAATCTATGTACCTATGTAGGCTATAGTTATTTACATTGAAGAAATTAGACAGGCACGTGACTGCACATAGGTGTGTCCACTAAAAGACCTCCCACTATGTGACAGAATCTCATGTCTCCACGTCCTACCCTTCATTCCCACCTCTTCACATGTGTAAAATCATTTTAAAATTGCTCTTTATCTTTCTAGGCCTATGGGATGACGGGGTATAAATGCAAATTCATTTGATGGCCCTTGGTATGTCTGAGTAGGACTGAAACACAATCAGAGACACACTCTGGACCATAGGACATAGGACACAGGACATAGGACCTGTTAGGGAATGGATAACCAAATCCAAAAGACTGAAATATTTATGGGAATGGTAATGGAAATATATATGTAAATATAAACTCACCATGACTACTGTTATTAGGCTATACTAGAACAAGTACTCGTGTACACACAGGAATGTGCACAGGCGTGCGCACACAAAAAGACACAGAAACACAAATCTAGCTAAGGATGATGGTGGATCACTCTCCACCTCCTTATCACCTACTCCTACTGTTAAACTATTGAGAAGGCAGTTAATGTTCTGTTTTATAAACTGAAGATGCACTGATTTATATTAAAAAAAAAATGCTTTGAGTTTGAACTTTACTGCGCTTTTTTACTGTATGTTTTGCGGTAATGGTCTTATTTTTTATTCTCAAAGGTCTTAAAATGGTCTTTAAAAGCATTATATTTGCTTGTCAGAAATGTGCAGAGACCCTGCATAGACACACACACACAGACACACGCAGAGGTAACACACACACACACACACACGCAGAGGTAACACGCGAACACACACACACACACACTGATGGACCTGCTGGAACAGGAGTACCAGAGACTAACACAGACACACACAGAGGTCACACACACACAAAGGTCACACGCAGAGGTAACAGACACACACGCACACACATGGACCTGCTGGAACAGGAGTAGCAAAGACTAATACACACACACACACACAGAGGTAACGCACACACACACAGAGGTAACACACACACACACACACACAGACACATCTTGCTGAACTGCATAGAATGCTTATTTCTCCAAAAGCTCCCTCACACACACCCTCCCCCTTGCTCTGCTGGTGTGTGTGTGTGTGTGTGTGTGTGTGTGTGTAGAGTAAGATCCGTGAAATAGAGAGGAAACTCCTAGAGGAAGAACATCACAGGAAGCTAATGCAGGACAAGGCAGCACAGGTAACACACACACACACACACACACTGACACACACACGCACACACACACTCACACTCACACACACCCACACTCTCTCACACACACACACACACTCGCACACTCACACACACACACACACACACACACACACACAAACAGACACACTCTCACACTCACATACAGACAGACAGCTATAATGTTGTGTTTCCTCAGTGAGTGCAGTGCTGTGTGGGATTGATGTGATTGGTTGGTTTGCAGTTACAGACAGGGCTGGAGGCCAATCGCATTCTGCTGCAGTCCGTGTCGCCACGCCCCCACAAGTCCACAAAGACTAAGAAGAAGAAGAAGGTACACAGTCCTACACACACACACACACACTCACACATTCTCACACATTCTCACACACACACTCACACACACACACACACACACACACTCTCACACACACACAGACACACACACACACTCACACAGACACACACACACACAGACACACACTCACACAGACACACACTCACAGACACACACTCACACACACTCACACAGACTCTCACACACACAGACACACACTCACACAAACACACACACTACTATGGACAGCAATATACTGCACTACCCTGATAACTACTGCACTAAAGGACCCTTCCATAACACTGGTCAATTTTACTGGGACAATGTAATCTATGTACTTGCCACCACAAAGCACAGCATGAAATGTTTGTGACATATCGGTGTTACAGAGATATATCGACCCAGCCCATAAACGCTCACTTGAAACATAGCGCCACCTAGTGATATGGGTAAATGCAAAAATTGGGATTTTGCGTTGCCAATATCTTGGACCGAGAAGGTGGAAACTGCGCAAAATACGTCATGCATGATCACCACAAAGACCTCTAATACCACAGCACATGCCATAAAATTTAGTCCATAGGGGGCGCTGTATTTGTAGAAAATCTCATTTTGCCTATTATCTAGAGAATGCTTACGTTTACAAGTTTTTTTTTATCGTGAAATCTATTGACCCTCACGCATTGAAAACACTGGTCGACGCCCACTTCCAACGAGAACAATTTCCATGAAATTTTAACATTGCGAAAACAAATCTGAACGAACTCGTCATAGGCCGTTCATTTGAATCTCACCAAAGTTGGTAAATGCCATCTACAGACAATGCTGACAAAAAGTTATCAAAGGATTTATCTTGAGATAAACCGTTTTGAAGTTACACGTCAATGAACATTTAACACGTAGCTTAAATTCTGATTCTAATTGCTGAAATTGTGTCAAAGTTGACATGCCATCTTTGAACAGCTTTCTTTTCATGTGTACTAAATTTTGTGACATTTCGTCATAGGGGGCGATGTTTATCGCAGAAGCGAGGTGTTGAAAAACAGTTTTTGTTAAATAACTCGGCAACAATTTTGCCCAAGACAACGATTTTGTGTTAGTATGTAGGTGTTACAGAGGCGTATCGACCCAGCCCATAAACACTCACTTGAAGCATAGCGCAACCTACTGATAAATGCAAAAATTGGGATTTTGAGTTGCCAATATCTTGGACCGAGAAGGTGGGAACTACACAAAATACGTCATGGACGATCAGCACAAAGACCTCTAAGACCACAGCACGTGCCATACAATTTGGTCCATAGGGGGCACTGTAATTGTACAAAATGTCATTTTGCCTATTATGTAGAGAATGCTAATGTTTACAACCATTTTTTTTATTGTGAAATCTATTGATCCTCATGCATTGAAAACACTACAACATCTAATTTTGCCTATTCCTTGCCTTCACAAATCACTCCTACACACTACACAAACACACACAATGTCATTCATTCAAAACCCACATCCATGCCCACTTCCAGGAAATAATTTCCACAGAAATTCTCTTCTCACAACACTGCTCTACCACACACTCATCATACCAACAGTTCCCACATTTCAATATACTGCGGCGGTCATACCATGTACCGCTATGCGGTACATCTAGTTTCCTTCGGGATCAATAAAGTTACTCTACTCTACTCTACTCTACTCTACTCTACACACACACTCTCTCACACACACAGCAGTGAGGTGACATCAGACATGGTATTATGTGGACAGTCATTAGGCAGATAACGACCCTGCCATTTCTCTTACTGCAAGGGTGTATGTGTGTGTGTGTGTATAATGTGCGTGTGTATAAAGTCTGTGTGTATGTGTGTGTGTAACATTTCTCTGGGAGGAGAGAGACTCTGAATCTTCAGCCTTGAGCATGAATATATCCCCTTGAAGGTTTTGGGCTGTTAAAAATATAATACAATATGCACAATATAAAACAATGTAATGTAATGCAACACAATAGAATGTAATATAATATAAGATAATATACCGAAATACAACAGAAGATCATATAATATAACATATTTACAATATGTTATATTATCTTCTGTTATATTACAGTATATTATTATAATGAAATAAAAGTATATGTAGTATAGTAGAATATAATAAAAGTATATATAGTATAGCAATGTAATAAAAGTATATATAGTATAGTAGAATGTAATAAAAATATATATAGTATAGTAATATAATAAAAGTATATACACTATAGTAATGTAATAAAATTATATGTATTATAGTAATATAATAAAAGTATATGTAGTATAGTAGAATATAATAAAAGTATATATAGTATAGTAATATAATAAAAGTATATATAGTATAGTAGAATGTAATAAAAATATATAGTATAGTAATATAATAAAAGTATAATATAGTATAGTAGAATGTAATAAAAGTATATATAGTATAGTAGAATGTAATAAAAGTATAACATACTATAGTAATATATAAAACATGTATTTCATGTTTTGACTTGTGTTACAAGACCATACAAAAGAAAAATGGCTCAACATAACATAAGAAACCCAGAGAGATCAGTGTAGCAAAAATAGATCAGTTTTTAATATCTGAAAAAGTTCTTTACAACAAAAATGGCAAACGGACAAAATGGTGAGCAAATTGTGAGTGAACACCTACCCAAAAGGATCACCACGTGAGTCTTCCTGTCCGCTGACTACTACACTAATTAACCTAAACTAAGGGATCACCACGTGAGTCTTCCGGCGCACTGACTACTACACTAATTAACTTAAACTAAGGGATCACCACGTGAGTCTTCCTGTCCGCTGACTACTACACTAATTAACCTAAGTTAAAGCGATTACCACGTGAGTCTTCCTGTCCGCTGACTACTACACTAATTAACCTAAACTAAGGGATCAGCACGTGAGTCTTCCAGTCCGCTGACTACTACACTAATTAACCTAAACTAAAGCTGAGAAAAGAAACCAACACCAAAACACCGCTTACGCCAAAGGATAGCAAAGGTTCGAATAGCACAGCACAACCAGCAACAAACACAGCATTGCGTAACAACTTCCCTGAGATGAGTGAGTTTCTGTGAGTTGGGATGTGTGTGAGAATGGTAAGTGTGTGTGTGTGTTTGTGAGTGTGTGTGAGTGTGAGTGTGTGTGTGTCTCTGTGTGTGTCTCTGTGTGTGTCTCTGTGTGTGTCTGTGTGTGTGTGTGTGTGTGAGTGTCTGTTTGTGTGTGTGTTTGGCAGCAGCTTAGTTGGTTCTCTCAGGGGAAGGGAGCAGCACTCTGTGTTTTGTTGAATCTTAACCAGCGCATTCGGCAGTACACCCCTAGTGTGTGAGTGTGTGTGTGTGTGTGTGTTAGGCCTGTAACGATACACAAACTCACGATTCGGTTTGTATCACGATTTTTGACCCACGGTTCGATACACGCCACAATTTTTTTTTTTATTCAAAAGGCATTTTGTTTAAACAACATTTATTTAACAATTGATTAATATAAAGTATAGCAAAAAAAAAAAAAAAAAGATTTCGCTAGTTTCTTTAAAAAAAAAAAATACTGTTGAAAAATAAATGGAATTGAACTCCATAAGGAAAGGATTCATAAAACCATGTCCTAAATCCCATAATACAAACTAATATCATACAGTAGCGACTGTTTTCCACTTGTGTTTGTCCTACTGTGAGATCTTGTGAGATCTTATCACCACCACCACTACGTTTCATTTCAGTCCATCTTTCTGCAGCGCTTATGGGAGTGACTTGCTTTTTTTGCATGCTTTTGAAATCCTTTACCCTTCTCCAACGCACCTTTCCAATTACAGTGAGGTGTTTTGATGAAGACTACGTCTCTATCACTCATGCCTGCAAACTGACGACAGGGAAAACAAAAGCAGGGAAAACAAAAGCAGGTGTCGAGGTTGACGGAGTACTGCAACCACGGTCGGGATTGGTACCTGTTGCTACTCTCAAGACAACCTGGACAATCAGGACTACCTGAACTAGCCATTGTTTGCTGCCTGTCACAATCTGTCTCATCCACGTTGTTGTGTGAGCTAAACCTTTTGCAGTCACATGACTGAAAGGTCGTCAATGACACGCAGTTGGAGGATGCTTTCAGGTCGATGAAAAAAATCAAAGTTTTGTGGTTTACGCCCAGGTATTTTAAAATAGATGACTAATGTCAAATAAAAATAGTAGTATTTTTAAAAGTTTGGTAGCACTATCAGCTCAAATCATGTGGCTGGATCTGTACTGAAGGATGGAGTTTGTCAGGTGGTGTCGCGATTCTGCCTTCTTACATCGCGAGACAGGTTCGTGGCTCTGCGTGTCGCGATTTCGGTTTCGACACGTGTATCGTTACAGGGCTACTGTGTGAGTGTGTGTGTGTGTGTGACCGCTCAGGAGAGTGACAGTGATGTTCTCTTTCCCAGAATGCTTTGCAGCAGCAGTGTCCCACCGAACCACACTACAGACTCAGCTTACGAGACCTGCCGTTCGTCACAGGAACCGTATGTCACACACACACACACACACACACACACACACACACTACAGACTCAGCCTACGAGACCTGCCGTTCGTCACAGGAACCGTACGTCACACACACACACACACACACACACATTACAGACTCAGCTTACGAGACCTGTCGTTTGTCACAGGAACCGTACATCTCACACACACACACACACACACTACAGACTCAGCCTACGAGACCTGCCGTTCGTCACAGGAACCGTACGTCACACACACACACACACACACACACACACACACATTACAGACTCAGCTTACGAGACCTGTCGTTTGTCACAGGAACCGTACATCTCACACACACACACACACACACACACACTACAGACTCAGCTTACGAGACTTGCCGTTCGTCACAGGAACCGTACATCAGGCGCACGCACACACACACACTACAGACTCAGCTTACGAGACCTGCCCTTCGTCACAGGAACCGTACGTCACACACACACATACACACACACACACACACACACACTACAGACTCAGCTTACGAGACGTACCCTTCGTCACAGGAACCGTACGTCTCACACGTTTTATATGTGTGTGTGTGTGTGTGTTTGTGTGTGTGTGTGTGTGTGTGTGTGTGTAGTCCACAGGTGTAAGTCATTCGGTGCGTGCTAATGTGCAGAGTGTGTTGAACTTGCTAAAGCAGCACAACCGTCAACTGTGCAATAGCAGTGTGCTGGGACACACGCCATTGGCCGAGTCCAGCTCCCGCCCCCCCAGGCCAGCCAATGGGAAGGGCTCGTCAGGACAGCAGAGCAGTAGCTCTTCCTCTTCCTCTTCCTGTGAGGACCTGTCTGAGCTGCTGGTGGCGCTACAGGACGAATTTGGACACATGAGCCTGTAAGTGTGTGTGTGTGAGTGTGTATGTGTGTGTGTGTAAGTGTGTATGGCACTGTATGTGTGTGTGTGTGTGTAGAGACTATGAGGAGTGTGTGCGTAGGCTGCAGCGTGTGTGTAACTCTGGTGTGTGTGTATGTAGAGACTATTAGGAGTGTGTGCGTAGGCTGCAGCGTGTGTGTAACTCTGGTGTGTGTGTGTGTGTGTGTGTGTGTGTGTGTGTGTGTGTGTGTGTGTGTGTAGGGAGCATCAGGAGTGTGTGCGTAGGCTGCAGGGTGTGTGTAACTCTGGTGTGTGTGTGTGTGTGTGTAGGGAGCATCAGGAGTGTGTGCGTAGGCTGCAGGGTGTGTGTAACTCTGGTGTGTGTGTGTGTGTGTGTGTGTAGGGAGCATCAGGAGTGTGTGCGTAGGCTGCAGGGTGTGTGTAACTCTGGTGTGTGTGTGTGTGTGTGTGTGTGTGTGTGTAGGGAGCATCAGGAGTGTGTGCGTAGGCTGCAGGGTGTGTGTAACTCTGGTGTGTGTGTGTGTGTGTGTGTGTGTGTGTGTAGGGAGCATCAGGAGTGTGTGCGTAGGCTGCAGGGTGTGTGTAACGCTGGTGTGTGTGTGTGTAGGGAGCATCAGGAGTGTGTGCGTAGGCTGCAGAGTGTGTGTAACTCTGGTGTGTGTGTGTGTGTAGGGAGCATCAGGAGTGTGTGCGTAGGCTGCAGCGTGTGTGTAACTCTGGTGTGTGTGTGTGTGTGTGTGTAGGGAGCATCAGGAGTGTGTGCTTGGGCTGCAGCGTGTGTGTAACTCTCTGGTGTGTGTGTGTGTGTGTGTGTAGAGAGCATCAGGAGTGTGTGTGTAACTCTGGTGTGTGTGTGTGTGTAGAGAGCATCAGGAGTGTGTGCGTAGGCTGCAGGGTGTGTGTAAAGTAATGTGCAAAAGTTTTAGGCAGGTGTGACTGCCTTCAAAAATGGAAGTGTTGATCATTTATGTTTATCAGTTAACCCTATGGGCCCTAGGCTATTTTCAGGGTATTTTTACTACCTGTACCTTTAAGCTCATATCTTGGTCACTGTAAGGGTCACACACACACACACACACACACACACACACACACACACACACACACACACACACACACACACACACACACACACACACAGCTATTTTCAGGGTATTTTTACTGCCTGTACTTTTAAGCTCATATCTTGGTCATTGTAAGGGCCATGCATACATGATATATCTTGTTTCTTTCAGGACACAATGTCATGTCACAGTGATCTACTGAGGACGATGATGGTGATGATGATGAAGATTATGAAGATTTCCATTGTATTATGATATAATGAACGTTTACAGCAGAATTATAATACATTTGTATTACTTTCGAATGAACCTTTAGAGCACAACTCTAATACATTTGTAATTATCTATTGCCAGGACTTAATTAATCTGATGATGCCCAGCACTGGAGGGAGTGAGGCAGGGTTGCATAGTCCGGTCAGTGCTGGTAGCGAGTCTCAAGCAGGCCTCCAAATGATTATCAGCTATGGTTGAACGAACGGTGTTTGGACTTAACCCTATGGGCCCGACGGACGCACAATGCGTCCAAATTTACACCCATTCTTCTCTGGGGAACGTAGTTACACGGTACATCGTAGCGAGATGGCACTTATACCAAACAAAACAACAGAACCAGGGCTTTACAACGTGACCTCCCTTATTCAGCCTCCCAAATATCGGTGCGATATTATTTTTTTTTTAAATCTCTAAAATTTCTCATATTAGCACTCTGCACAGGCATTACTCTCATTGAAATTACTCGCGAACCATTGATCACATAGACATGGCACGCATATCACAAAAAAGTACAGAATCTCAGCTTTCCAACGACTCCAAGCACATACGTCTGCACTGAATTTATCACGTTAAAACAAGGGTGCACGGAACAGACGTCTTTGAAGAGTCCTCGCTCGCTAGATACAAGTTAGAGAACTAGCTAGGACTCCTTCTTTGCTGCAGTTTTCCATTAGCCGTTCTAGTTGTTATGGTAATCTAACAAAAGGTTTGACAACCTGCGATCTACCAGCACTGCCGATCGCGATCGACGTAGTGGGCACCCCTGCTCTAGGTTTCATTTGGTGAGCTTCTATTTGCATTGATTTTATCAAAAATTGTAAACCAATAAGAAATCATATTGCGTGTTAAAAAATCTTGTATTCTTGCAAGTACCTGTCCATAGGATGTTGTCAGTAGAGATATCTTTTCATATATGAGTAGAGGAGATTGTCTGGAATCTGGCAATATAAGAACCATGATGGTGGGATATTCAGTGGCTTATCAATGTTGATAAATATGTAGTCTGTGCCTGACGGAAATAAGGGCATATTTTCCATGTAATGGAGGATATCAGGATTATGCAGGATTACAGATATTATGCAGAAATCTGCAGTAATTTCAAAACTGTATGAAACTAGTCTTGACAGAAATGCACAATAGCAGTAGAATCGGTAAGTTCTGCTATTGTTTACATTATGCATTGACTGATAACCGCGAGTATAAAATGGGTGAAGTAGAAATTTGTCAAATCATTACTTGGCAAACATTTGATCCCTTGTTTTAATGTGATACATTCACAGACGTAAGTGTTTGGTGTCGCTGGAAAGCTGACACTTTGTACTTTCCTCTGATATGCGTGCCTTATCTATGCGATCACCGGTTCGTGAGTAATTTCAACGAGAGTAATGCCTGTGCAAAGCGCTAATATGAGAGATTTTTGCTAATTTTAATAAATTAATATCTTGCCGTTACCTGGGTGCAAAAGTAAGCGGGAGGTCACACTTGCCATATCGCTACGATGTGCTGTTCCAAAGTAATTCAACAGAGAAGAATAGGTGTAAATTTGCCCGCACTTTGCGGATGTCGGGCCCATAGGGTTAATCAACAAAATGCTGTGACTGAACAAAAGAGAAACCTAAATCAAATCAATATTTGGTGTGACCACCCTTTGTCTTCAAAAGAGCATCAATTCTTCTAGGTACACTTGCATAGAGTTTTTGAAGGAACTCGGCTGGTAGCTTGCGCCAAACATCTTGAAGAACTAACTACATATCTTCTGTGGATGTAAGCTTCCTGACATATACAACCAATTTGGTGTAATTGGTTGATCATACACCTGACTATAATCCTGCAAAATCCCTGACTTTGTGTGTACACACACACACACACACACACACACACACACTACAGCTTACATCCACAGAGGATCTGTGGTCAGTTCTTCAAGATGTTTCTTCAAAACTCTATGCAAGTATACCTGGAAGAATTGATGCTCTTTTAAAGGCAAAGGGTGGTCACACCAAATATTAATTTGATTTAGGTTTCTCTTTTGTTCAGTCACAGCATTTTGTTGATTAACCCTATGGGCCCGACATCCGCAAAGTGCGGGCAAATTTA
Source organism: Coilia nasus (assembly GCA_027475355.1). Lineage (NCBI taxonomy): Eukaryota > Metazoa > Chordata > Actinopteri > Clupeiformes > Engraulidae > Coilia > Coilia nasus. The sequence goes on from CM050215.1 coordinate 19,346,615, forward strand.
CACCTATTCTTCTCTGTTGAATTACTTTGGAACAGCAAATCGTTTTTGTCAATTGAAGAACATAAATGATTAACAATTCCATTTTTGAAGGCATTCCTAGTTGACCGCATTTTTTTCACAGCTGCTTTAAACTTTTGCACATTACTGTAATGTAGTGTGTGTGCGTGTGTGTGTGTGTGTGTGTGTATGTGTGTAGAGACTATCAGGAGTGTGTGCATAGGCTGCAGGTGTGAAACTCTGGTGTGTGTGTGTGTGTAGAGACTATCAGGAGTGTGTGCGTAGGCTGCAGGTGTGTAACTCAGGGGTGTGTGTGCGTGTGTGTGTGTGTGTAGAGACTACCAGGAGTGTGTGCGTAGGCTGCAGGAGTGTAACTCTGGTGTGTGTGTGTGTGTGTGTGTGTGTGTGTGTGTGTAGAGACTATCAGGAGTGTGTGCGTAGGCTGCAGGTGTGTAACTCTGGTGTGTGTGTGTGTGTGTGTGTGTGTGTGTGTGTGTGTGTAGAGACTATCAGGAGTGTGTGCGTAGTCTGCAGGTGTGTAACTCTGGCGTGTGTGTGTGTGTGTGTGTGTGTGTGTGTGTGTGTGTGTGTGTGTGTGTGTCTGTGTGTGTAGAGACTATCAGGAGTGTGTGCGTAGGCTGCAGGAGTGTAACTCTGGTGTGTGTGTGTGTGTGTGTGTGTGTGTGTGTGTGTGTGTAGAGACTATCAGGAGTGTGTGCGTAGGCTGCAGGTGTGTAACTCTGGTATGCGTGTGTGTGTGTGTGTGTGTGTGTGTGTGTGTGTGTGTGTGTGTGTGTGTGTGTGTGTGTGTGTGTAGAGACTATCAGGAGTGTGTGCGTAGGCTGCAGGTGTAAATTTGCCCGCACTTTGCGGATGTCGGGCCCATAGGGTTAATCAACAAAATGCTGTGACTGAACAAAAGAGAAACCTAAATCAAATCAATATTTGGTGTGACCACCCTTTGTCTTCAAAAGAGCATCAATTCTTCTAGGTACACTTGCATAGAGTTTTTGAAGGAACTCGGCTGGTAGCTTGCGCCAAACATCTTGAAGAACTAACTACATATCTTCTGTGGATGTAAGCTTCCTGACATATACAACCAATTTGGTGTAATTGGTTGATCATACACCTGACTATAATCCTGCAAAATCCCTGACTTTGTGTGTATACACACACACACACACACACACTACAGCTTACATCCACAGAGGATCTGTGGTCAGTTCTTCAAGATGTTTCTTCAAAACTCTATGCAAGTATACCTGGAAGAATTGATGCTCTTTTAAAGGCAAAGGGTGGTCACACCAAATATTAATTTGATTTAGGTTTCTCTTTTGTTCAGTCACAGCATTTTGTTGATTAACCCTATGGGCCCGACATCCGCAAAGTGCGGGCAAATTTACACCTATTCTTCTCTGTTGAATTACTTTGGAACAGCACATCGTTTTTGTCAATTGAAGAACATAAATGATTAACAATTCCATTTTTGAAGGCATTCCTAGTTGACCGCATTTTTTTCACAGCTGCCTTAAACTTTTGCACATTACTGTAATGTACATGTAGTGTGTGTGTGTGTGTGTGTGTGTGTGTGCGCGTGTGCGTGTGTGTGTGTATGTATGTGTGTAGAGACTATCAGGAGTGTGTGCGTAGGCTGCAGGTGTGTAACTCAGGGGTGCGTGTGTGTCTGTGTCTGTGTGTGTGTGTGTAGAGACTATCAGGAGTGTGTGCGTAGGCTGCAGGTGTGTAACTCTGGTGTGTGTGTGTGTGTGTGTGTGTGTGTGTGTGTGTGTGTGTGTGTGTAGAGACTATCAGGAGTGTGTGCGTAGGCTGCAGGTGTGTAACTCTGGTGTGTGTGTGTGTGTGTTTAGAGACTATCAGGAGTGTGTGCGTAGGCTGCAGGTGTGTAACTCAGGGGTGCGTGTGTGTGTGTGTCTGTGTGTGTGTGTGTGTAGAGACTATCAGGAGTGTGTGCGTAGGCTGCAGGTGTGTAACTCTGGTGTGTGTGTGTGTGTGTGTGTGTGTGTGTGTGTGTGTGTGTAGAGACTATCAGAAGTGTGTGCGTAGGCTGCAGGTGTGTAACTCTGTTGTGTGTGTGTGTGTGTGTGTGTGTGTAGAGACTATCAGGAGTGTGTGCGTAGGCTGCAGGTGTGTAACTCTGGTGTGTGTGTGTGTGTGTGTGTGTGTAGAGACTATCAGGAGTGTGTGCGTAGGCTGCAGGTGTGTAACTCTGGTATGCGTGTGGCGTTGGAGAGAGAGCAGGAGTCTCTGCTCAAGAAGATGGAGGACAAGGGGGAGCAGATCGCTACACTACGCAGACATCAGGCACAGGTACACACACACACACACACGCTACGCAGACACCAGGCACAGGTACACACACACACACACACACACACACACACACGCTACGCAGACACCAGGCACAGGTACACACACACACACACAAACAACAAAAAAATCAGGCCAGATAAAGTTTAATTTTCAACAATACCACTTCAAAATATCAAAATTCAAAACTTTTTTTAAAAGAGGATTTTGGCCACTTGTGGGGCCCCGTTTCCATTACAGAGGTAAGTAAACCGCTTTCAAATATAGACTGAAACTGGAAAAGCAGCAGTCTGTATACAAATCTGCATATTTATTTTGTTTAGTTGTTTGTTTGTACATGTTCATGTTTTGTGATTTGTTTGTTTTTCACATCTGCATATTTTCTGGGAGCTCTCCCAGATCTGTGTCATACCACCATCTCCATTTGAACTTTCTGGAGAAGTCAAAGTGGGTATCATCTCGGGTGCAACCAATTACAGTAGTTAGGGTAATGATGACAGCTGCTACACGAAACAAAGTAGTTGCTATGATCATTAATAGGTAAATCAAATTGGCTAGAAGGCTATCTTTCCATTTGACAAACACCAGCTAACAGCTTTGTCACTGCCCTGATAAACTTAGAGTAGTTTTAAATCTAAAAGTTTTTCTGTTTTCATATGGGAAAAAGTAGCTTCAATAGCCTTATTGTAGTAGGCTGGGTGAAAAATGTAGCAGCCTAGCCATCCCCTAAGAGTCTCAACATGTGGCTAACTTTAGTAACATGGGTGTTGCTAACTAGTAACTACTCACACAGGTAAGTAACAGAGTAAACACTAAATGATATTACTGATTCATGCATAAACATAACGTATAGCATGAATGAGGAATGAAAATGAACTAAATGAATCATAGCAGTTTAACTAGCATCTTGCGATGCTAATCGCGATTAGCATAGTTGGCACAGTTTTATAACTTAAAATAACCAATTACATCCAAAACTCACTGTTGGCTCAGACAACCAAGTCTCTGTGGAGGAGCACTTGCACACTATGCCTGAACACTGGAAGTGCCTGGTAATTACAGCTTCAGCACCTTAAACTCCACCAGAGAAAACCAAATCCCTCCCAGTCACTGACAGGAGTCAGGAATAAATCTTAATCGTAATCACTTCCAGAGAGATCTAGTCGGGAGGTGGGAGGTTGTGCTTTCGTATGGCAAAGAGCAGCTTCAGTAGCCTTATTGTAGTAGGCTGGGTTAAAAATATAGTAGCCTAGCCTAGCCATTCGCTAAGGCTCTCAGCATGTGGCTAACATTAGTAACATGTGTGTTGCTAACGATAGCAGCTAAATAATAATTGGTAATTCTTAGTACTTTATAAATCCACATGTTGATATTTGAGCAACTAACTTGGATTGGAGTATGAAATAGTAGGCTAATGAAACTATAACAATATGAAAATAAACTTACACGACATGGTGCGACACGAAAGACATGGTGCAGCAGTAGCCTACATCCAGATCCAGCCACAGTACAGTACAGACATCTCGCC
>CM050215.1:19352967-19357967 GCA_027475355.1 Coilia nasus
CTAGCTCACTGCAGGATTACTCAATCCCAATCCCAGCTCACTGCAGGATTACTCAATCCCAGCTCACTGTAGGATTACTGAATCCCAATCCCAGTTTACTGCAGAATTACTCAATCCCAATCCCAGCTCACTGCAGGATTACTCAATCCCAATCCCAGTTTACTGCAGAATTACTCAATCCTAGCTCACTGCAGGATTACTGAATCCCAATCCCAGCTCACTGCAGGATTACTCAATCCTAGCTCACTGTAGGATTACTCAATCCCAATCCTAGCTCACTGCAGGATTACTGAATCCCAATCCCAGTTTACTGCAGAATTACTCAATCCTAGCTCACTGTAGGATTACTCAATCCCAATCCTAGCTCACTGCAGGATTACTGAATCCCAATCCCAGCTCACTGCAGGATTACTCAATCCCAATCCTAGCTCACTGCAGGATTACTCAATCCCAATCCCAGCTCACTGCAGCATTACTCAATCCCAATCCCAGCTCACTGCAGGATTACTCAATCCCAATCCCAGCTCACTGCAGGATTACTCAATCCTAGCTCACTGTAGGATTACTCAATCCCAATCCCAGCTCACTGTAGGATTACTCAATCCCAATCCCAGCTCACTGCAGGATTACTCAATCCCAATCCCAGCTCACTGCAGGATTACTCAATCCCAGCTCACTGCAGCATTACTCAATCCCAATCCCAGCTCACTGCAGGATTCCCCAATGTCAACCTCAATCAATCTCGGTGTGTGTTTAGTGGGCATGTGTTAGTATGCACGTGTGTGTGTGTGCAAACCAAGTAAGAAAGCCTGAGTCGGCGCCTGGTTAAAAAGTGTATTATGTACGTGTGCTAGTATGTGTGTGTGTGTTTGTGTGTGTTAGTATGTGTGTGTGTGTGTGCAACCCAAAACAGAAGGCTGAGTTAGCGGTTGGGTTAAAAAGTGTATTATGTACATGTGTGTGTTAGTATGTGTGTGCGTTAGTATGGGTGCATGTGTTAGTGTGGATGTGTGTGTTAGTATGTGTGTGTGTGTGTGTTAGTATGGGTGCATGTGTTAGTGTGGATGTGTGTGTTAGTATGTGTGTGTGTTAGTATGGGTGCATGTGTTAGTGTGGATGTGTGTGTGTGTTAGTATGGGTGCATGTGTTAGTGTGGATGTGTGTGTTAGTATGTGTGTGTGTTTGCGTGTGTTAGTATGGGTGCATGTGTTAGTATGGGTGCATGTGTTAGTGTGGATGTATGTGTTAGTATGTGTGTGTGTGTTAGTATGGGTGCATGTGTTAGTGTGGATGTGTGTGTGTGTTAGTATGGGTGCATGTGTTAGTGTGGATGTGTGTGTTAGTATGTGTGTGTGTGTGTGTGTGTGTGTTAGTATGGGTGCATGTGTTAGTGTGGATGTGTGTGTTAGTATGTGTGTGTGTGTGTTAGTATGGGTGCATGTGTTAGTGTGGATGTGTGTGTGTGTTAGTGTGGGTGCATGTGTTAGTGTGGATGTGTGTGTGTGTGTGTTAGTATGGGTGCATGTGTTAGTGTGGATGTGTGTGTGTGTTTGTATGGGTGCATGTGTTAGTGTGGATGTGTGTGTTAGTATGTGTGTGTGTGTTAGTATGGGTGCAAGTGTGGATGTGTGTGTGTGTTAGTATGGGTGCATGTGTTAGTGTGTGTGTGTGTGTGTGTGTGTGCAACCCAAAGCAGAACGCTGAGACGTGTGGTTGGGTTAAAAAGTGTATTATGTACATGTGTGTGTTAGTATGTGTGTGTGTGTGTTAGTATGGGTGCATGTGTTAGTGTGTGTGTGTGTGTGTGTGTGTGTGCAACCCAAAACAGAACGCTGAGACATGTGGTTGGGTTAAAAAGTGTATTATGTACATGTGTGTGTTAGTATGTGTGTGTGTGTTAGTATGCGTGCATGTGTTAGTGTGGGTGTGTGTGTGTGTGAGTGTCGTAGGTAGTTGGAGAGCTGCAGGTTCTTGTAGAGCAGGTAGCAAAAGTGTGAGACAGAGAAGGCGTGTGTGTGTGTTAGTATGCGTGCATGTGTTAGTGTGGGTGTGTGTGTGTGTGTGTGAGTGTCGTAGGTAGTTGGAGAGCTGCAGGTTCTTGTAGAGCAGGTAGCAGAAGTGTGAGACAGAGAAGGCGTGTGTGTGTGTGTGTGTGTGTGCAACCCAAAACAGAACGCTGAGACGTGTGGTTGGGTTAAAAAGTGTATTATGTAAATCTGTGTGTTAGTATGTGTGTGTGTGCGTGTGTGTGTGTTAGTATGGGTGCATGTGTTAGTGTGGGTGTGTGTGTGTGTGCAACCCAAAACAGAACGCTGAGACGTGTGGTTGGGTTAAAAAGTGTATTATGTACATGTGTGTGTTAGTATGTGTGTGTGTGTTAGTATGTGTGTGTGTGTTAGTATGGGTGCATGTGTTAGTGTGTGTGTGTGTGTGTGTGTGTGTGTGCAACCCAAAACAGAACGCTGAGACGTGTGGTTGGGTTAAAAAGTGTATTATGTACATGTGGGACACTTACACACACGGCCATATTGCACAGAGACTCAAAGGCAGCTCCATAACAATCATACTAGCAGTAATCATCTCAGCAGTAATAGGAACAGTAAGAATAATAACAGTAATAATAATAATAACAATAGCAATGACTTTAGTAGTGGCATTAATGCTAAAAATAAGAGCCAGAGTAAGAACGCCGCCCACAGCAATACCACAGCTCAGCCGGAGGCGTGCCTCATCTCAGCCAGAGCTCAGCCGGAGGCATGCCTCATCTCAGCCAGAGCTCAGCCAGAGGTGTGCCTCATCTCAGCCAGAGCTCAGCCGGATGCATGCCTCATCTCAGCCAGAGCTCAGCCAGAGGCGCGTCTCATCTTAGCCAGAGCTCAGCCGGAGGCGCGCCACAGCTGGCCCGAAGGATTCAAGTTGAGCGGTTGCCATGACGAGCTGTGGGCCACCGCAGGGACAGCACTGAAGACCCCTGAAGCCAGACACCAGTGACATCATCATCAGGAGTCGCTGAGGGAGATGTCATCATCGTGAGACGCGATGGGGAAGGTGGTGATGTCATCCGTGTGAGACGAGGGTAAATGTACTGATGTAGTTTATGTATATGTCCACACACACACACACACACACTAGTATGCAAACAGCAATTGAAATGAACACACTAAAATGTGACTGTGTCTACAGAAGTGTATGTGTGTGTGTCTGTGTGTGTGTGTGTGAGTGTATGTGTGTGCATCACTTTCTCACTGGGCTGGTTTGAAACGAGTGGCTGGTTTAAAGCAATGCATTCTGGACTTGAAATAATGATATTTTCGGACAGTGGTGACATGATGGCATTTGGACAAGATTGTCCAAAACGTCACTATTTCAAGTCCAGAATGCATTTCTTCAAGCCAGCCACTCAGCCAGCCAGTCATGTCAAACCAGCCCAGTGTTGTAAAGCAGACCTGGTGCTCAAATCACCCCATGTGTAGCCAATCAGCGACAACATGTATATAAACCCCATGAGTTTAAAGAGCCAGTGCACAATGCTCGTGTTCAGCATTGTACCGCCGCCTTCCGTGATTTCCTCTGCCAGGACGGCACAAAGAAGCGCCCTCTCAGCTGCCATAGTTTTGTGTCTTGCGTCACACAGCCACTGACTATGTTGCTATGTTTCATGCGTCTTGAACTCGGCCAAGGAAACTGGCTCGAAACGGTTTAATTAACTAACGCATCAGCGGGTCATCAAGTTCCGCTGGAAACAAATAAAGTTCCTTTTCCTGCCCACTGAGCTGCCTCTGAACTACCCCGTAATGGTCATTACAACTACCCCGTAACGATCATTACAACTACCCCGTAACGGTCATTACAACTACCCTGTAACGGTCATTAGAACTACCCCGTAACGGTCATTAGAACTACCCTGTAACGGTCATTAGAACTACCCCCGTAATGGTCATTCTGTAAGGCAGCTTTTCTAACCCAGAATTCTGTGCGCTAACTTTCAAACAATTGTGAAAAGTAAACAAAGATGGCGGCCGAAATGAATTTGTATCGAAATGTCTTTTGTTTGGCACTTTTTCACTTGGATTTTTACGAATTAGATGAGATGTACTATCTTAATATTCCACCAATTTAACTATTAATAGCTTCTTGTATGAGTTATGTACTGTTAGTCAACTGTCTTGACGTAGCTTACATAAGCTAGTTTCTGCCTAGTTTCTGTCTCTGCCCGCTAGTTTGCGTGCTATCGTCCTATCGTCATTTTTGCTCTCTTAAAATCTCAGCCCAAACTAGCATTTACAGAAGTTGCCTTCACCCCGTAGTCGTATCCAATTAGGCACCTAATCTCTAATTAGGCACCTCCCTGTTTAGGCAGTGAGTCACTGTGGCAGCTGCCTTCTGTTTCGACTAGCCGACCAGGAAACTGGCGCAGTTTGATGAGGTCATCACCCTGTGACACCTGTACACACCTGTGTGATTTACATACTGCAGCTGTGAAAGGGTGTGTGTGTATGTGTGTGTGTTAAGTGTGCTTTGGTAAAGGGAGGTATATGTCAGGGTTTAAGGGTGTGTGTGTGTGTGTGGGTGATTTGGCAAAGGAGGTGTGTGTGTAAGGGTGGATGTGAGCCCTCAATGTTGTTAAACTGTCCACGTGGATTAGAACTTGTGTGTGTGTGTGTGTGTGTGTGTGTGTGTGTGTGTGTGTGTGTACATGTGTTTGGTGGTGGTGCTGGTGGGGTGGTTATGGAGGGGTGTGTGTGTGTATGTGTGTGTGTGTGTGTGTGTGTGGTGGTTATGGAGGTGTGTGTGTGTGTGTGTGTGTGTGTGTGTGGTGGTTATGGAGGGGTGTGTGTATGTGGTGGTTATGGAGGGATGTGCGTGTGTGTGTGTGGTGGTTATGGAGGTGTGTGTGTGTGTGTGTGTGGTGGTTATGGAGGGGTGTGTGTGTGTACATGTGTGTGTGTGTGTAATGTCTGGCTTTGGGAAAAACAGTAAAAAGCACATACCTGATTTTT
>CM050215.1:19385467-19387967 GCA_027475355.1 Coilia nasus
ATGCAAAATGATAGGCAGTCTTTATATCTTCCCGTCATCATAGTTATATCATAGTTTTAGAAAAAATATCCACCTAATGTCCACAATGTAATGACAAAATTTACCCGTCAACGCTCATTATCCGCATTTGGCAGGTGGCGGGTGGTTAATTTCCATCCCTGGTGTGTGTGTGTGAGTCAGGGCTGTCACTCACTACGTGCACATGGTAGGATCGGATCGGATTGGGATTGTATTGGGTGTTGCTACCCAACGGGTGGTCTGTCCCAAAATCCAAGTGCACATGGAGTTCGTGTAATCGGATAATGGTCAGAGATCTGGCCGTTTCCGCTACGCTAGGTGGCACTGTATTCCTGGTGTTAGAACTACTTCCGGTTGATGACTGCTAAAAAGAAAATAAACAAACTATCTGGCGGCATACAAACAAAGATGGTATTCGAGGAGGTTGACAGAGCAGTATTTGCATACATGTTGTGCATTCTCCTTTGTTTGGAAGTCCGTATGAACGAACAAACAGCATTTTTGGTTTCCTTGATACGACACGAGCTGTGCCGTCGGCGAATCCGATCCGATGCCGTGCACAAGGCGGCACCAAGCGGATTAACATCGGCTTGAGCCAGGGGTTGCAATCGGATTCGCGAAACCAATCCCTATTAGCCTGTTCACATAAATTCAGTACGATCCCAATCCCTTTCCAATCAGATTCAACTCGTCCATGTGCACGCATTGACTATTTTGTGTGTGGTTGTGTGTGTGTGTGTGTGTATGAGATAATGTGTGTGTGAGTCAGGGGCATCACTAGTGTGTGTGTGTGTGTGAGTATGTGACAGAGAATGTGTGTGTGAGTCAGGGGCGTCACTATTGTGTGTGTGGTTGTGTGTGTGTGGTTGTATGTGTGTGTGTGTGGTTGTGTGTGTGTGGTTGTATGTGTGTGTGTGTGTGTGTGTGTGTAGGAGAGAATGGAAGGCCAGGGTGGAGGTGAGTGTGTGTGTGTAAGTGTGTGTGTGTGTGTGAGTGTGTGTGTGTGTGTGGTACCTGGCACTCCTGCTTGAGTTTCTGCTCCTTCTGGAAGGCCAGGGTGGAGATGTGTGTATGTGTGTGTGTGTGTGTGTGTGTGTGTGTGTGTGGTACCTGACACTCCTGCTTGAGTTTCTGCTCCTTCTGGAAGGCCAGGGTGGAGGTGAGTGTGTGTGTGTGTGTGTGTGTGTGTGTGTGTGTGTGTGTGTGTGTGTGTGTGTGTGTTTGGTACCTGGCACTCCTGCTTGAGTTTCTGCTCCTTCTGGAAGGCCAGGGTGGAGGTGAGCACAGTAGAGGTGTAGCAGAAGCAGTGCTGGATCACATGCTCATCACAAGCACTGTGTCTGGGGGGAGAGAGGGATAGAGAGAGGGAGGGAGAGAGGGAGGGAGAGAGAGACGGAGAGAGGGAGGGGGATAGAGAGATGTTGGGAGAGAGACAGAGGGATAGAGAGATGGAGGGAGAGAGAGAGACGGAGAGAGAGACGGAGAGAGAGAGGGAGGGAGAGAGAGAGACGGAGAGAGAGAGGGAGGGGGATAGAGAGATGGAGGGAGAGAGAGAGGGATAGAGAGATGGAGGGAGAGAGAGAGAGATGGAGGGAGAGAGGGAGGGGGATAGACAGACGGAGGGAGAGAGAGAGATGGAGGGAGGGAAAGAGAGATGGAGAGAGAGAGGGATAGAGAGACGGAGGGAGAGAGAGAGACGGATAGAGAGAGGGAGAGCGAGATGGAGGGAAAGAGAGATGGAGAGAGAGAGGGATAGAGAGATGGAGGGAGAGAGAGTGAGAGGGAGAGACAGACAGAGGGAGAGAGAGGGAGAGAGAGAGGGATAGAGAGGAAGAGAGGGATATAGAGACAGAGGGAGAGAGAGAGAGAGGGAGAGACAGACAGAGGGAGAGAGAGAGGGAGAGTTGGTGCACCATCATGTAGTCCTCTCTTTGTCCCTTTGTTTACTCTCTCTGTCACACACACACACACACACACACACACACACACACACACACACCTCTGACCCCCCTGCCTGTTGAAGACGCAGGCTAGGGCTACGATGTGGCTGTTATGTCCCCAAGGTGTCTAGGGGTGCATGAGGACATGAACAAAAGATAGGTGGCAAAATAATGCCACAGACTACGGCAACAATTAAGAAAGTTTATTTACAAAAAAATTTAAAAAATAGGAAAAAGGAGAAAAAGTGAAAAAAAAAATCAAAAACGGCAAAAAAGGTCAAAAAGACGTCCGGCCTCCACGAAGCCCCGACGTCTCCAACGTCCCTCCCAGGCTGCCACCCTGAGAGAAGCGGGTAAGTGGAAATGAGAACGTCGGGCCTGGTTAGCGTGGCGTAGCGGCAGACAACGAAACCAACCAAACAAATGCTGTCCGAGCTCTCTCCCCCGTGGGTGACGTCAGTGCCTCCTTTTAAAGGGCCAGGCACCAATACCGACCAATCCAGGTCTTAGGAGTCAGGTGGCGGTAAATGGGCCAATTAAGC
>CM050215.1:19397967-19405467 GCA_027475355.1 Coilia nasus
GTCTCTGAGATCACTTCAGAAAAATTTCTTGGTAGAAGCTGTTGTTAGAACAAAATGTGGGGAAGCAGCTTTCAGCTGCTACGCTGTAAAGCTCTGGAACCAACTTCCAGGAGACATTAAAAATGCTCCTACTGTTGGCAGTTTCAAATCTAGACTTAAGACCAAACTGTTTTCAGATGCTTTCTTTTAATGATTCCTACTAATTTTATTTTTATTTTGTGTGTTTCTTATGCTTTTATATCTTTTATCTACCTGTGAGATGCGTGAGGAACACCTGAGTGTGTGAAGCGCATGGCTGCGCTTCCCGAAGGGGAAGGCAATGTGATGGAGTGACCATCACTAGAGTTGTGGGTGTGCTCTGACCCGAAGGGGAAGTCAATGTGATGGAGTGAGCATCACTAAAGCTGTGGGTGTGCTCTGCCTGCCACCCCAACGAGCCTGGCTCTTTGGCGTTGCGGTCAGGGCCCCCCGTTTAGTAACCCAGAGACCTGGGTTCGAGTCCCGGTGGGGTCCCCGGTGGGGTGACTTCTCCTCCCCTTCGCTACAACTGGTGTCAGAATTGGAATGGCTTGCTATGAGGTCATCGGAGGTCCAGCCACTGTATGAGAAGTATGGTGGAAGATGCATGACGGACACCTGAGTGTACGTTGGCGTTGCGGCCAGAGCCCCGTTTAGTACCCCGGAGACCAGGGTTCGAGTCCCGGTGGGGTGACTTCTCATACCACATATTGATTTTACTTGTTTGCTTTTACACTTGTTTTACCTTTTATGCTTCTACAATTACTTTATCTTTTATGTCTTTATATATTGTCCTTTGCTTTTATTTTTGTGAAGCACATTGAATTGCCGTTGTGTATGAAATGCGCTATACAAATAAACTTGCCTTGCCTTGCCTTGCCTGTGTGACACACCACGTAGCTGTAGGATCTTGTGTGAGTGTGTGTGTGTGTGTATGTGTGTGACACACCACACAGCTGTAGGATCTTGTGTGAGTGTGTGTGTGTGTGTATGTGTGTGACACACCACACAGCTGTAGGATCTTGTCTGTGTGTGTGTATGTGTGTGTGTGTGTGTAACAAACCACATAGTTGTAGGATCTTGTGTGTGTGTGTGTGTGTGTGTGAGTGTGTGTGTGTGTGTGTGTGTGTGTGTGTGTGTGTGTGTGACACACCACATAACTGTAGGATCTTGTGCGTGTGTGTGTGTGTGTGAGTGTGTGTGTGTGTGTGTGTGTGTGTGTGTGTGACACACAACATAACTGTAGGATCTTGTGTGTGTGTGTGTATGTGTGTTACGCTGCCCTACCTTTGCCATGGTTTGCCTGCAGTTGCCTTAATTGAATGTGTTTCTGCTCTCTGCCTGTGTGGTTGTGTGCAGGTGTCCTTGATTGAGAGGGTGTGGCTGCCTGATATAAGCTGTGTGATTGTGTGCAGGTGTGTGAGGGTGTGGCTGCCTGATATAAGCTGTGTGATTTGTGTGCAGGTGTCCTTGATTGAGAGGGTGTGGCTGCCTGATATAAGCTGTGTGGTTGTGTGCAGGTGTGAGAGAGGGTGTGGCTGCCTGATATAAGCTGTGTGATTGTGTGCAGGTGTCCTTGATTGAGAGGGTGTGGCTGCCTCTTATAAGCTGTGTGATTGTGTGCAGGTGAGAGAGGGTGTGGCTGCCTGATATAAGCTGTGTGATTGTGTGCAGGTGTCCTTGATTGAGAGGGTGTGGCTGCCTCTTATAAGCTGTGTGATTGTGTGCAGGTGAGAGAGGGTGTGGCTGCCTGATATAAGCTGTGTGATTGTGTGCAGGTGTGTGAGGGTGTGGCTGCCTGATATAAGCTGTGTGATTGTGTGCAGGTGAGAGAGGGTGTGGCTGCCTGATATAAGCTGTGTGGTTGTGTGCAGGTGTGTGAGGGTGTGGCTGCCTGATATAAGTTGTGTGATTGTGTGCAGGTGGCCTTGATTGAGAGGGTGTGGCTGCCTCTTATAAGCTGCCCTGATCCAGCACTCAGAAGCACACACTCTGAGCACACCCTGAGCCTAAGCCACTCTCAGCTCACTCGCCTGCAACGCTGCTCTTTTTATAGGCATTTTTGGGCATTGTTTGTATGTGGGCCAACTACTCCACCTGTTTCTTGCTTTCAGGTTTATATCCTGTTGGTTTTTGTGTGGTGATGGGTTTTTGGTGATTTTGCTTTCTTTTGGGCACATAGCACAGGTTATTTCAGAGTAGCAGGAAGCCTTGCGGAAGACTCACCTATTTTGATTTGGAGGAGGTTTAGTTATTTTGGTTTTTCTCCTTAGCACAGGTGAGTTGGCAGGGCCATTTGTTGTTACTTTTGTGTCCTGTGTTACACGTGGTCACCACCTTTATTGATAATTTCAATTAAAACCAAGTATATTTTTGTATTCATGAGTCCTGGGGTTTTCTTATGTTGTGTTCCCATTTTTAAAAGGCAATGGGTTTGTAACAGTGTGTGTGTGTGACACACCACGCAGCTGTAGGATCTTCTGTGTTTGTGTGTGTGTGTGTGTGTGTGTGTGTGACACACCACACAGCTGTAGGATCTTGTGTGTGTGTGTGTGTGTGTGTGTGTGTGTGTGTGTGTGTGTGACACACCACACAGCTGTAGGATCTTGTGTGTGTGTGTGAGACACACCACACAGCTGTAGGATCGTGTGTGTGTGTGTGTGTGTGTGTGTGTGTGTGTGTGTGTGTGTGTGTGTGACACACCACACAGCTGTAGGATCTTGTGTGTTTGTGTGTGTGTGTGTGTGTGTGTGTGTGAGACACACCACACAGCTGTAGGATCGTGTGTGTGTGTGTGTGTGTGTGTGTGTGTGTGTGACACACCACACAGCTGTAGGATCTTGTGTGTTTGTGTGTGTGTGTGTGTGTGTGTGTGTGTGAGACACACCACACAGCTGTAGGATCTTGCGGTCCAGCTCCCAGTAGTCCTCTTGTGCAATGGCCTCGCTGCAGCGCAATGCATTCTGAGAGAGGGCTGGGGATAGAGGGGGCGGCGGCCATGTTGGATTCTTCTGCAGGGTTCGAACCCGAGTACAGGCTACAGTCACCTGGACACACACACGTACACACACGCACACAGACACAGACACACAGAAATACACACCCACACGCACACACACAGAAATATATGCATGTGTTGTGTTTTTATGTTCCATTTCCAAAGTGACTCATTGCACACAAACACAAGAGTATGTTTACAAAAACTGCTTTACATAAAGCAGACAATGTCATGATGATGTCATAGAAAATATGAAATGTCTAATAAGTGAAGCAAACGACATATGAAATGTATAATAAATTAAATGTTGTTCTTGTGGCAGAATTGGATGCAGGTCTGAAGGGTGTGTATGTATGTGTGTGTGTGTGTGTGTATGTGTGTGTGTGTGTGTGTGTGTGTGTGTGTGTGTGTGTGTGTGTGTGTGTGTGTATGTGTGTGTGTGTGTGTGTATGCGTGTGTGTGTGTGTGTGTGCGTGTGTGTGTGTGTGTGTGTGTGTGTGTGTGTGTGTGTGTGTGCGTGCGTGTATGTATGTTTGTGTGCATGCATTAGGGGTGGCACGGTCCTGGGAAAAAAAACGAACCGAACAATACGCCTGTTGCGGTGCAATACGCGTGTAGACCGCGGTTCGCCAAAAAAAAAAAAAAGCAGAATGCCCGTATGAAACCACGTGGTTCTCTTTCGCCCGAAAGAATTGAAGTGACAGCGGAGTGTGGATGACAAGTGCAAATATGGCAAGTGACAGTGGAGAAGGCATGTCGTACATTGAGGATGTCCCCGCATCACATTCCGGAACATTCCGGTTTCCCCATTACATACGATGACGCCGTCAAAAAATTGATTTAGAACTCATGTAGGCTGATAATTGTCAAAGCCTTTATTCACTCCCGGTACAAGAAAAGCGAACGCGTTTTAACCCCTTCCATAAAGTTATGATAAACTCTACCTCTTTGCCAACAGTCACTTTGCCTACATCGGGTAAATAAATTATTAAATGTAGTGACTTATGGACCTCAGTTTTGCCTAGTGCCTTATTGACTAGATTTATCAAACCAAGTAGGAAACACTGAATGACCAGAACGAGGTGGTTGTTTTTTATAGCTCGAGTGGCCGACAGCAGACTAGCGATTGATGCTTTTCTTGTATTGAGAATACACCGAAGAAGAAATCTTCAGCAAAATCTTGCTTCTTCCTATTAAGAACATAAAAGAATTATACCTACAACATGTTTGACTGGACAGCGTGACAACTTCACAGGTATTTCAGTTTCTGTGTTTATGTAGGCTAGTCAATGCCCTTGTAGTGCAGATCTGATATGATGCCAATATTGGTAGCTTTCCAGCGTTTGTTTCATGCAGTTGTAAGCGAATGGTAATATTTTGCAGACAGTCGCGAGGTTTTTGAGGTATTCCCTGTGTCAATACATGCATTGATAGCACAGTTGACATGAATTGTATAGCTGTGCCTATAGCTTTCAATGGGATTTTGGCTAAATACGCGCAGAAAACGCACAGAAAAATAGACTTTCTATTTTCTAACTGCAAGTAGGTCTCGCCTCTTGCCAGGAAACGTTGACAAACTGATTTTCTTGCAGAAGAATATGAAAATTAAGTGAACAGGGGATGTTTGTTTTAAACAGTGCAGTGATTGGTTTTATTGCAATGTTTTATATTGGCTGTGTGTGTATTTTGTTATAAATCGTTATAAGAATACAGTGGCAGTGCAGATGACTGCGCCATCACGGATGTGTCAGCGAAAAGAAGAGGTGTGGTCTGTCGCAAAGCGTGCCAGATGATATTATAAGGACGCAAAAATTAAATCCGCCAGTGACCAACAAAACCCTGGTTTGTCGTCAGTTGCTCATTGCTGAAAAGCTATTTTATGGGCGCACAACGCTTTGGGAGATCGATAGGGATCCTCCTCTTGATGAGTCGCTGTTAGGGGACGATAGCTATCCACTAAAGGCATGGTTATTAACACATATATCAACTACATTTGTTTTCAAATCTCGAAAATATATTTACAAATCTCGAAAAAATATAAAAAATGCCTGTGTATTTATATACATTCTATCATTTATTTGTATGTCGCGTTTTTGTATTTGTATTTTGTGTTTGAATATTTATAAATGTATTTATATTTATATATATCTTTTTTTATTTATACAAATCTTTATGAGACAAATCTATCTCCATAGTGACGCCCCTCTGTAGTACCTGCGGGCTGCCTGAGTCTTGTGGTGGCCAGATGAGGCTCAGGTGCCTAGTTTGCGTTAGGGGGCGGGTAATTGGGAGGATGGCCTACACCTGATGGCCAGATGAGCCTCAGGTGCCTAGTTTGCGTTAGGGGGCGGGTAATTGGGAGGATGGCCTACACCTGATGGCCAGGTGAGGCTCAGGTGCCTAGTTTGCGTTAGGGGGCGGGTAATTGGGAGGATGGCCTACACCTGAATGGGTGTGGGTACATAAGGACACCTCATCCCCTCTCTTGGCAGCTTTTGCTCCTCTCTCACCTTTTTTCGCGTACATCTTTTTTGCACACACACCACGCTACATTGGCAGACATTCCTACTTACAGACATCCGACACACACGCATTCATACATTTTTCCCCCTAGACGCTTTTGTTTCTGCATTGTCTCTTACTTTCAATAAATACATACTTTGTGAACTTGGACCCAGTTTGTGTGCCTCTTTTATGTTGCGTCGGTGACGAGCCAGGCGTAACAATGTGTGTGTGTGTGTGTGTGTGTGTATGTCTGTCTGAAGGAGTGATGCAAATTACTTACATGCTTTTCCAGTGCACTAAGGTGCTGTTCATCCTGATCGCTCAGTTTCTGACAGCATATCTACAGCACACGCGCACACACACACACACACACACACACACACACACACACACACACACACAAAAGGAAAATTCAGTGTTATACAGTATGTGAGTCTCGACTCTTCCCCTGATGCTTATAATTGTGTGTGTGTGTGTGTGTGTGTGTGTGTGGTAAACATCTGAGTGATATATTGTGTGTGTGTGTGTGTGTGTGTGTGTGTGTGTGTGTACACAGTAAAAACAGTGAGTGAAATTACGTACGTAAGTTACGTATTATTATTTACTCTTTCTATCGTAACTTTATTTTACGCTTCCTATTTAGTGTGTCTACATGTAAGATCATGAAACATTGTGCTGTTTTACGCTTCCTTTTTAGTGTGTCTGTGTACCAGCATGTAATATCGTGTACTTACACTGTACACACCCAACACTAACCCTAACCCTGGGCTACAGTGTAAGTACATTATCTTACATATTGTTACACACTTTGTAACACTGTAGCTAACTGATGCACCAGGTGAAAATGAAGTATCACTCTTCGCATGAACCATGAAGGGGTAAGGGCTCATTCACACTAAACACTCTCCGTATTCAGCGCGTGGCCGTATTCTGTCCATACAATATGTTTCTATGGTGATAGAATACGTGCAGAATACGCTCAGAACACGGTTGCGGTGGGAATGGTCTCATCTGCCAACGTGCATTCTAAATGAATACGGACAGAATACGCTCAGAATACGGCCATGCACTGAATACGCAGAGAGTTTGGTGTGAATGAGCCCTAACACACACCCCTCCCAAGCACATGGGTTTGACATGTTTCTCTAGCACATCAATCACATCTCAGGCCAGTTAAGACTTTTTTATTTGAATGACTGAATGAGTGTTAATGAGTTGAAGACTGACTGAATGAATGAGTTGATGAGTGACTTAATGAGTTAATGAGTGAATAAGCATTAACGAGGTAATGAGTGAATGAGCATCATTGAGTTGATGAGTGAATTAACGAGTTAATGAGTGAATAAGCATTAACGAGTTAATGAGTGAATGAGCATCATTGAGTTGATGAGTGAATTAACGAGTTAATGAGTGAATAAGCATTAACGAGTTGATGACTGAATGAGCATCATTGAGTTGATGAGTGAATTAACGAGTTAATGAGTGAATAAGCATTAACGAGTTGATGACTGAATGAGCATCATTGAGTTAATGAGTGAATAAGAATTAACAAGTTAATGAGTGAATGAGTTAACCAGTCAGAGGAAAAGATGTAAAGAAGCCCTCATGCCATCCCAGAATCAGCCACTTATGAAGGACACGTATGAGACGCAGGAGAGAGAGAGAGAGAGAGAGAGAGAGAGAGAGAGAGAGAGGGAGAGAGAGCGAGAGAGAGGCATGAGGCGAGAGGAGGAGAGGAAGGAAGAGGAGGGGAGGAGAGAGGAGAGGAGTGGAGAGGAGAGAGGAGGAGAGAGGAGCAGAGGAGCAGAAGAGAGAGAGAGAGAGGATAGGAAAGAGAAGAGGAGGAGGAGAGAGGAGGAGAGAGGAGAGGACAGGAGAGGAGGAGAGGAAAGAGGAAGAGAGGAGAGGAGAGGAGGAGAGAGGGGAGAGGAGAGGAGGAGAGAGAGGAGGAGAGAAGGAGAAGAGAGAAGAGAGGAGAG